>OZ020245.1:981142-1311081 GCA_963971285.1 Astropecten irregularis | reverse complement strand
ACCCGGCCGTTGAGATACAGTATTTTGTACTATGATTAATTGTCACGTACAGAACCCGTGGGCAGCGACCTATTGTACTGGGTTTTTTCCAACGAATACAATCACAGATGGGATTCCCCAGAAAGCGCGCATCGCATTGGTCCTTCCATGTCACGTGTTCGTAATATCCAATCAGAAAAGGAATCTGAAAAGGGGAATCCCCGATCAAACTGCATCGCCAGCGAAGAGGCGGATTTTTGTTGAATACGCAGTTACTTTTGTGTAATTGGAATGGTGTAGACGTGTCAAGTTCGAGTGAGAATATTGTGTCGATTACCAGACATCCTCTGATTCTTTTAAGATCACCGTACTCTACAAAATACAGCGTTCTGCTGGCCAGAGACTCTAGCAAGCTTTGTGACCCTACCCACGCGGCCATTTTGTTGTCCTTCAACGGCAATTTCTGCGCGAACCGAGTTCATTTTTGACCGTAATGTCTGTACCCTACGACGACGTTAAAACAGATTGTGCCATGGAAGGGCCTCCAGAGGAGAGTTCCATGAACAAAAAGCATCTCCAGTTCGATCCCAAGTATCGTCATTTACCGGGAGGGGGAACAACGGACGGCCGGTTCGACTCGCAGGACTCCGGCATTGACTCCTTTCGATCTGTCGACTCGTCGGTCTGCCTGAGCACCGATTCGGTCCGTGCCGAGAGCCTTCTGACTTCCATCAGTGAACGTCTGGAAAACATCGGCATCTCATCGGAAAGAAGAGTTTATGACGAAACTCGGACAGACGCGAAGAAATCGGGTGTGGAAGAGGAGGACGAAGCATTTGTGGACAGTTTTTCCAGCATCAATGAAAGTTTAGCAAGATCAGCAGGAACACAGCCGGCCAAGACAGCCGAGAGCGAGGGGGAACCAGGACGGGGTGGCTTCTGGACGCAACTTACCGACGATGCATTTAACCAGGATCAAGAAGGAGACACGTAAGTGAATGAAAATATACCCACAGAAAATCTTGACTATTTTGATAAATTTTGATCATGATCTGTGCTCTGAGTATTCCTCACAAATTGATATTTAGTTTTTACTTACTGTCAAAATAAAAATTGTGAAGTGTGTGTAACTGAGTTAGATTGCGTCGTGAATATTTGACCACAAGTTAATTACGACCAAAAAATATTGTGATCGTCATGTTTGTTGTTTTAGGTTTTTAATTAATAAGTGTTTTGCTAAGTATTGTTTTAAATTACAACAACCCTATCCCTTGGGCCATGTCATAAAATTCCTTAAACCATGTCCCATTGTTAATTTTCAACGACTTGGGTTGGGGTGTGGGCGATTGCGTGCGTGTGGTAAAAACCCAGGGGTTTCCCATGTATGGCACATTGATAAACATCTTTTCTTCTAAATTGTTTGTAGCTGTTTGTGGTTGTTGCTTGGTATAATTCCCCCTATACATTTGAATAACTTTAAATAAATTGACATAACTTGTAAATCTATGTGGTCATTGTCCCGTTACGTCTTTCCACAAATTCCAGCGTTGTAAATCAAAGTACATTTACATGATGGATGCATGTATTTGTACATTTCATTTTGACAAGTTTCATACACTATGCATCAACATTCAAGTTCACAAAGGTCACCAAATTGCAGAAGTACAGAAATAGTTCCAGCAAATTATGTTACGCTGTGTGGCGGAATGTTTACCTTTTAGCTTTGTACAAATTTATCACCAGTATCGCTTTTGTAACAATTTTGCCGATTTTAGTGACAGAGAGAGAAGTTTGTGAAGCGAAGAGACAAACAACTCGGACAAAAGTGATAGTCCGTTATCCCAGGAAGTTAAATTTTGGGAAATTCCATGGGGAATCCCTGGACAATTTGCGCTCTTGGAATAGGTCATAAAAACTGCTCTCGGAGTGTTTAGTAACCAACCACATACCTTACACTTAAGTTTTTGTGTCCGTTGGGGGGGGGGGGAATAATTTAATAACAACCAAGTATATAGGGATGTTAGATTTAGTAGTTAGTGTTTTTTAGTTTTAGCCAACTCATGGTGGCTTAGGCCCTATGGTTGCAGTATTGATTTATACATCTGCTCAGCAACTTGAAAATGACATTATCTCAAAATGAAGACATCATCATTTCTGTCGTCATGACAGTTACACATACATGACTTGATCAATCATACAACCCATTGTGTCACAGAGTGACAGATGAATTGCTTTATAGCGGTGGTGGAACTGGGTCGGTAATCGGCTGGTGTTATTTCACAACGTGATGAATGATTAAGACTAACACAACATACATTGATTCCTTCCATCCTGTGACTTGACTCTGGCATATATTTTTTAAAGGTATATTACAGGATTGGTAACATACCCAAACAGAAATTTTCACAGATTTACGTATAACTTTCAGGGTGTGAAGATGGACCTAGTAGTATCATGCTGTTAAAATATTTCAGGCTGAAATGCTGTATTTACTCAGAAATTAGTATCACAACGATGGAAACAGTTTTGATCTCGGGGTAAGATCAAAACCATTCTTTATGTTTTATAAGAATTGAGTCTTTACAAATGTTTATCCCAGTTGTATGATTGTAAAAGGATAACAATGTGAACTTCTTTGTCTTTTCACAGGCCACTTCATCTTGCAATCATCCACAGTAAAGAGGAGATAGCTCTGAGATTCATCTACTGTACCATTGATCCTGACCTGTTAAACATCAAGAATTATCTGGCACAGGTAATTAATTACAGAGAAACTCAATACCTCAAATAACCAGAAGGGAACCTGTCGCTTGTTCGAATCCAGATTCAGTCAATTTGTCTTTGTTCTCAGTGACATAAAAACAGTTTTTCACATAAAGCAGAGTTTATACCATCGCTTATGTTGAGCAGTATGATACACTGTTAACAACTTGTGCTTCAAGGGTTGCTCATTTGTTTGTTTGTTTGTTTGTCTGTTTGTTTGTCTGTCTTTGTTCGTCGGGCTGAAATATGACCAGTATTGAGGATGTTATTGTTCCTTTGTTTTCCCACGTCCACAGACGCCTCTTCATCTGAGCGTACTGACCAGACAGCCTGGCGTCTGCCGAGCCCTGGTGCTTGCAGGGGCACAGGTCGATGCCATCGACAGAAATGGTGACACCCCTCTTCACGTGGCCTGCAAGCTGTCCGACGACGACTGCATCAGAGCCCTGACCGAGAGAGTCTCACCGCTGGAGATACAACGGGGTATGGTACGGCAGTCCGACATCCTGCAAAGCCAATGCGTGCTGCAGAATCTGGAACAGCGGAATTTTGAAGGTGAGGTCTAGTGCATGATGGGAATGATAGGGCTGGTTGATGCAACATGTTGGTTAGTGAACCCGGGGCCACAATGTACCTACGTCTCCCTGAGATCATAGGGGATTTTTGAGGGAGGAGGTTTGTAATCACTCATTTGTGTTTTAGTTTTACTGCCTGTACGGTATTCAGGAGGTCACCGGTTCGAATCCCGCTCCAGGAAATTTTCCTTTGTTCACATTTCAATTACTTTAATTTCAGTCAGCTTCCCTTGTGGTTATTTGATGATTGTTTTAGTTCTAGTTGACTCGTTATTTGAGCGACCAACAGGAAGGAATCATTTGGGCTACTCGAAACTGTGCCAGTTGTGTAATACATGAGATCTGAAAATTGAGCAGCGAATTATCAGGGTATATATATATAATATGTCAGTTGCTCATAGTAAATGTTCATGACTGTTGCTATGGGACTGATTGACAATTAAACAGAAGAAATATTTCATTTTAATAATTCATGTAAATAATAATGTTGGCAACTGTTAAACTTCAGTTTATTATCTAGTCGGTTATGCAATTTTATTTTTGATAGGCATTATGCTCAAAATAGCTTTACAAAATTGCATAGCAAAAAGGTTAGGAAACATTCTAATTTGTAGAATTGTAAAAATATAAAAGGAAGTTAGATGGTCAGATATTGAGATAAGTAGCAAGTAGAATTCTGAAACTAACCTGCAGACAAAGCACAGAGGAAATCTACTATCACCAAACAATGGTTTGCTATTGTATTTTGTTTCAGTTGTAGCAATACCCAATGGAAACTTTTCAGGATATTGTTTTAGTTCGGGATTTACGTTTTCACAAAGTTGGGCATACCCTGGGGATTTTTTTTGCACTTATGTTTAACTGCGCAAGAGCAGCTGTCAGTTACTGAGGTAGTGGGATATCCCTGGGAATTTACAGACAATACAACAGAAACAAGTTTCATCTTTCTGGAAAGTGGAAATCCCCAACTCGTGCAATACATGTTGATATTAAAGGTGTCTATAGTTACCCATAAAGGTTTTGCTCTTACATTCGATGAATTATTTTTTTTTTTTTTTTTGGGGGGGGGGACTGTTAATGATTGATATAATCGTTTGATACACGATTAATTTACACTGGTTGGGAAAGAGGGGGACTTGTCTGGGCACTTTATGTCAGTGCACCCCCACCCCGCCCCATGTACTCCCGCCTCCCCAGCACAGGCACACGCATTTATGCTTGCCGTTCTGTCTGAGAACAAGGCATTGTCTTTTCTATTGTCCCTTGTACAATGTACTTCGGTTCACGCCCTTAGACTAAGCACACACATTTGAGGACAAGTTTTAACAGAAGACGTCTGTTGGAGGACAAGAATGGTTTCATTGTTGTTCCTTTACACTCCTGTCCTCGATTTCCCAATACAGGGGACGTACACAGTACACACGCATACATATTATGATATATGCACACATTTGAAATCTAAACTTTTCAGAATTTTCTTTAATACCGATGTTCACTTCAATGTCTCTAGTCAACCCTCCCCCCTTGAAAAATGTGTGTACCCCTGTAGATGTAGATGTGCCCCCTCAGAAATGTGACCCTAGTGATGCCAAGTGCTAACTGACTCTGGAAACCTTTAGTGGAATAAGGGAACATTAACTTGTGCTGTACATACTGGGGTTTTTTGTGGGTTTTCATGTTTCATGAGAAATGGAGGGTTAGGGTGCCATTGTCAAATAAATGAACCGTTCCATTTTATATTTCGTAACTTTTTAGGCCTTTTTTATGAGACAGTTTAAGCTTTTCTTTGATGTCACTCTTTGATATATTCACGGTTGTCATGGTTGTGCGTGGAATGCACTTGAGGCCCACCCTGTCCCAAATAAACAAATAGAGACAAGTTGTAATGGGTTGGGCCGTGACTCTGCTCTGATGACGCGTTTTCACAGTGTGCTGTTGCGCTATGGTAAAAATATATCATTTGGTCATTTTTTTAAATAAGAAGGAGTTCCAAATGATAATGAGCCAAATATAAAAAGACGAAATTGGTCTGGAAATGGACTGCTATTATTAGCAAGTTACTGTCATTCAGAAATTACATGGCCATGGGTGGTATAATCTTGACATTTTTCGTTTGCTACACACGTTTTCCTAACTGTTTGATACTTAAGTTACTTTTTTTTTAATCTTAAAACTTGGTTTTAATACCAAATGTGAAAATAATTTGTTTCCAGCTTTGCGGGCTTGAAATTTGCAAAACTTTTTCACAAATGTTTTCAAAAAAGGGTGTGGGGTGTGTTGTTTGCGCAACTGAACCCTGGGAAACTACCCCGGTACCAAGCCAGTTATTGAATTTGAGGCCAAAAAATTCCCCCTGGAAAACCCAATCTGGTACCTTGGAAAAACCCGACCATTGTTAACACTTCAGCGATTAAAAAAAAATATACATGCATGATTGGCTCATATGATAAACAGTTGGCTTTGTGCCAACATGTCAAAGGGCTTCATTTCTTTGTAATTTGCATAAGGGAAATTCCCTTTGAGAGTACCTGGCTGCAAATCTAATCTTTATGTGGGAACCATGTTAGCAGAGCATTGTTGTTATCAGTTAAATGGAGGTTTTTCAAGGTACCGGATTAAAAATAAAGAAGGATATGTTATGATTTTTGTTTATGGGAATATAGTTAGATGAATTTTTGAGTGTCCACAGTTGTCGTTCTGCTTGGGCAAATGGTTCATCACTCATTTGAAGTAGTCTAGATCTAGTGAAGTATTCAAAACAAATTGCCTCTTAAGATTAACTATTGTATAGATGTGTTTATATCAAAAATAAATCTTGTCCATGCCTTTGTTGTTGTCTACCTTTGATCTAGCCTACCAGACCCCTTGATTTTTCCCTCCCCCTGCCCCTTTTGTCCTGATCCTCTCATCCATAGTATCTTTATTTCCATGTTTTTGTCCTCTTGTCATTTAGCCTTCGATAAAGATCCTACTAGTATCGTAATGCGTCAGTCCCTCCTAACTCCAAGCATTTTATAAATTTCAGGTCATTATTTAGGCTGATGAGCAGTTTACAGCAGTTTATTTACTTGTAATGTTTTCTGAACAGAATAGAAGTATTTCTACTCCTTTGACCATTGTGTTAGTTTGATTTGTGGACAATGATTTTCTTACTATCTCTGTGAATTATTTTTGTTGAACAGCAGCCTGCACTTAAAACTCTTATAATCTTGTTATCAGCATTTTTAATTCGAGTCTCTGATATTCCTTTGCAGGATTTACGTGCATCCATATCCTCGGTTTCCTCAGCAACATGGAGCATCTGGGTTATCTTGTCAATCTGGGTGCCAACATAAATGCTCCGGACGGCAAGAGCGGCCGCACGGCACTCCACTACAGTGTAGAAATGGACAACCTGAACCTGACCAAACACCTGATCACGACGCTTGGCGCTGATGTGGATGCTATGACCTTTGACATGTGCACACCTTTGCACCTAGCCGTTGGCCGTGGGCTAAGGTTCATCGTTGAACTCTTGGTACTGAACAAGGCAGACACAGACATTGCTAATTTTGAAGGGGATCGACCCTGTGACCTTTCTGGGGACAGCCAGATCAGGATGTGCGTCCAAAATGCCAGTGAATATGGTGAAGAGGACGATATGATATATACCGATATCAGAATCCAGGGGCAGTAGAAAGAGTTTGTGTCCTACTGCGTAGCATCGCGTTGGCTAGGCTTAGTGTTATTATTAATTTATTATGGAGCTTTAAGACAAAGTCTAGCCATCTGAATACAGACTTCATCAAACTCATGGCACATTGTGTAATACAAAATCCAAAGCTATAGGACAACATAATCAGAGCATTCAAAGACCAGCCAAAAAAATAGCCACGTTGAGTTATCTGGCTACATGTATCTGTACACCTGTTGCATAGACATGATACACACTTGCTGACATGTGGTTGTAATTATGTACATGTATGTGTTGGTAGGTGTGCATTTCTTACTGCAATCCTGCTGGCATGTCAATTGAAGTAATTTAAGTGCAAATCTGCAAAATATCACTCATTGTTTGACAAAGATGTTGGAATTTTTGAAGGATGAATTCACTACATGTATATGCATTGTAATGCACTGTGATAATCGTGTGTACATGGAAATACCAAATTTTGTATATATATACATAATATGTACATGTGTAAGAAATTACAAAAAAATAACAATTAATTGTGTTCTAATTAATTGTAGAGTTTTCTGTTGTTTATTTTACTTATTTCATTAATTGTAGAAACAAACAGATTGACATTAAATGTAAAAAAAAAATTGACCTGGGCGGACAATAACTATATCCTTTTGAAATATCTTCTAACAAATGTTCATCGCCTCTTTCAACTTAAAATTTGATTGACACAATTTTGTGAGGTGGGTGCTCGATCAATTTTTTGTTAGGGGTGTCGTTTTTGTTAAATTTTGCGATATTTCAAACTGATTGGGGAATTTACTGTCTAGCTTGCGAAATCTTACCTATTAGTGAGTTTTGAGTAGTTTGTGTTCCGTGGATATTTCAAGATTGAACGTTTATCCTATCCTATCTATTTTTCATGTCAATAAATAAATTTCACATAACATCCAATGCTACTTTTATGTACACTGGTGCTTTTCATACCTTTGTCAATGGGAGACTTTGGAGTTGGGTTTTCAACGTGATAGCTCACGCACTCGCTCATCGATGCGCACATGCTCAGAGCTAGCAAAAAAGAGACTTCGGTCTGCTGCCGCCAACGTCTCAAAAGTCTCCCATTGTTGGTTAAGATATAGATTGATGTAGCAAATCCATAACTTTCCACAAATTTGCCACATTATGAGAGTTTTGAATTGAAAATATACAGTAGCCACAGAAACTCAAAATTAATATTACACAGACTATGTGGCAAGTGTTGAACTGTTTTCTGAGCCATAATACTAAGCTTATTGAAGTTATTTGTAAAGCTTGTAATAATGAAAAAAAAACAATTAGGAATTGAAGTGTTCACTTGAAGGTTTCATATTAGTACTTTGGTAAACATCCAAAAAAGAACTTGAAACAGATGGCTGCTTGGAGAATAGAAACAATCACCGAGGATAATTCAGTTGGTTAATGTACATAAGCGTGTAATTTTAGCTTCGCTGCCTTTTGTGTATGCGGTCTATTGGTCCAGATAGTGTTTTGAATGCAAATTGCGATAATAATTCATGATGTGCTTTCAATGGTAATTAGGCTACTGTATAAACTACATCACACATTATTTCAGTCCAACAAAATTAATGATGCACATCTTGGCTAGTGCTAGTCTACCTAAATATAACTTGGTTCTTTTCCTGTTATATATCAAAAGCAGTTTATTAGGGTTGGTGTAAATTGTTGATTATATTTCCATCTGAAAGAGAGGTTAAAATTTGTGAAAGTTTTGCAGAGGTTGTCATGGCATTGGGAAAGACATCCATCCGCCATCTTGGATTTGGCATCTTTTTGTTGAAAAGAAGAAAGACTGAATGCCCCCTTTTTTTCATCATTTGACAAGAAAAGAGCAACATTACTGAAGAGAAAATAGAAAGTATAGTTGTGGAGAATTACCACAAATAATCTCTGACATTTGTACAAACTGTATTATTTTTTAAACATTTTACTAAAGTGGTAAATTAATTAAAAAAGGAACTTGTCAGTTAATACAAGCAGGGTTTTCTTTAGAAATTTTTTTTTATTCTGCATGATATTCAGTGGGTTTAATGATGTTAAATTTGAATAATTTACTTCCTTATTTCTAGAGTGTGAAAAGTTATTTTGTGTATGATAATGGTTATAACCTCCCATATTTTTGGTGTACATGCAGTTCATTTTTGCTAAGTATCCTGAGTGCACTTGAATAAAATTTAACATGCTTGAGAATTAATAAATGGAAAATGGTAGCATAACCTGAAACAATGAAATTATACTTTGTTGATTATGTGGAGTTCGGATGCAGTTCAGTTAACTTAGTAGATACATAATGACATTTGAGGAGGAAAAAAACTTGTATATCACGGTTTGGTTGATGGTGATTTTTTGAAACCTGTTTGTTATTTTCCCCTTTTCGTTAAAGGTAGTATCATACTTTGGTTTTTGTCAAAGAAATACGGATTCGTATGTGGATCGGTTTGCGGAAACACCATGTAATTATCGTCCTTACTTTCGAACTTCTATATCGGTCGCACTTCTATATCGTTCTCACTTCTCGCAACAGATGTATTCTCGCAAATACAGATTCGTGGGCAAAAATATCAAGACAGATACAGTAAAAGTAATCTGTGAAAATTTCAGTCTCACACGTTGCCCACTTTTTGAGAAAACAGCGAAAAACGGCCACAGTATTTCTTAAGTGTTTTCTCTTTTATTTTTGATCTTTTAAAAGATCAAAAAGATTTTCGGTCGTTGTTTTACTAATTTCTGGATAAATACACCATTTCAGGCGGAAAAAAATTAACTTTATGTTTCTACCACCACCATCTTCATACTCTGTTAAGAGTAAATCTGTGAAATGGTCTCTTACCAAAGTATGATACCTTTAAGTCTAAATACAAGTCCCGTTTTCTCAGGTTTTCCTCAATTTCAATTGCAAATTATTCAAAAATACTGATATAGGCCATTAGGCCTACAATACTGTAAATAGTTCCTTATTTCCAAGAAATGCCCGGTCTGATTTCACCACAACAGAAACAGATACCAAATACCAACAAACATTGCATCCTATACGTGCGGGTGCGTGACTATCATGAGGACTCAATACTTCCCTGATCATGTAAGGTTAAATTGTGGGTGAAAACATGACCGAAATAGGTGTTGGGTAGGGAATTTTTCTGGGTGCTTCCCCAAAACTTCCAACCCACCAATTCCCCCCCTCCCCCTCCCACCGGTACCTTTGACCAGGAAGTTATATATATGCAGGGCGGAATTATGTTTTTGGTTATTCTAGGGAGATGGGGTAATATCATACTTTGATTTTTGTCAAAGAAATACAGATTCATGGACAAAAATTTCCAGGAAGCTGGAAAATACAGCAACAGTCATCTGTGAAAAATTCAGTGCCATACTACGCATACGGTGCCCATTTTTTGAGAAAAGAGTGAAAAAACGGCCATAGTATTTCTTAAGTCTTTTCTCTTTTATTTTCGATCTTTAAAAGATCGAAAATAATTTTGGTCACTGGTTTTACTCTTTTCTGGATAGATAAATCATTTCAGGCAGAAATATTTTAACGGTATTTTCCTAGCAAAGATTAAATCTTTGGTTTCTAGTACCATGACCATCTTCAGGCCCTGTCAGTTGTACTGTTATAGTAGATTCATCTGTGGCGGGAGATTTTTGTTTCGGTAGGCCTATGTCCTACCATACCGAAACACTAGTATGTAGGCTACCTTTAAAGCAAACATTAGCATAGGCCTAGATGTAAACTAATATTCACAGTTTTCACATGGCAACAAGGGGAATATTTCAGGGTTTGAGGGCTCCGACTTTCTTTTTCTTTGTTTATATACTGTGATCATCTAAACTCAGCTCTTTTCAGCCAAGTTCTTCGATGCGGTAAATACAAGCCACATCATAATGCATATCACATACACAACGCAAGGTGACATTATTTTTTTAGATTAAAAGGGCGCCCTCTTTAGTTTAATCAAGCCCAGGTTTGGCGCGAGTTCTGATACCAGCTGTGCAGTATTCCCGGGTTTCGGTGTAAATTTCTCTCCAAATTCCGACAAAATGATGGCCACACATATGGTTAGCGAGGACGAACTCGTGCAGGAATTCGAAGATTTCGACATCGAGCTTACGGATCCCGATGTGGTTAATAAGTGTGAGTTCCATTTCTAAAATTAAACACTAAAAAGCACTCCATCCTGTTCAGTGTGCCAGTGACAATTACCCCCACCACAATGTCAAATGCAGTGTGCATCATTATTTACAAACATTAACTTGTTAGTGTAAATATGTTATTACTTATACTATGTAGGGCCGCCCAAGTGAGTGCTACATGTGTATTGTACACTCCTACTCCTAGTCCTACATGATAATGCAGTACGTAGTTGATACGTTCCTAGGTACTTCCTAGTGCATTTTATATGTGCAACTGAACTAGGCCCCCTACTCCCTACTGAATTAAAAATTTAAGTAGGCCTAGGCCTAACTTTTTAGGCCTAGTCCCATAGTCCATACAAATTAAGTTAGGACTAACGTTAGACAAGTCAGAAAGAGGCCTAACGTTAAATTCTAAAATAAGTTAGGAAGTGTATATTTTTCCCAGCACCGTCATGCATTCTTCTCATTAGCCATGCCGGCCTTCTTTCTCTAAAGGATTTTTTGCCGGAGGTACGTTAAGTTATACTGCATATGCCTATTACTTAGCGAATGGGAACGGCAAAATACTGGGCCCTATAACGTTTGCAGAAAGATTGCCGGTGCCAGCAAAATATACACTGCCAATTAACATGATAAATTAATATTTAATATATATAATGCAGTAGGCCTAACGTTAGGCCTATGGCTATATCTCACGTGAGACTTAGGCCGGGTTGCTTCTTGCGAAGTCGGACTCAGGGTGTTCACCAACATCAAGGATCGAGCCGAAGAATGAATTGAGACGACAGACATTGAAACAATTATAACGTGCAGAATCAATTAGTGATTTATTTCAACGCTGCTCTAAACTAATCAGCTCCTCACTTCATCCTGATCAATCTCCAACTGCCTTATTATAAACAGTAAATAGATCTGTCTGCTCTTGTTATTGTTTACCGGTATGTTATTGTTGTATTATGATAGAAGTGCATCACACAGTGAAGCTTAAGCATTCTAGTCATCCCGCGTACAGTTGGACAATCTTTTTTGTTTTAATTGCAATAATTTAATTAATTCTTAATTACATATCCCTACAATTATTCAATGCATGTACAGTATGGAATTCTACCGCCATGGTTCAATCATGGAGGAAGGAAGGTGCATGTTATTGTTAACTTTCAATGGACAATGCACAAGAATGAAGGGAAGATTTCCATACACGGTCATAAACAATCAAACAAATCATTATAACATTGTATTCTCATGGTCGGTAGTGCGCCACGTCCTAAGCACAATGCAAGCACACTCAGGTGCATTATGTTACGCGTGTTTGTTTTCACTCCAGCCACATTCTGCAATGACCTCAGGGGCCAATTTCACAGCACTGCTAAGCACAAAAATTTGCTTAGCACAAAAATGTCTGGCCCAATAAAACGAACCACAGTTAAAAATTTAATTTGATGTTCATGGCCAGTCAACAACACAAGAACACAAGAACAATCACAAGTGATACAAAAAACATGGAAATTTGGTTGCTAACCCTGTTTTTATGAAGACTGAAATGTCACGCTTAGCAAATGTTTGTGCTAAGCAGCGCCGTGAAATTGGCCCAAGATCATGAAGAAGACAGGATATGTGCGGCCATGAGAATTCATTATATTATATCTATAATAAGATGAAAATCATTTTACATGTATTATTGGGGTTTTTTTTTACCTGTAGTGAAGGAGTTATGCATGGTGTACAGACTAGACAGTTCCAGCATTGTATCGGAATGGGTCGCATACTCAATCAGCAAGAACGACCAGAAGATGACCACCGAAACCTTGGAAGAAATGGAGCAAGAAGTACGTGTCTTCAGCTTGTTGTTGCCCCCCCCCCCCCCGACCAAAATGCGAACTCTATTGATTGGGCAATGATTATAATAATGTGGGGCTCTGTGGTCTATTATGTCGTACTCAAGATCTTGTTGTCAATCTACAGATTGTGGGTTCGAATCCAGCCATGGGCTAGTGGTGCTTTCGTCCTTTGTCACACATTGCTTCTCTTCACCCAGGTGTAAATGGGTACCTGTGAGGGCAGAGATGGCTTTGTGTGCCTTACAGCAGCCGGGGCTGTGTATACTCCTGAGGGAGTTGAGTTGAGTTTCAGAAGTGTAACTGTAGCCCAATGTTAGCATTTAGTGGATTTGTCTATCACCTAAATAGTGGACTTGCAAAATTGACCAATCAACATCCTCCGTCACGATCCTGATGGAAATGTTCTAAAACAAATCTGATTGGCTGATGTGCATACAATTTGCATGCATGCATGTATCAGACATTTGTACGTAGTGTCAGTGACACGGAGTAGAATGGGTGATACTCAGACTAACCCATTTGTGGCTGATTAGTCATTACCCTTTAATTCAGTTATATAATTTGCACATTGTCTTTTCATTGTTTTTAATATTTGTTGTTTCTAGCGAATAAGCAAGAAAAAGATGAAGGTTGCCAAGACTCCGTCCATCACCAGCTCTGCCGTATTCACGTCAGACTCTGGCCTGGAGGAATCTGACGACCTCTTGAGTGCATATACACCTGCTGGAAAGGTAAGGGCAAATTATGTGCAGTCAACATTACAATGGTGGCCTGTTGGGTGTGTGTGCACCCCTGCTGGAAAAGAAACAGCAAATATTAAGAATATTTCAACATCAATGTTAAACCAGTATATTGCCTCCATCCAAATTAAGGCCGTGTCTGAAACGGGCTTCGAGAGCTACGGCTTGGTCTATTTTCTCGGTGTCTCCGCGTATTTCCAATGGAGAAAAGACCTAGACCTAGCTCTAAACAACAGATTGGGATGCAGCCTTAGCTCTTAGGCTTGTAGTTATTAAAATCAAATGTAGTTTTTTTCCTTTCTATAATTTCTTATTAACACCGAAAAGTATCATTTTACTTGTGTTTTAGATCAAAGGCTATTTAGTTCTCCCATTCTTAAAGGTAGTATGATACTTTGGCAGCATAAAGAAACAGAAATCTTAACAGATTTACCTAGATTTACCAGATTTACCCTAACTTCCAGGGTATAAAGATGGTGATGGTAAAAACACGGTTACAATTTTTCTGCCTGAAATGTTGTATTTATCCAGAAAAGTGTAAAACCAGTGACCAAACTTAAAAGAGAAAAAACCTAAGAAATACTGTGGCCGTTTTTCACTGTTTTCTCAAAAAGTGGGCACCATATGGGACTGACATTTTCACAGAAGACTGTTACTGTATCTTCCTTGATATTTTTGCCCATGAATCTGTATTTCTTTGACAAAAACCAAAGTATGAAATTACCTTTAAAAGTGAGCATTAGTAATATAATATTAATAAGTGGTCAATGTACTGAGTGATTGAAGTGTTTGTCTTTTCCATTTTTCTCAAACAGAGTAAATACAAGCGAGTTCATACCACTCCAGAGAATCCCGCAAACAAAAGAGTTCAGGGCGTGAATCGTCACAATAGCATTCCATTTTCACCATCTAGTTTCTCTCCACCAGCCGTGTAAGTACAAGTACAAGTGTATAGGTCACCCTACCTGTCCCATATGGGTCATTTCATCTAGTTTTTATAATATGGTGTGCATTTCGTGCATTTCCAGTTTTTCAAATTATAAAATGAATTATGGGTACCCACTGGAAAGGGAATGTCCAAATTCCTCTTGCTTGGTGGACAAATGACAAAAGATTGCCAGGTCTGCCGCTGGTAAACAATAACGTTGTCACATCCACATGTGTTTCTGTTTTTTTGTCTTGTCGCGTCCTTCTCCAAAGTCTGTCCAGACTGACAAAACATGTGACTCGAGGTTATGTTGTTCCCTCCCCCTAAATTTGTTGCAGGGGTGTCTTATGTAGAAATGTCGCACTTACTACGACACCTAATGCATGTTTTGCTATTTATTTCTTTGTGTGTGCAGTGCCACGCCCTCACAGAAGTACAGCAGTCGCACCAACCGACGAGAGGTCGTAGCCAGCTTTGGTGCAACCAACAGCACATCTTGGAAGGGTACAAGCCCCGAGACTTGTTCCGTTCAGTTGTACAATGCAGAAAATGCCCTCAAAGACAGCTACAAGAACATGTTCCAGAAGTTTTCTGACAAAGCCAGTGGTAAAGAAATCAGTTCTGAAAATAATCATTCAAATCATAAGTTGTTGCTTCGTTTTAATGCCAAGTGAACAAACTTGTCTGGAGAGGGATTTGAACTGGCTACCTCCTGAATACCATACAGGTGCTCTACCAACTGAGCTATCCAGCCCTATGTTAGTGGTGTCCCTAATAGTCAATTTAATTTTTGTTTGTTTGGCAGTCAGAAGAAAGCCAAGAAACCGCTCACATACTACAATATCCCAAATTTTATTTAAGATCCTCGCAGCTAAGCAATGCTGCAACCTGAGAAATTGTATGGGAATCACTCAAAGCTTTTGTGGGACTAAGTTTAATTTCTTCACCACCTTTCTTTTCTCATTCTTTCTTCCAGTCCTAGATGACATGATTGACAAAATTGCCCAGCAGATCCAAGACAGACACGACATCGAGACATTGTCCCATCTAGCTCTGCCAGTTCAGGTACAAGCGACGAACAAAACCATATTTTCATATCATCGACAATACTCCTGCATACTTAAATAGCTGTGCATATTGCGTGGTACATCAGTTCCTTTTAAGAAACCAAACCAGCAAATGTAGATGGGATTTCCTTGTCTTTCTCCGTCAGGATTCGGTGACGGTCGTGGGCCGGGTTTGTTGCGACTCCAGCAGTGGACGTCTCAACTCCCAGTCCGTTGTCCTGGAAGGTTCTGTGGAGACTTCATCAGGGAAGCAGGTCATGTTGAACCTCTCCAAGATCAAGGAGTACTCCCTGTTTCCCGGTCAGATCATCGCGCTGGACGGCATCAACAGCAAAGGGATGACAATGGTGGCTTCCAAGATCTACGAGGTTTGTCATATTCCTCTGATTTTTTGCAATTCTGATTTAACTCTTTCAGCCCGGGTTTATTTTCAACCCTGCTTGTTCCGAGCTCGTTATCAGCCACCAGTCATATAGAAGTCATCTGGCCCGGCTTTGTGGGCAAGGGAGCTTGATGAAAACAATGCAGGCCCGCATTGGTTGAATAGCCCTGCACAAAAGATCGTATTCAAGGCGGACTCTAATCCATTCACACCCAGATGTTCGGAACTCAGAGATTGCGGTCGATTTGAAAATGCAGATATTTTCAAATGCAAATCTAGGAGGCAAATGTACTACAATGAGCAGATTCGTTTGGACAATAAAGGTTCCCAGAACCTCTTCTTCCAGACAATGCTCCCATTCATTGCATTTCAATGGAAATAAAGCAATCATGAATAATCTAAGGCCATGACGTGGGGTTGCTAAGGATGCTCCCTATGCTGATGGGGTTAAAAATCAAGGGAAACTCACAGAAATATTATCTTTCATGAATGACAGAAAAATCATGTCGTTTTTTTTTCTCTGCAGGATGTGCCACTACCTCTATCTGATACAGAGGATGCTACATTATCAAATCACGGTGGGCTACACGTGATGATCGCTGGTGGACCGTTTACAACAGTCGATACTCTGAGTTACGAACCACTCGATGATTTGATTCGAGTGATGCTACAAGAAACCCCAGACGTGTGCATTCTGGTAAGTCATGGTGACACTATTTCAGCACGGGGTTGATGTTCTGATGTTGTCCTCAAGCTACGTTTATCGGTCAATCAGTTCTTGGTTGTTATCGGTTACTGCCTGTCTTTATAGACATGTATTCTAAGGCTGTGTCAAAATCACCTGGCTAAGGCTTACAATTTCACACAAGTCTATGGGAAGCACCCAAAGCCACTACCATTAAATCCGAGCCGTAGCCGAATGATCCAGACACAGTCTCATATTTATAAGAATCAACTTCATTCGCTTCCATGGTTTCTAGTTATTTGTTAACTGTACCCTGTCAGAGGTTCAATTAACACTCACCTTTTGAAGACTAGGAGCAAGTTCGATCAGCAACTATCTGTCTACCACTGGACAATTGTGCCTGGTCCCCGTGGAATATTTAGTGTACAGGTGTCCATCGCTATTTTGCATAGCAATTTTCCGTTTAGCGATGGATTTGGGCTTTAGCGATGATCGCAAACGTTAGTGAAATCGGCCCCAGGCCCCGTTTATTGGCACTCTACACCAAGTCCGGCCATCAAGTAGAAGACTTAATTCAGAAAGGTAGTCCAGAGCTCTCTAGTGAAGGTCATAATTGTATTTACATAAAAATCTCCTGGCCCTAAAACACAAATGAAAATATTAATTTATTGATTTGCAAATTTTACATAAAAAGGTCAATTTCCATGACGACCATTTATTTTTCATCCCGACGTTCATGGTTCTGTATACACAAGATTTCCCGTTCAACGTCTTTTTTGTTTTCTCTATTTTGATAGTTTGGACCGTTCGTTGATGCAAATCATCCTGAGATGAAGGTAAATGACAATATCATAAACTGAGTGTCCAAGGATATTGACAGGAATCTGTTGAGTGATTTCAAAGTTGAGTTTTTTAATCTGTATGTACTCTCTGGACTATGAGTAAGTTCCTTCTCTTAACCAACTTTGTTGGTTAAAGGGTGTGTACATGTACAACGTTGGTAAAGGTGACAGAACAGCACTCACACTTTGTCTAATCCAGCATGTACATGAAATAATAAACCTGTGAAAATTGGAGCTCAATCGGCCCAAGAAAATAGCGCAAAACCAACTCGATTTGTCTTATAAAACAGAGGATTTTTATCTTGCCAAGATCAAAAATGTTTTTGGTGTATGGTTTTACTCTTTCTGGATGAATACACCATTTCAGGCGGAAATATTTTACCGATATGTTTCTACCATTTTCGTAAAGTGGTCAACCACAGGAATCTTGGGTGTACCCACCAGAAGTTGACCATGAAACACCCACACCAGAGCTGTGTAGGCCACTATTGATCACACTCTGTGCACCCTTAATTTAAATGGGAGAATGAAGATATTAGGGAGGTTTCGCATGCGAACGGATACGCATACGCGTACGTTTAGCTATCCGTAAATGTCAACAAGCGATCCGATGTTTCGCTACATCCGACAATGGAGAACCACTTTTGTACCTGACTTTGAGGCTAATTATGTCTTATTCTTAAGTTTTGAAATGCACAAAAATGACATATTCGTGTCCAGAAAATCCTTTCGTTTTAGTTTTATCATGCACATGACACAAAATGAAGCGAGAATTACGAAAATACTGATATTCGGTACGCGTTTAACACCTACGCGTATCGAGCAAGATATCCGTGCCTCAAAGGCGTATAACGGATAGCGGAACAACTGTGACGTCATAAGTACACACATACTGGTGACGTATCCGGCGCGCTAACCATATCCGTTCACTTGCAAAACCTCTCTAATGATGGATGATGAAGTTTTGTACAAAATGCATCGTAGCTGTGTCAGAAGGCATTCATTTTATGCCCCAAACTGAGTTTTGTCTGTCACAAGGAAAAAGTGTTAATGTTTCCCCTCTCCCTGTCCCCTTCCCCCATATTCCCGTTTTGTCGCCCTCTCAGGATTACACCCAGGACCCAGAGGCGCTCTTCAAGTCGCAGATAATGAAAGTAGTTCAGGCCACAAAGAAGTAAGTGTTAGAATTAGGGAAGGATTCCACTAAGAAACAATTACCGAAAAAGCATTTTATCCTATCTTTTACAGGTAGTATCATACTTTGGTAGCATACTGAAACAGAAATCTTCACAGATTTACCTATAACTTTAATACAGGGTATAAAGATGATGATGGTAGAAACATACAATTTTTCACTGTTTTCTCAAAAAATGGGCACCGTATGGGACTGACATTTTCACAGGTGACTGTTATTGTATCTGTCTTGATATTTTAGCCCATGAATCTGTATTTCTTTGACAGAAACCAAAGGATGATATTACCTTTAAGAGTTAACTTTAAAATACTGGATATAAGTTATGATGAACTTCAGTTTCAGCTGTGTAAAACTAGGGTAGCTTATCTGAAAAGTGGGTTTTATGTGGTGTTTTTGACATTGAGCAATTGGTTTTTCACCTCAGATTTACTGCATTTTTCAATTTTTTGTCTCTGTTTTATTGCTTGAAGTGTTGGAATGCAGTTGGTATTTGTTCCTTCTCTGCGTGACGTTCATCATGATTTCATCTACCCTCAACCCCCCTTCCCAATGCCAGAGAATGTTCCAGACAAGCATGTGAGTGGATATTGTACTTGACACCTTTTCTATGGTCTTTTGTTTTAGTTGTTCTGAGGTCGGAAATTTGACTAGCTCATTTAACAGTATTTATATTTTAAAAAGTGAACAAGGACAAATTGACTGGAGCGGGATTCGAACCAGTGACTGCCGGAATAAGTTCCGGCGCTCTACCAACTGAGCTAACCAGCCCTTTGTTGGTGGTGTCCCTAATAGTCTTTGTTTGTTTGGCAGTCAGAAGCTGTGAAACCACTCACATACCGCTATATCCCAAGGATCATTGACGGTCATTAGCAATTGCTGCAACCTGAGAAACAGTATACAGCTTTTCAATTAATGTAATCATCAAATAACCAGTAGGGAAACATGTTTTGTTGGCCCTTTCGTTGTAATTTCCAAGTTGTGAGCCAATCTGTCAATCAGGTTAGTGCCACTATGATCCAGGACACAGCAGGGGCTTGAAGTTAGTCCATTGTTCAAGGCTATAGGGATTATGTAAGGGCCAGTGGATTGGCCCAACCAATATTTGAACTTTGAAGTTTCTCTCTCTCTGAAATAGACATTCAGATGAATCATTTACCTGAAGTACAAATTGTTTCAGTGAAATGGGCCGAACATTTAACTCTTATTGTTGTTTTATCTTTTCCTCTTTCAGAGAGTACATTTTGTTTCAGATCCATGCACACTAAACATCAATGGCGTAGTGATTGGCTTGACTTCTAGCGACATTCTCTTTCATCTCGGCAGTGAAGAAATCTCTCAGTAAGTTTAGAAATCAATATCGTAACAATATGATGTGGCATCTGGCATCATTAACAAAATAATTCAATTGAATTTCCCTATTGTCCAGCTATTCAGAGGCAGAGTCAAGTTGGCTTATTGTAACAAATATGGTAATCTGTTTGTATTTTGATTTATATCTATCACTATATTTGTTTTTAGAGCTAACTTAAGTACGACTTGAAGCTATGCATGGTAGAAGTACTAAAAGAAGGTAGGTTTGCGGTGATACCATATGTAATCTCTTCTGTGAGAGTGTGTGGTTCTGAGAAGAACCACACACGGTACTTCGAAGTACCAACGGTTCTTCTCAGAACCACACACTGTCACAGAAGAGATTACATGGTATCACCGCAAACCTACCTTCTTTTAGAGCTAACTTACTCTCATTGGTCCTTCTCAGGACCACACACCTTCCAAGAAGAGTGTGTCCGCAAGTTTTACCCAATTTTAGTCTTTCCACCATGCAAAGCTTCAAATTCTGCTGACAGATATTTCGCTACCAGAGGTTGACAGTTATAGATGGTTTGTTAAAAGGAAGTGCAGTATGAAGAAAGGCTAACCATTGTAAAAGGAATTTAAGGCCATGAATTTTAAATGAATTTAAGGCCGTTTACGAAACAGAGGCTCAGGCTCCGGCTCCGTCTCACCATTAAGGTCAGAATCTGTAGACTACATTCATTGATATTGTTCTTTTTTTTTCTTCTTGTCTTCAGTCCGCCTGGTGCATCAGATCGCCTCGGTCGTCTAGCCAGGCACATACTGACTCAGCAGAGTTATTACCCCCTCTACCCACCCCCTGAGTGCATGCCTATAGATTACGAGCAGTTTGAACAATACGCCCATATGGAGGTCACTCCGGATGTCTTCATCAGCCCCTCTGATCTCAGGTGGTTCATCAAGGTAAAGGACCTCTCTTAATGATAGCAACGGTTTTTATAAGATGCCAAATTGCCGAAGACACTCACAAGGGGGAAAGGAAAAGATAGGAAGGAGAAGGCAGCTAAAATCTTGGAAAGAGCTTTGAGTTAGGAGGGCCTGACGTTTTGATCCCAGCAGGATCTTTCTCAAAGGCTGCTCGGAGTTAGGAGGGCCTGACGTTTTGATCCTTGAAGGATCTTTCTCAAAGGCTGTTCAGTGTTAGGAGGGCCTGATGTTTTGATCCTTATAACAGGGTCTTTCTCAAAGGCTGCTCAGAGTTAGGAGGGCCTGACGTTTTGATCCTAGCAGGATCTTTCTCAAAGGCTGCTCAGTGTTAGGAGGGCCTGACGTTTTGATCCTAGCAGGATCTTTCTCAAAGGCTGCTCAGAGTTAGGAGGGCCTGACGTTTTGATCCTAGCAGGATCTTTATCAAAGGCTGCTCAGAGTTAGGAGGGCCTGACCTTTCGATCCTTATAGCAGGGTCTTTCTCAAAGGCTGATCAGAGTTAGGAGGGCCTGACATTTTGATCCTAGCAGGATCTTTGAAAGAGATTTGTCATTTTATGAAGGATGAAACACTGTCTGAGTTTCTGATGGACTGGGGTAGGTTGTTCCATAGGCGAGGGGCAGCAATAGACAATGCCCTGTCGCCGGCCCTTTCATGCAACTTGTCCATGTCATTATAGTAACCTCACAGGACTACAGTATGTAGTTCTAATGCATGCTTGTAGGACAAAAATCGTTTGCTCGGGTGGGGATGCCAACCCCATTTCGCAGCAGAGCTCTGGCTTTTAAATTCCTCTTAAATTAAACGATTTCCTCTCTTTTTTCCCCCACAGGAGGCATGCGGTTGTCTGAGCATCAACCCGGGCCGCCTAACCCGAGGACAAATTGGAGGGACCTACGCTAAGCTGGTCATTGCACCCAGTAGGGAAGCTGGTCATGGAGTTATCTCACGCTCATCAGCGCAGATACTAAGGATATAACAGAACACAATGGTGTGTATAGTCAATTACAATAATGTGGATATTTAAACCAAAGGCCATCCTATAGACCTTTCTTTTGTTTACAAACATTGCCTGGTTGTTGGCAATACTTGGCATGGGTGGCCAAATGTTGCAAATCATTTTGTCTTCTCAAAAGACGGCGTGACCAAATTCAAAATTTTTACTTTTCATAGCTGTACAAATACAAACCATCATTGCCTGTGCTGTTTCCATTACATTCAGCAATATCTTTCAATATTTATAAAACGCTGTGTACAAATTGTGAACAAATTTTTTATGCCCGGCTTTGATGGCTCTCCATAGTTTCCGCCATCTTGGTTGGCAAAAACTTGGGTTGTGACGTTGCAAAAGAAAGGTCTATAGATAGATATGCCTAGCAGGGGACCAGTCATCATTGTAAATATACATTACAGAGTTTTGGCTGGTAAACCTGCAGTTGGCTGTAAACCTTTTGTCTGTTTTCAGCAAAATTCACATTTGTCATTATGTCATGCGTCAGGACGGCAAGTCTTAGGCTGTGTCCGAAACGGGCTTCCAAAGCTTCGCCTAGGTCTATTGTCTTGGTGTCTCCATGTATTTCCGATGGAGCGAAGACCTAGACCTAGCTCTAGACAACAGATTTGGACAAAGTCTTATTTTGCGAATGAAACTCATCTTCCACCCCGACAGTAATATTTACACTCTTTTATGTCGGCCATGACACCAACATTATGTGGCATATGTGTACAGCCTCTAGAATGGATACCAGTATTTATGAGAAACCTTATGATAGATATAATGTCTACCATATTCTGGTTAGTCAACCGTTAGTGGAAGTTTGGTGAATTGACCCGTCATCCATAGCAAAATTAATGTATGTATATAAATCTAGTATAGGCAGAAATATGTAGTAAAAAGACTTTTTTTAATGAATTAATTAATAATTATTGTAACACAAGTACAACACAGAAACCCTGAAGAATACGGTATCGTTGTTAATAGTATGAACACTGCAACCTTTTTATTCTTCATTTCACACACTGAAAGTTTGTAATTTAGCAAATTTTACAAGCGGAACCAACTACTGTGGGCATGATCATTGTGGAATGTCTTTAGTATTGGAAGACAATAATCTGCATAGATGTAGCTTTTGAGCAACGTCACCAAACGTAACACCTAAAAAAATAATTACCCTCGAAGGCTGCAATTTATTTGTTTTTGCTACTCTCCTAAACAAATGGAATAAATTCATAATTGAACCAGTATTTTATGCTTGAATTTCTAAGTAAATTATTCCAAATATTGTGAAAGGTACAATTACGGACCTTTTTAAGGTCCTTTAAAACACCATTTCATTTTAGCTGTAATGCTATGCTAATGTCTTGTTTTAAAAACAAAGCATGTCTTTGTTTTGAAGTGCAGCATCAAATTTATTTCAAAAACTCAATATCCCACAAGGTCAAGATCCCTTGTATCTAAATTTATATTTACTTTGTAGAAACAAATTTATACAGATTAATAAACATGACATCTATGTAAATTTTGTCAAGGTATTTTCTGAAGACAATTTCAGTTCTACTATAATGTTGGACGGGGTTGAAAACTGATTATGACAAATTTTTTCTTTTCTTTTTTTTTACTAAAGAAATTTAAAATTGTAATATGCTTGAAATATAACATTTGAAAATAAATTTATCGCTGTCATAAACAAAGACTATTCTTGTCAATCTGTTGCACATACTACCAACCCAACCCCAATGCACCTCACACAGTGTAAGAAAAAGTCCCACAATCACTTAGATATAAGGCAAACAGTTCCTTAAATAAAGTGCTTAATTGTCACAAGCAATAAACTGCTGCAAACTACTCATCAACCAAAATAATGACCTGAAATAAATTATTATAAATATATACGCTTGGAGATAGGAGGGCCTGACGTTTCGATCCTAGCAGGATTCCACAAGGATCGAAACATTAGGCTGTCCTTAGTCTTAGTCTGGTTCCCAGACCCAAGAATCTCCCAACTATCGTCTGTCAATGGGAGACTTTTGACTGACCATTGTTTATCTAAAGAGGGCGCGCTTCATCAATCTCGGAAAAAATGTGTCGACTGTGTTGCCATTTCTTTTGTGCACGAATATTCGTCGTAAACACAACCGGCGTAAATACCGGTAACCCCTTGAAAATGCTTCATACAGTGTACATGCTATGCAGTGACCAGTTTTGTTGGCAAGGGAGGACATGAGTTCCCCATGAACAAAGAAATGCAGAATCTGTGGAGATTGGCCTTTAAAAGGGCGGGCTACAAACGATCATGGTGGCTGACGGCTTTGGAAAGCAAGACCTGAACACATTATTCCTCGCCAAACATAAGAATTTCACCTCACTTTCTGTTTTCGGGCATTAGAATTGGGTGGGTGACAATGTGAAGCTAAAAATTAATTGTTAATTGCCTGAATTTAATGTTTACAGCTTTTTCCTGCGACTTATGGAAAGTTTTTGGACAATCACCATACTTAAAGCGTGTACAAAAGTTTTCAGGAGAACGATAGTTTGCTGCCCTCTATCGACAGCCCGCTCCAAAAGTCTCCCATTCTAGGGTCTGGTATTGGCTAAATGCACCGGAGGAGCACGTGACCAAAAAAACCCAACATATTTTGGGCTTTTCCAGGAATATCCGAAACATTACGAACTTGTTTTCGTCCAACTTCGGGTAGAACGTTGTCTGTGCAGGCGCAGACATGACAGCTGTGTCATGTTCTATTTTTAACCGTAGCCGATACCTGAGCTAAGATTTTTAATAGGAGTCGTCAGGGAATCTTTGGGCAGGGAACTAGACTACTTTAGTCTAAGCAAATTGTCACAAAAATTAATCTTTACACTTCTATAATTACAATGCAACTTTATCCAGCACATATTACTTACATCTGGCTCTGTATGTCAGTGCTTGTGGCAAAAGAATTTACAAATTAGATGAAGGATGAGGGTACTATAGACCGATCTGACAGCACGATATACTGTCCGCCGTTACTGCAGTGTCCCCGCCTGCCTTTTTCCCACCGCACTCTATAATAGCGCTCCGCACTAATGACGTCACAAAATCCCCGGCTGTCAGACAAACATTGTCTAACACGCGTAGTGTACATGGACGCGCACACCCACACACATGCATGGTTGCAATGTTTGTCAGAGATCCCGTGCTATTTTTAGCGTAAGTGCGGAGCGCTATTGCAGGGTGCACGTCCCATGATTAGGGGACGTACACCCTGCAGTATAAAGTGCGGCAGACGTAAATTATTTTGTTGCCGGACAAAAGGCGGGCAGTGACACAGCAGTAATGGCAGGTGTTTCCTACCTCCATTGTTGTGCTGTCGGATTGGTGTGAAGACATCAAAATGCTAAGATGCTAGATTTGCAACAAATACATCAACAAATAATATCTTTGGTTTATTGGTTCAATATCTTGAAAAGCTCATAAGCCTTGCACGATTAAGCTTTTATACACGTATCATATGGAATGTAAACTTGTACACTAACGTTTGGAAAAGCATGGCAGGTATATCTCGACGGACGAAACATGTCGCAGAAAACAAGAGCCACCAAGTCCATGGTTATATCTCTCAGAGCCACATCTTGAACTTGAAGAAGGCCTGCATATCCGGATCATCAACTGCCTTCCTGTTGACTCCAGCATATACATTCATCAAGAGCTTGGACTTGTACTTAGCGTCCAGAATCTCAACATACTTCTCAAGACAACCTGCACAGAGAGGCGAGACAAAATTCCTTCAAATTTCACTCCGGCTGAAAACATCTGATAGTCTATGTGATAAACGCACTCGCCGTACAGTGAGCAAGCATCTATCACATGCGTGCAGATTTCCTGATTAATTATGCAAGCCAACCCAGCACTGGCCTCTCTCAGTTTTGACCAATCAGGGGGCATCTACTATTGTACTGTATGGCGAGTGCGTCTATCACAAGCCTGCTGCTGCTGCGCGATGTGCGAAATTGACCAATCAACATCCTCCGTCACGATCCTGACAGAAATGTTCTCAAAACAGATCTGATTGGCTGATGTGCCGCGTTACATACAATTTGCATGCACGCATGTATCAGACGTTCGTACGTAGTGGCACGGAGTAGAATGAGTGATACTCAAATTAAACATCTGATGGCATCACAACCAAAATCAAAGTGCGTTCACTGTGAACCACTTATCTGGTGCCTTGTGGAGACCGAGCACGAAAGGTTCAATATGTCTCCACAGGGACATTTTAAAGGTGTGTAGGTCTCCACAAGGTTTTCACTCGTCCCCATGAGATCAAACTGCACCTACCTATACCCATCACTCGTCCCCATGAGATCAAACTGCACCTATACCTATACCCATCACTCGTCCCCATGAGATCAAACTGTACCTACCTATACCCATCACTCGTCCCCATGAGATCAAACTGCACCTACCTATACCCATCACTCGTCCCCATGAGATCAAACTGTACCTACCTATACCCATCACTCGTCCCCATGAGATCAAACTGTACCTACCTATACCCATCACTCGTCCCCATGAGATCAAACTGCACCTACCTATACCCATCACTCGTCCCCATGAGATCAAACTGTACCTACCTATACCCATCACTCGTCCCCATGAGATCAAACTGCACCTACCTATACCCATCACTCGTCCCCATGAGATCAAACTGTACCTACCTATACCCATCACTCGTCCCCATGAGATCAAACTGTACCTACCTATACCCATCACTCATCCCCATGAGATCAAACTGCACCTACCTATACCCATCACTCGTCCCCATGAGATCAAACTGTACCTACCTTTACCCATCACTCGTCCCCATGAGATCAAACTGCACCTACCTATACCCATCACTCGTCCCCATGAGATCAAACTGTACCTACCTATACCCATCACTCGTCCCCATGAGATCAAACTGCACCTACCTATACCCATCACTCGTCCCCATGAGATCAAACTGCACCTACCTATACCCATCACTCGTCCCCATGAGATCAAACTGCACCTACCTATACCCATCACTCGTCCCCATGAGATCAAACTGCACCTACCTATACCCATCACTCGTCCCCATGAGATCAAACTGTACCTACCTATACCCATCACTCGTCCCTATGAGATCAAACTGCACCTACCTATACCCATCACTCGTCCCCATGAGATCAAACTGCACCTACCTATACCCATCACTCGTCCCCATGAGATCAAACTGCACTTACCTATACCCATCACTCGTCCCCATGAGATCACACTGTACCTACCTATACCCATCACTCGTCCCCATGAGATCACACTGTACCTACCTATACCCATCACTCGTCCCCATGAGATCAAACTGCACCTACCTATACCCATCACTCGTCCCCATGAGATCAAACTGCACCTACCTATACCCATCACTCGTCCCCATGAGATCAAACTGCACCTACCTATACCCATCACTCGTCCCCATGAGATCAAACTGTACCTACCTATACCCATCACTCGTCCCCATGAGATCAAACTGCACCTACCTATACCCATCACTCGTCCCCATGAGATCAAACTGTACCTACCTATACCCATCACTCGTCCCCATGAGATCAAACTGTACCTACCTATACCCATCACTCGTCCCCATGAGATCAAACTGCACCTACCTATACCCATCACTCGTCCCCATGAGATCAAACTGTACCTACCTATACCCATCACTCGTCCCCATGAGATCAAACTGCACCTACCTATACCCATCACTCGTCCCAATGAGATCAAACTGTACCTACCTATACCCATCATGATCACTCGTCCCCATGAGATCAAACTGCACCTACCTATACCCATCACTCGTCCCCATGAGATCAAACTGTACCCACCTATACCCATCACTCGTCCCCATGAGATCAAACTGCACCTACCTATACCCATCACTCGTCCCCATGAGATCAAACTGTACCTACCTATACCCATCACTCGTCCCCATGAGATCAAACTGTACCTACCTATACCCATCACTCGTCCCCATGAGATCAAACTGTACCTACCTATACCCATCACTCGTCCCCACGAGATCAAACTGCACCTACCTATACCCATCACTCGTCCACATGAGATCAAACTGCACCTACCTATACCCATCACTCGTCCCCATGAGATCAAACTGTACCTACCTATACCCATCACTCGTCCCCATGAGATCAAACTGTACCTACCTATACCCATCACTCGTCTCCATGAGATCAAACTGTACCTACCTATACCCATCACTCGTCCCCATGAGATCAAACTGTACCTACCTATACCCATCACTCGTCCCCATTAGATCAAACTGTACCTACCTATACCCATCACTCGTCCCCATGAGATCAAACTGTACCTACCTATACCCATCACTCGTCCCCATGAGATCAAACTGTACCTACCTATACCCATCACTCGTCCCCATGAGATCAAACTGTACCTACCTATACCCATCACTCGTCCCCATGAGATCAAACTGTACCTACCTATACCCATCACTCGTCCCCATGAGATCAAACTGTACCTACCTATACCCATCACTCGTCACCATGAGATCAAACTGTACCTACCTATACCCATCACTCGTCCCCATAAGATCAAACTGTACCTACCTATACCCATCACTCGTCCCCATGAGATCAAACTGCACCTACCTATACCCATCACTCGTCCACATGAGATCAAACTGTACCTACCTATACCCATCACTCGTCCCCATGAGATCAAACTGCACCTACCTATACCCATCACTCGTCCCCATGAGATCAAACTGTACCTACCTATACCCATCACTCGTCCACATGAGATCAAACTGTACCTACCTATACCCATCACTCGTCCCCATGAGATCAAACTGCACCTACCTATACCCATCACTCGTCCCCACGAGATCAAACTGTACCTACCTATACCCATCACTCGTCCCCATGAGATCAAACTGCACCTACCTATACCCATCACTCGTCCCCATGAGATCAAACTGCACCTACCTATACCCATCACTCGTCCCTATGAGATCAAACTGCACCTACCTATACCCATCACTCGTCCCCATGAGATCAAACTGTACCCACCTATACCCATCACTCGTCCCCATGAGATCAAACTGTACCTACCTATACCCATCACTCGTCCCCATGAGATCAAACTGTACCTACCTATACCCATCACTCGTCCCCATGAGATCAAACTGCACCTACCTATACCCATCACTCGTCCCCATGAGATCAAACTGCACCTACCTATACCCATCACTCGTCCCCATGAGATCAAACTGCACCTACCTATACCCATCACTCGTCCACATGAGATCAAACTGCACCTACCTATACCCATCACTCGTCCCCATGAGATCAAACTGTACCTACCTATACCCATCACTCGTCCCCATGAGATCATATGTTTCTTCAGTCTAGGATCGTCAAACTGCTCGTGTTTCATGAGAAGTCGTACCACCTCGCCGTGGAGGTACGCATCATCAAACGAAGACTCCTCGGGGAATGGGAAGCGATCGTACACATCCACTGCCTTCATCAGGGGTTCAGTTTTAACCAGGAGATCGGCCAGTTCGATGTAGGCATCATGAATCTGAAAAAGTAAGAGTAAAGATTCTTTCTTCTTAAAATGTATGGTTATTTCTATTCCAAGTGGATTGGCAATTTTTATAGCATCTATGATTTCTGCCTGGGCAAGTTCTATTTGAGTCTTGGTCTAGATCAAGACCAGCAATGTCTGAGTCTAAGTCAAGACCAAAAGCAATGAGAATAACTCTGTTGGAGTCCCTGAAAAACTACTCTCAAATTGACATTTTGTAGATTAGACACCAGAAATGTCCTGGTTTTTGCTCTTCTGAATCAACACTGAGCGAACATTAACCATTCCTTTGGTGAACTTAGTGGACTTCTACATAGTCCGATAAACGTTTCAAGTTTTGGACCATGCTTCCTCATCAATTCTGCACTGGAATCAAGTGAAAATTTGTTAGCATGACAATAAGCCAGGCACTCCATGCATAACGTCACTGGTAATGCAGACTCTCTCTGAAGCTCATGTACGAATTCAGAATTGAGAATCACATAGCGTGTGCATGCCGTAAAGGTATAAGACATGATTGGTAATGATCACAGAACAGCACTCACTCTTTGTCTGATCCAGCATGTACATGAAATAATATAAGCCTGTGAACATTTTAGCTCAGTCGGACATCTGAGTCACGAGAAAATATGCGAAAAACCGACTACATTTTTCTCAGAAAACATAAAGAATGGTTTGATCTTATTCCTACGTCAAAACTGTTCTTTTTGTTTTACTGATTTCTGTACACAATTTCAGGCGGAAATATTTCAACGGTATGTTTCTACCAGCACCATGCATCTTCATACCCTAAAAGTTATACGCAAATCTGTGAACAGAAAAGATAAAATACATAAACTTCTTAATGTGTGATTTTATGCATGTCCTACATTCCCCATAGTAATCGTGCACATTGTTATTACTGCACATACTATCGGTTTTTCAACATGGTTCCTCCTCACGAGTCTTACTAAGAAACTGACACTAATCGAGCCTTCAAATTAGACTGGCTGGTATGGCGGTGCCTGGCTAAAAGTCACACTCAAAATATCTGGCTTTACGTCTAACCTGTGGAGCCATGATGATGACGTCATTATATAAGACCTGGGACTCTGACGTATCTGAAGACTCTCTAGCTAGCGCCCTCGCGAGGCCAAGTCGTGCTGGGTGGGTTATACGATTCAACGGAGCATTACTCGGAACAGAAGCTGTTGGTTTGACTGTGATGGAATTTAAGAATATAAATAAGATTGATTGGAACTTCTCTACATTAAGGAATGGACTTGCTTGTCATTCACCATTTTGTGACATCATAAAGTTATCAAACATTATCATCAAATTTTGAGAAGGACCAAAAACTGTGATTTTAATTGCAACTGGTGTCTATAGATTTCATTGTCTGTTTCCCTTTTTGATCTTCAAAATCCTAAAACAAAAAAAACATAATATTTGTGCCAGAAACTACTCCTCCATCCAAGTTTTATGAATTTCTAATACCGGTGTGGTATTCCGGAGGTCGCTGGTTCGAATCCCGCTCCAATCAAATTTTCCTTTGTTCACTTTTCAATGACTTAAAATTAACCAGTCAGTTTCCCTTGTGGTTATTGTTGAAATTCTAACTTGCATCTAGATTTCTCCCAAAAAGTTGGTTTCAAGAAAAATTTGGCAAAAATAACTTGTAATGAACGTCTGGACAGTGTGATTTATATATTCTTTGTATTATATTGGGGCTTCATTTGGAGGCAAGAAAATTCATACCCAACAATCATTTCTCTCTCAATTTCTTTCTTTCTCCTTGCTGTGTTTAAATCATTATGTGGTAAATGAATCTTGTTTATGTCAGCAAAAGCAGCAATGTCTGTACCTGTTTCAGCTTGCTTTTCATTCGTCGATGTTTTTGCTGGAGGGACACCATTCTCCTTAGCGGGTGTGGCAACCTTGGTCGCACTGGATGAGGGTGAGGCTTTGGGAGCAGTTTTAGCCTGAGTGCCAGGTTTAGAAGCTGCCCCTCCACGGGCTGCTGCACCCCCTCTTGCTGGAGTGGAAGATCCCTTGGGCGCTGTCCCACCTCTTGCTGCATAAAGGATAAGGGAAACAAAATCATACCAAGATTACCGGTACACAGAATCTCATTCTTAATACTGCATTGATGATCTATGTGAGATGGAAATCACTGAACCAGTACTGGTGTTTCAGTTGCAGATAGCAAAGCCAACTGAATGTCGTCCAAATTCTCTGGGAGCTTTTCAATCAGTCACTGAGACATCTTTGAGCAGTAGGCTAACAGGCCATGGGGAGATTTACCTTCTAAAAACTCCAGCCTTTTCCAAACCAGGATTTGGTTGTTTACTTTAGAATCAGCCTACAGTAAGTTCAATAACATTATATCTCCTGATGAGGCAGCTATTCCAACCCAAGAGCTCAATGTCTCTGGACCAAATGGCCTTGTAAAAGTCTAGATTTTTGTTGTTTGAGGACCAAACAACGAAAATATGATATTAATCATTAATCATTCCCAGCTTGCGGTAGGGCCAGTTTGGTCCCAGGAGAAAAATCCTGGTACAGTTTTGGCAGAATATCCGAATATAAAGCTTATATTCGGGTTTTAGCTTTAAAACATTATTCCTCACATGGCATCCTCACAAGATATTACATATCTTCGGAAGGGGTACTTAAATAGCTATTACCTATTGGCTAAGTCTTCTTGGCTAGTTGATTAATTTGGTAGACAAATACATTCAAACATGAGGAATGGTTAAATGAGAATCTAAGAGTTGTAGAGTGCCCTCTATGGATTGCACACAGAGTAAATAGACTCTGTATCCTGTTTTCATGATCATACCTGTTCCTCTAGCTGCACCCCTTGCAGGTGCTGCTGTTCCCCTAGCTGGTGCTGCTGTTCCCCTAGCTGGTGCTGCTGTGCTCCTTCCTGCTGCTGCTGTGCTTCTTCCTGCTGCTGCTGTGCCCCTCGTTGCAGCTGCACCCTTTGCAGGTGCACCCCTTCCTCTTGCTGCAGCAGGAGCTGCCTTGCCTGCTGGTGCCTTTGCTGCTGCAGAAGCTTTGGGTGTCTCTGCTGCAGCTTTCTTAGCCTGCTCCTCTTTTAATTTGTCCTGCCACCAAGCTTGCTCTACGAGTCCAAGAAATTTCAGATGTAAGAGGTTTGCACTGCCGCTTCATAATAACAGGGAATCAGAAATGAAAACTAACACTCTTTGAGTTGTTTGTTAGATGGCTCTCACCCTTTAGCTGGTCCGGAAGTTCGCCACCCACAGAGGGCTTGCCCTCCTGGGCTATGCTGGCTCGGTAAGACAACTGTGCATCACTCAGAGCCTTCTTAGCAGCATCAGAATCTGGCTCGTTGTCGTACATGGCCAGCTGGGAGTTTCCCAGCTGGCAGAGGGTCTGACTGGATGTCGGATGAGCCAGCACACCTTTCTGACAGGTCTGTGGAAACGTGTCGTAAATAATGACCAAGATAATAAATATTACATTTGGTAAAATGGCATTGATCGCTAACAAAAACAATGTTCTTATTATTACAGGCATGTAACTTGGACTAAACAAAAAACAAATAAATTCCAGTCTTTATCATACTACGGTAGGAATGATTTGAGACTTTGCATGGTGACAATTGGTATGTGGATCGGTTTGCGGAAACACCATGTAAGAATCGTTCGTACTTTCACACTTCTATTTTGTTTGCACTTCTCGTAAGGTCTCAACATTTCGACTAGCCTGCTCTAGTCATCATCAGGAGTGTTTTTTACTTTTCAGTTGCATAAGAGTGAAATGAAAAATAGAGAAAATCAGCTGAGGAAAAGTTGCATGCCTGTCTTAACTGTGTTGCCTGCAACTACAAAGAATTTAAACTGTCTTATTGAACCTAACAAGCTAGTCTAGCAAGAAAGATTCTTGGTCTTATAGTAAACAAACAGCCATGAGATCAAGCAACACCGAAGCAACCGGTGACCTTTTCTGCTTTGAATTGCTATCATGACACAAAAGTGAAACAGAGACATTATGCAGAAAATGATGCCTTCTAGACCCTTGTTTTCAAACCCTTCACTGAAGAGCAGAGTCCCTGCCCCTCTTCCGGTCCTACCCCTCCCTTGCCTTCCACCATGAATACCTTTTCCTGTAGCTGTAGTATCTCCACGCTCTGGGGTAAGGTGGAGCATCGTATCAATGCCGTCAGCTGTTGACACCGCTGGGCAATCCAGGAAGTGTTGCCAGGGTCAGATTGTTGTAACATCTCTAGGAGGTTGGAATGACAGTCCAGGAGAATCCACTCCAGGGACTGGTAAGTATCACCTCGAGACACCAAGGAGCAAAGGTTCTGGGAGGCTAGCAGAGCAGCACTGTAATCAGAACACAAAACCACACCAGGGGCCAATTTTACAACCTTGCTTAGCACAAACATTTACTAACAATGAAATTTCTGTCTTAATGAAAACACAATTAAAAGCCAAATTTCAATGTAAGACATTTTGTGCTAAGCAATTTGTTTAGGCTTAAAAGCTCCATGGAATTGGCCCTAGGTTTTGCATTGGAATCTTCATGTCCTTCAAATGAATAATCAGCTAATATAAAACCCATATACTCTACACTTTTTTAACAATTCAAATAACACTGAGCAATACAAGTACACCTAATAAAAGTAGTAAAAGTAATCAACTACAAGTAATTAAGTAACTTTTCTTGCATGTTCTTGTCTTCTTGTCATCTAGCCTTCAATAAAGATCCTGCTAGGATCCAAACACGTCAGGCCTTCCAAACTCCAAGCAATTAAAACACTGATCATTTGCCCTTAATTACTGCTGCCAAATTTTAGTTTCTTTGGAATCCACCTGTATCGTAAGTGTGCAGTCTTTACCTGTGGAAGACAGTCTGTGCTGACATCTTCTTCTCCTGAGGGGCTTTCCTGAGAAGGGTTCCTAGTGTTATACAGGCTCGGTATAACTGGATGTTGGTGGTGCGCCACAAATCCTCAGAATGCAGTGCCATGTCAGCAGAACTGTCCAAATCAAACAAGAGACCATCAACAAATCAGACACTTGGGCTGTAACTGTTGAAGGAGTTTTTGGAAGATCGAGGAGGTTAGATCTTGCAGCAGTTTGGGAAGCAGGGCAAGGGGATGAGGGAGGGTTTCAGTTGTTAGAAAATAGAAAATGATGCCCTACAAAAGCAGGTGCTTTTCGATAAATGTAAAACGAAAAGCAAATGGTTGCGCATCGGGCGCAAGCAAGGACAATTATGGATGGAACGAAGCTGAAACGACTTCTAGATGTTCCATTCTGTCTAGAGTCACGCCCAAAGGCCCAGCACAGGCCAAACGGGAAAACATGATGATGATGAGCGATGTTAGGGCAAAGAAAGAGGTTGATGTTGTAATTGATTAAGAAATCAGGGTGGAAGAGAGGTCAGGCTCAAAGATATGGAGAACGGTCGGTTGTCCCTATCCATGCATCCACATACCTGTCCATGTTGGCCCTTTCTGAGGCACATTGGAGCAGGTATACCAGACCATCATGGAGATAGGTGATAGCCTCCTTGGCACGGCTTCCTGCTCCCCCTTTCTGTTGTGCCAGAGCCAGTCCAAGGTAGAGTCTGATGGAATGAACACCAAAGATCCACTCTTTTCATTATTCCCAAAATTAACAAACAAACAAAATGAACAAACACCCCGACAGACAAACAGATTAATAGATTTATGTTTTTTTGGCTGTTTACTAACAAACATTATGGATTCCATCCAAGTGACAGAGACTCAGACTTGGCTTTAGTGATATAATCAATAAGGAAAAAAGGTGATCAAAGACACGCGGTGTCGTGTAGCTGGTAGAGACGTTTTGGCTGCTGGAACAGCTAGCCTTCATCAGGCAAGCAGTTTCAGGAGGAGAAACGAAGCTACCAGCAACACGACATCACGTGTCTTTGATCACCTTTTTTCCTTATCTAAACTTATCGCGATGAATAATCCTTTCTAATTATATAATACTTATTTATTACCGCTATTAACTCAAAATATGGAAGAACCACATTCAATCTTTCATCAGTACCCATTGAGATTAGTTGTCTGTGCTACGACTGTTTTGTAATTCACGAATCATCATTAATTTTTCAAGTCATATTCAAATGCTTAGATTTCGGAGGGCCTGACGCGTTTCGATCCTAGCAGGTCTCTTTCTCAACGGCTCGGGCCCTCCTATTTGATATATTTCAGGTCAATTGAGCAGGCTGATGAGCAGTTTGCAGCAGTTTATTACTTGTATTGACTCAATTCATATTCAATTAAACTTGCCTTGCAATTGTCAATGCTGGTTTTATACCTACAGCCAGCTGCAGTCTTACTAATGCTTCATCTACTTTGCCCTGTAGGAGAAGCAATCGGCCCACGTGGACATTGTACAAGGCATTATTCTGATCTAAGGACAGTGCATCAAGGTACTTGAGGTAGGCCTGTCCGAGGGGTGTCTCCTGGTCTGAGGCGGCTTGTGCGGCCCGGCCATCCTGGTCAGAGGAGGAATAACAGAAGAGGTCAGAGGTGTCAGTAAACCACTTTGTCGTCAGATCTACAGACTCTCATCTCGGCCACAAACTTCCCTCTTTCATTAAACGGCCAGAGTATTGGGCATGGTACCTGCAAGGCCTGTTTGGACTTCCATATGTAAAGAGTCTGGACATAGTCGGCCTTCCCTGACTGCCCCGAATCCAACAGGTATTTGTACTCCTCATCAATAGCTTGCAGCTGACGAGCGAGGGGTGCGTTGGAACCGGCGCCCCGTTGGACACATATGGCCTGGATGTCATCTTCTTTGCTGCTTGCCTTGGCATCTAGGGAGAGGGAAGCCAGACCCTGACCGACATCCTCCTCCTGAGGGTGTTAAGAAGAGCCAACAGGTTGCTGTTAATGGTGTACATGTATCAGATTCCCAGTGAACTTTCAAGTTAGGGTTTTGGGGGCTTCTAAGAAGAACCATTTGTGCAATTGAACATTCTCAGTCATTACTTATAAGCCCTGGTTTGGCTTTGAACATCCTCTTCTGTACATCTTGCCCTGACATGTTGAAATGAGACAAAAAGAAGCTTCAAAACAAGTATAAGACAAACCAGGTAAAACATCATAAATTTTACTCATTTTTTTAAGACAATTGGCAGGCTTTATCCAAAACCTAACAAATTTGCCAGGAGCACACTTAATTGTGGGTAGCATTCTAATTGGGTATAAACTAATTATTATACTTGATGTTTAGGTTGCCTAAACAACAACAAAATAAAACTTCAGCCATCAAATTGAATCCACTGGGCACACAGACCTCTCTCTTATAGCCAAACATATCCTGTGCATAGTATTGCTCCTCAAGAACCAAACCCATCTGGTAATGGAGACCAGCTTGCTTAGGTGTCTGCTTGACTGACAGGGCTAGGTTGAGGGCGGCCGTGTGGAGGTAATCCAAGGGTGACTTGCCTTCTTGCATCCTGCCTGCCTGGCCTGATTACGAAGAGAAAAATGCAACAGAAGGATGTACATTTGGCTACAGTTCTACAACAACTGCAGGTTCTAAAGGTACAGTACAGTACATTTTGTTTTATAGCAACTTATGTTTAGTAAAGGTAAGTGCAGGATTGGTAACATACCCAAACAGAAATGCTCACAGATTTACGTATAACTTTCAGGGTATGAAGATGGTGCTGGTAGAAACAAACCGTTAAAATATTTCCAGCTGAAATGGTGTATTTATCCAGAAATTGGTAAAACAATGACCGAAAACAGTTTTGATCTTGGGGTAAGATCAAAACCATTCTTTATGTTTTATACCCTAAGCAAAATTGAGTCAGGCTTTCGCTATTTTCTCGTGACTTAGATACATGTCCGATTGAGCTAAGATTTTCACAGGTTTATCATTTCTTGTACATGCAGGATCAGACAAAGTGTGAGTGCTGTTCTGCGTCCTTTAACATATTTAAAGGTAGTATCATACTTCAGTAGCATCCCAAAACATAAATCTTCACAGATTTACCTATATTGAGGTATACAGATAGTGATGGTAGAAACATTTCTGCCTGAAATGCTGTATTTATCCAGAAAAGAGTCAAACCAGTGACCAAAATTATTTTTGATCTTTTAAAGATCAGAAATAAAAGAAAAAAGACCTAAGAAATACTGTTACCGCTTTTCACTGTTTTCTCAAAAAGTGGGCACCATGGGACTAGAATTTTCACTGATGACTGTTACTGTATCTTCCTTGATATTTATTCCCACGAATCTGTATTTCTTTGACAAAAAACAAAGTACTATGATATAACCTTTAACAATCATGTATTATACCTTTAAATCAATGTTCTACCTAATAAACTCTAGCCACCTTCATAAAGATGAAAGCTACATGACACTGGCTCAATTTTCTCTCCACAACTCACTTCCTTGCAGAACCAGCTTATTCTTGAAAGAATCAATCATGCCGTGGACAACAAAACCTGCTAATTTGCTGAATCACCAAGGGCCTGTTTGTTTAACGTAAAATATCACAAATTTTGCTGATTCGGATCCTATTTTAGCGTACCCTGCATATGATGTGGATCCGCAGATCTGAGATCCTGTGCATTACCGTAAATAAACAGGCCCCAAGATGCTTGTATCATTCCATCACAGTCCTTCAAGCAGTATGCTTGTTGAGGACATGAATTACAGGGCTTTCACTGACCTTGTTTAGGTAAACTCTTTCTATACAGCTCAATCTGCTTCTTAGCCTCCTCCTCACTGCCCGAACCACCACACTCAAAGAGTCTCTTCTCCCAAGAATGATCCTACATCAAAAACAATCATGACAAAATGAAAGGAAAACAAGACTTGATGACACTGATTTTGTTAGCCAACTACTAGAAAAATAATGCATTAGATGGAGTAAAAAAAACAACAATAATCCTGGTATTTTACAATTTCATGGTTAAAATAAAAATAATAATATTATAGGACATTTATATTACGATAATAGCTACTTTATCAATATACTCTACTGCGCATTACAAATTTATTACTATCCTTGGTCATCGGGCCATAATTTACATTCCTGAAACAATCTCAATTCCCTGGGGAGTATACAGCCTGCAGCCGCCTGCAAAGCACACAAGGGCTAATCAAGCACACAAAGCAATCTCTACCCTCACATCCCAGGTACCCATTTATACCTGGGTGAAGAGGATCAATATGTGACAAAGCGTCTTGCACAAGGACGCAAGCACCACTACCCATGGCTGGATCAATTCAAATTTTGAACTTTGAATTCAACACGCCAGACCACTAGGCAACAGCACCCCAGGGAAAATGTTGGGGAAATAATTTTCAGTTATTCAAATTAATGATGGAATTATGCGAGTTTTTTATATGAGGTTCTTCACAATCAAAGGAAATTTAAATTTACTTCATATCAAATTAATTATACACCAGAAAAAGGTTTTTATTAAATGAAGACAAAAATAAAAAACAAAAAACAAACAAAAAAGCAGAAAGATGATATACCTTAATGGTGTGTTTGATCTCTCGGTTGGTATGCTTGCTGGTGCACATGGCGTTCTTATGCCAGTCCATTTCACCCTGTAGAACTTTGCGACTGCAATCTCCACACGTAGATGCGTCTCCCTAGCAATAAAATAAAGATGCATTTGTTCATGCTAAAGGTGTGGCTCACTGAGGACTTGTCATTGCTTGTAGCAGCAAGAATGAGGTAGGGTTTGGTTTGGGCGGGGTAGGGCGGGGCAGGATGGGATGGAATGATATATAGGAACAAATAATGAGTACAGACATATACTATTGCAAAAATGTTACAGTGGAAAACTTCAGCCAATAATTTGCATTAGTCCATTCAGGGTATGTTGTTTCAAATAATCATTTGCAATAACCTTTATACACAAACTTCCAATCCTTCAAACTTCTAGTTTCGCACCCACGTAACAGCTTACAGTACCATGCATTCTTCACACACACATGACTTTCATATCTTTAGTCACTTTCAAAGATCGACATATCTTTCAGTCATCAGTTTCCACATTCCAATCCACACACTTTGAGAAAACATCTACAAGGCCTTGAATACACAAAGTGCAACATTGTTGTGTGAAGCATACAGGACTGAAGTGATTGAGAGTTAAGGAACAAGAAAATCTGCTCCAAAACCCATGAAACTTCATCAACATGTTCGTACTTACAGGAATCTCAACACCAGTCTTTGGTTTTACAGCACAATCTTTAGCATGGCTCCCAAGATCAGCAAATTTTATCTTAGACTCACATCCTGCAATTTCAAGGAAACAACATCTGAATTTCAATAATCTACCACGGGCAATTAAGAGCAACTACAGATGATCCTAAAGACTGCTAGAGGAAGGCAGTGGTGTTACTGCAAACCTTGGTCCTCTTATAAGTACCATCAACAATCCAAACCTCCCAATCCCTTCAGGTGATACATGAATGAACATCAATGACTTCATGAATTAGCGCCAGCCTACATACCTAAATAATGGCAAGGGCACTGGATGACTGCCCCCGATATCTCCTTGTCTAGCGCCCTCTCTGTCACCTTCCAGTCCAGGTCCAGCGGGCTCGCATCCAGTGGATCCTGCTTCGATGTCTTGGTCAGCTCGTCTATGATGGGTTCGCTGAAGACATGCTTAGGATCTGACCGTATGATACTGACCGGGCGGTACAGCGGGGCCAAGGTGATGGGGCATTCAAACTTCCAGGCCTGCTTGGGATCGGCAAAAGTGACTGTATTGGTGAACCACTGTCTGATGACATTCACTGTGTAAACCTGAGGAAAAGACAGGCATCAATATGAACAAATCATCACCTAAATAATATTTAATTGTCACACCTTCTGCACTCTTACAGAAGTGAGGCTTGAAATAGGGCTCCGCACTCGAGCTATTTATAGAATACGCCCTTTATATCGACAGCTATAGTTACCCGGATGTTCGGACAAATATCACAACGTTTACGTGTAAGATAATTGGGCAACGTGTTGATTCCACATAATCTCCTATTTAATCTTATGGTTGGGGTGTCTGTATTGGAAAATAAGAAGCATTATAAGAAGAAAAACATTAATCCAATCGTTTTATTTGAGCCCCACTTAAAGCACTTGTCAGGCCTGAAGTTCTCTTACAAACCATTAATCTCAAGTCTTCTTTTCAAGTCTTCTTTTCATTGTCACCTGTTTGTTTGAGCCGTCAACCGATGTGACCTCTATATCAATCTGGGTCTCCCCAATGTTCAAGTTGACCTCTGACCCTGGCTCAGACCCACAAACTTTGACCCCTGTCTTCTTATCTGGGATGGACGGAGTCACTTTGATGGACGGCAAGGAGCTGGGTACAACACCTTCAGGGAAATGATATGCAAGAACATATTATTTAGCAATAAATAATTATTATAAGAACTATTATGAAATGTCATGACCAATCTTGTCAATTTTGAAATTTGAGACTTTTTAGTAATTCCGCAGAACAACAAAATAATTGTCATATCTGCTTGGAAAATGGCTCACTCATGAAATAATTATCATATTGTTGTAATTGGGATTGTTGCACAGTTACCCGAGAACCCAAATATAAATATCACTACAGTCACTATAAACAGATGATGAAGGGCCGATTTCACTAACGCTTTGTGATCATTGTTAAACAGAAAATCGATCCAGGCTTTAACAATGATCGCAAAGTGTTAGTGAAATCGGCCCGAGGTTGCAGCCAAGCTGGATTCTGTTCAAATTTGGCTCAAATCGATGAATTAAGTTTGCGAGCGTTTGCCCAAAGAAAGAGAGTCTACAAATTACCAGTACAGTAAAACAACACTTTTCAGTGATGTGTTTTGGCAGGAAGGTGAGGAACTCAAATCCAGGTGGTTGAACATCTGCCCTTATTTATAGCTCCAACACGAAGTACAGAGAAAAGAAGTGTTTGGTAAATTGACGATTTATACTTACAAACATACTGAAGGACATCGCTACTAAAGTCGGGCTGCAGCTCTCCATGTGATACCTTGATTCCTGTCAGTGATGCATCCCGAGCAGAGAGTCTCTTTGCGTTGATCTGGTAAAGTTTAGTGGTGCCGTCCTCGGCAGACACCTCAATCTTGATGGCTGTGACATCCCCCTCTTTGAGTGGAAGAGTCCGTTCTCCGCCACTTCCCTGAATGACATCAAAGAACTCATTTGTTTTATAGAACAATTTACATGAAAGATTAAGAATACAACGTCTGACTTAAAATTATTATCTTACTCATTTTCTTGAAAATGAAATATGTTTCATCTTTTAGAATTCTATATGCCCTACTCTAGTTTCCTACTTTCCATAATTAATGTTTTTCTAGCCGGTAGATAAAATATCATTAATCTTATTATATTTATTAAAATTTCCGGTGGAAATTTGAAGTCCTTGTTGATATGTTTACAATGTAAGGATGAAGACTGATGGGGGCTAAGGAAGTCAAAAAAGAAATTGTTGTGTTGCCCTCAAGTGGAAAAATTAAAATTTTGGGTCGGTCGGTCGCTTTTTTTTTTTTTTTTTTTTTTGGCCAACTTTATTTAAGAATAAATACAGGATGTATGGTCACCAGGGCTTATAAATCAATGGTCTTGGGTCGTGAGGAGACATGCTTTTTTACTGCTAAATCTTACATTTTCTGTCAAAAATGGTGAGTTTTTATAGACTCAGAGAAAAAAAAAAAAAAATCCCGAAGCTAAGATTTGGCATTTTACGGTCGGTCGCTGAGGGCAACACAACAATTTTTTTTTTAGGCCTAAACTCTCCCATCCTATAAAAGTGTCAATTATACTGCATTAGGGACAATGTAGTTCACCTAAGACTGGGGCACTGTACTCCCTTTTTTAATTTTGGGACTCGAGGGACGATCTAGTACTATGGTACAACACTCGAGGAGTGCTGTGGCCCCAGTTGATGGGCCTTGTTTAGACCCAATAACTGGGGCGCTGAACTCTTTTTAGTTCAGATTGTCCACCATTTTGGTTTAACTCTGCTACAATTACAAACAAGCACGAAGTCACGTGGGTGTGGCAGAGAACCACATAAGATCCAAAAAAGTTAGAAACGATCGTCTAGATTTCCATTGGAAAACATAGATTTTTATCACACAGAAAGATCGTGAGCACAAACAAATAAGCTGCATTCCAGTCTTGACATTCGGAGAAGAGATGGAACGATTTTCAAAGCGATCTGTGATGTCTTTGATGTCATTTGCGGACAGTTTTTGGCACAAGTACCGTGAAGTACACTTTTTTTTGTGTACAACACATTTAAGGATATGGAATTCTCTGGGCCGCTAGACTGACCGTCAACCCCAAAATTAAAAAAGGGAATTCAGCACCCCAGTTACTGGCCCGGTGTAGGTCTTGTTCAACCTCTAACATTAGGGGCCTAACGTTAAGCTACAACAAATTCCAACAAATATTAAATTGGTCCATCCATTTGACAAGGCCTACCACTGGCACTAGGACTAGGAGAAGTCGGTCTATCCCTAACGTTAATTAGTACTACTAGGCCTAGTAGTAGTACTGATGTAGGCCTACCTAGTACTGTAGTAGGCCTAGGCCTACTACAAAGATGCCAAGGTCAGAGACCAGATATTTTTATTTTTTTATTTTCCCAACACTAACACTAGTAATGAGTAACAGAATTAGAACCAATTGGTAGGGGGCCTGGTTTCAGGTCAACTCGGTCCGTAACCAACTCGGTCCGAGTCAACTCGGTCCGTGACCAACTCGGTCCGTAACTAACTCGGTCCATGACCAACTCGGTCCGTAACCAACTCGGTCCGAGGCCAACTCGGTCCGTAACCAACTCGGTCCGTGACCAACTCGGTCCGTGACCAACTCGGTCCCTATGGGAAAATGCACGCTAAAACGTCTGGTAATTTTGTTGCAGCAAAACGAGTACGTAGTCTCGCAAATTGCGTGAATTTAACTATTTATTTAGGTCTATTTATTTATTTATTCATTTATTATTTTAAAAACATTAAAAGAATGACAAATACATTGGTCCATGGGCCTGACAAAAAGTAAAAAAAACAAAAAAAAAACAAACAAACCTGTCATCAAAAGACGGGCCTTCCCAAACACCTGCCAATTATAAATCTTATATTAAATTATGTAATATGTATATACACAGATTAATTAAAACAAAGCTAAAAAATCAAAAATAAAAACACAAAACAATCATCATTATTATTCATTAATTGATTTATTAATTTTAAACATAAAAAGCACGTTTTCATAAGGCATTTGACTTCGTGTATAATTTAATTAAAATTTTAATTAAAATTGTATTGTGCCATTTTATCTAATAATTATGGTATCAACATAATTTATTTCTTCACGGTTTCAGCCACAAGCAAAACAATTATTATGTTATGATGACATTAAAAAACATTAATGCAAGTAGCCTACATGTTGTACACTGCTTCTGCAAACTGCATAGATTCTTGTTTGTGTACGTTTTCCCATAGGGACCGAGTTGGTCACGGACCGAGTTGGTCACGGACCGAGTTGGTCACGGACCGAGTTGGCCTCGGACCGAGTTGGCCACGGACCGAGTTGGTCACGGACCGAGTTGGCTTCGGACCGAGTTGGTCTCGGACCGAGTTGGTCACGGACCGAGTTGACTCGGACCGAGTTGGTTACGGACCGAGTTGACTGGCACCCGGGGGCCTAATGGTAATGCTAATATTATAATAATTAGCATGTTTGGTCCAACGACCGTGCCGTGCAGGAATCCGCCAACTTTTTCTCACCAGAATTTGATAAGACGCATTGCTGTCACTCGTCAGACAATTGACAGTCAATTTCTCCATATCAGATGGAAGGATCGCACTATATTCCGTCGTGTTTACGTGGAATTTAGGGGTTAAAGAACCCGGTTTTATAGACAACTTTTCCAAGTCAGCGTTGTCCATGGCGAAGCAGACGCTACCATCTGCTAAGTCATGCGTTTAAATGCTGTATGCGTAATCCCGAGGCAAAAGGTAGAATCCATGCAATACAAGGATGTAACTTTTTCCCCATGAAAGCGAGGCTTTAGGTGGATGAATGTGATGTTAAACATTAATTGGCGAAAATTGTACTACATGTATATATTCATTTTGAAATTAGTTTTCCAGGTAATCCTTATGAAAATGCACATAAAATTAAGACATGAGCACATTGATTAATTTGTTATTGTTTAAATCTTTTTTTGTTATGTATATTTATTTAAATTTATTTTTATTTGATTAATTCAATTAGTCTGGAGAGCCTCTTTGCTTTATTATAATGAACTCTTGTTATTTATAGCATTTACTTGTATTTAAATTATTTTTTAATAGGTAATTATTTATTTTCATTCATATTTATCTTTATTCAATTAGTTTGGAGATCTCCTTTGACAGAATTAATTTCTTTTGGGTAATCCTTCGGGAGCTGATTGGATTCTTATGTAGTTATTGTATTTGTTTTGTCCTGTTCTACTGAGAGTGTTAATTGTTGTTCTTGTATGTTTTAACTTATTCTTCCCGAGAAATGAAATAAATACTAAATACTACATTGTGTTAATACTAAAAATTAATTATGGTATCTAGTGCTTTTATTTGTGAAGCTTCAGTACAAGCAGCCCATGGTGATTTCTGTTTCCTTTGTGAAATATGCAATACGATTACGAAGCAATCCTCTCATTGAGGTTATTGGTGTTCGGTTGCAAATGAATTAGGTGAAGTTCCATCGCCAACTTAGAACAATCAGGGAATTACTTGCCAGCCCTCATTCTTATCACACCTATGAAGAGCTCAGTACCAATTAAAAAATGATATCATAATGGGCTTGACGATTGTAGAATAGAGTCAAATATGATTACACAAGAGATATATTAAAAATGATGACTATGTGTAGTAATTCAGCATCTTGATGGATTCTTGCTACAAGTGCACTTGTACATTTTATTTTACATAAACTCAACCTGTTCCCTTAGTTTTTATTATTTATTTCAAGGTAAACTTCAACAATGAAATCAACTGAACTTAGTGAATCTGTACAAATAGACAGGCAGATAAAGAAAAATGCCATTAGGCCTAAAAAAAATTGTTGTTGCCCTCAGCGACTGACCGTAAAATGCCAAAACTTTGGGTCTGGTTTTTTTTGTTTTGTTTTTTCTCCGAGTCCTAAAGTATAAAAACTCACAATTTTTGACAGAAAATGTAAGATTTAGCAGTAAAAAATCGTGTCGCCTCAAAACGACCCAAGACTGTTGCTTTATAAGCCCTGGTGACCATACATCCTGTATTTTTTCTTAAATGTTTGAAAGTCGGCAACAACAAAAAAAGCAACACAAAAAAAATTGACCGACCGACCCAAAATTTTACTTTTTCCACTTGAGGGCAACACAACAATTTTTTGTCTGGCCCTTTTACACAACAACATACCAGTTTATGCATTCATTAAGTGTGTAGATAGTTAGATGCTCACTTTGTTTAATACACACTTACACTAGCTAGTCTGTGTTCCCAGTAAGGCCAACAATCTCTATATGCTCACACTATGATGGAATCAATGGTTGTATTTCACAAAATAAGCAGAAACTCTCAATTCTTAAAGGTACAGGGGCCAATTTCACGGCGCTGCTTAGCACAAGAATTTGCTAAGCATGACATTTCTGTCTTAATAAAAACAGGGTTAAGAAGCAAATTCCCATGTTTTGTGTATTGCTTGTGATTGTTCTTTGGCTGTTGTTCCACTAGCCACGACTATCAAATTACATTTTTAACGGTGGTTTGTTTTATTGGGCAAGACATTTTTGTGCTAAGCAAATTTTTGTGCTTAGCAGCTCCATGAAATTGGCCCCTGTACTTCACAGATTTAGCTATAACTTTTAGGATATGAAGATGGTGCTAGTAGAAACATACCATTAAAATATTTCCGTGTATTTATCCAGAAATAAGTAAAACAAAAACCGAAAACAGTTTTGATCTCGGGGTAAGATCAAATCTTTATGCTTATTGCTTAATAAGAAAAATTTAGTCTGGTTTTCGCAATTTTCTCGTAACATAAATATCTGATCATTGAGCTCAAATTTTCACAGGTTTATTATTTCGTGCACATATTTGATTAGACAAAGTGTCAGTCTTGTTCTGTGACCTTTACCAATAATGTATTGTATACCTTTAATTCTGATTTAATTAGTCGTATTTGGTACACACGGTGTTAATGTTCATAATTTCAGTAGACAAGTATTTTTTTTCACTATTTTCCATCTGTAACTTTGAAGCCGATTATAATTGGTACTTTTTACACAATGCATAAACTAGTCTACATTAATTGTAAAACAATGCAGCTTAAATTTACAGACCAAACTACTGAAAAACGTTTTGTAATTGGTGCATATTTGAACTGGGCAAAAGTATCTAATGAGACCAGACAACACGATATGCACATAAATACACTTTTTTCTAGAAGACCTTTAAATACATTACAAGAATAGTATTATTGAGAAATGTGAGTACTGTAGTTTTCTTTCAAAGACTTGAAAGAAAACATGGTCATCAAGAGAATAAAGTGCAAGCATTTCTTTCGTTCACTTTGAATTTCTTGAGCTATATAGACCTTGACTTTGTTGTTAAGGCTCCAAATTCAATAGGTTTCTATGGAGTTAAGCTACCAGCCAAGTTTCATGACAATTCATTGAGTCAAACTCCAGTTATGAATATTGACGGCAAGCATTTTGTACATGCTTTCCAACCATGGACCTTTCTCCAACCGTGGACCCCATTGTCCCTTTTGTCACAGGTCCTCGGTTTGAATATCACTACAAACTCACATCTACACACGGAAGGACATGACAGAAATAGTGTACAAAATATCTTACTGATTGATTCAGAATACTTTCCCGTATCAATTTGAATGTTATCACAGGTTGCAGCATTGCTGCGAGTAACGATTAATAATCCCTGGGATATAGCAGTATGTGTGTGGTTTCATGGCTTCTGACTGTCAGTGTCAAATGAACAAAGATGATTGACTATTGGGGTCACCACCAACATAGGGCTGGATGGCTCAGTTGGTAATGCGCCTGTACGATATTCAGGAGGTTGCCGGTTTGAGTCCCACTCCAGTCAATTTTTCTTTGTTCACCTGCCAATGATTTGGAATAATCTCAGAATATCCTTGAATATTCAGATACCAGTTATAAATTAATATACAATTTTGAAATGAACCGTACAACATATTGCAGAGATCAAATGATATGATGAAACTGTTACATTAACTGCGATGGGTTTATTTCTTATTGTGAAAGGGAGCATGTATGTTGTCAGTACTGATGATTTGTGTTTCATTGCAATGTCATTACACCCGGTGGTACATCTTCAATGAATCGAGGTCTGCTACAAGCAGCTTCCCATCTGCAGTGAATGTGATTCCATGTGGGTAGTACAGACCCTGTGCAATACATGTAAGGAATCCCCCTTGAGCATCATAGTGGTGAATATGACCAGGGGAAAATGTGAAGAATTTGCCTTTACTCACTGCAATGTAAATACTAGAATTTTCCATGTATACGCCTCGGCACGAAACTACTCCTTCACCAGGGATGGTTGGTTTGATAATGGTATGTGTAGTGCCATTGCTGTCAATGACATGTACTGCATCGGTAGAAACACTCATGACCATTCTATCATTACCGTGTACAGCCAGGTGCCATGGCTCCATGTCCACTGGTATGGTTCTAATCAGTGTCCCATCTGGTTTATGCTCCGTCAATACCTTCCTCCCAATATCACCTACTATGATGACACCATCCTCCCTAATTGCAACACTCCGTAGATTCACGTCTGTTGTATCTACCTCACTCGGTGGCACTGTTGGGAACTCCAGGTCCAGTACATTCTTATTGTTAAAGACCTTCACAGTCTTTCCACCAGCCACCACCAATCGATTCTGCATACACGCAATTCCACATACCCCTGTGAGAGATTAGACCATGAGACAAATTAACCAAATATTATGGAAACCTAAGAATCAGATGCACATTTACATGTAGTGGCTGGATTCTTCTTGCGGCCGAATGAATAAAATAATAAAGGCTATGCTGCGCCTTGCTATATAGGGAAGCATGCTGCCATTCAATTACATGTCTGGGTGCAGACCAGTAAATAAATTCCCATAGGCTCCCATGCTATACTAAATAGCCAATTTAAAAAAAAATTATTAAAAATACTCTGAAGTTTCTCAGCCACTCAAGCTATACACCAAAATGAAGCTAAAAATTTTCCTTTGGATGGATAATTGAGAAAATTCCATCCCAAGGAAAATACTCTGAAAACGGCCATGTTGACTGGTGCCAGACTAAAAAAAAATGTACCCCTCCCCTACAGGCCCTTGAAAGTAAAGCGAGTTTTAGGCCAGAATTCATCCAAACAGCTCAAAGTTGAAAGTCCAAACTCTGGCGACCGGGTTCCATCCATTTTCTTTACAAGACTTCCCATGTAGGGCCCAGCAAATGATTTTATAAAAAAGATTTTGAGGCTATACAAACAATTAATGAGCTCCGCGGACTGATCTGGACCTATTTACTGGTCTGCAGTGGTCGAGTGTTTGATATTGGCCGATTTGTCCAATTCGCCTTTCCTGCCGTGTGCTCTATGTTCTTTGAACCTAATATTGAAATCCCGTCCTGTCTCACCATAAGGCCATAAAAAAAAAATTGTTGTATTGGCGTAACCCGCCCGACCCAAAAATATGCCCCGACCGTAAACATTTTAAACCAAAAAAAATAATAAATAAATAAATAAATAAATAAAAATCGTGAAAAAAAAAAATAAAAAAAATTGCAAATTTCTATGCAGATTAAAAGCTTAAAAGGAGCAAAAGATGGAAACCAGACTGGTTATAGTTGTTATGTCATTTCATGTCTTTATTTGACACGTCAAATACTGTGATATACAGGTAAGCATTTAATACCCCAGGAAAAATTGAAAAAAAAAAAAAAAATCCGCCCGCCCTACCCTATTTTCCAAACCTCCGTTACGCCAATACAACAATTTTTTTGTATGGCCTTATACTTTGCCACATGAGCATGGAATTCAGTAAGCCTGTCTTAATGTTGGAATCTTGTTTGTCTTTACGGGTGTTAAGTGAGGATTCAAGTTTCTTGCCGCTTCTGTAGAAAACCTTAACATCGGCTTGTTTTAAGGATTTTTTTGATCTTATGGGAAGCCAGGCCTGCATATGGTAGGATGGCGATCTTGGTATCGGTTCCAACTGGGTTCGGTAATGATTTCTCCGCAACAAGGTGTTTTCGGTTCCGAGGTGTGTAGCCGTTGGTTTGTAACACCGAGTTGATGTGAGACAACTCGTGTTTAAGGCTTTGGTTGTCACATATCGTGTGTGCCCTTTCGACTAGAGTCCGGTTTACAGATGCTTTAAAGGTACAATTTACATGATTGGTAAAGATCACAGGACTGAACTCATACTTTGTCTGATCAAACATGTACATGAAATAATAAACCTGTGAAAATTTGACCTCAATCGGACATCTGAGTCACGAGAAAATAACGAAAACCTGACTCATTTTTTCTCATAAAACATGAAGAATAGTTTACTTTATGTTTGTTCCAAAAATCGTTCGGACGAACAATCTTTGGAAAAGACACTTAATCTTGATTTGCTTGAAAAACCAAGCATCTGATGAACCAAGATTTCCCATGGTGACTGTTGCACTGTTTACGAACTGTTGAGTACATTTTCTGTCTCAAACTCATGCTCCCTTTAACTATAGAGGATGGAATGACCGCGCATTGAGGTATCGATCAGTGTGTGTCGGTTTCCTGTAGACCGTGTGTCCTAGGGAACCATCACTCCTCCTTGCTATCAAAACATCCAGGAATGGTAGCTTTCCTGATGTCTCTGTTTCCATGATAAATTGGATTTGTGGGTGTTGGCGGTTCAGGTGTTTCAGGAACTCATTGAGTTTGTTATTGCCATGTGACCAGATGATGAAAGTATCATCGACATATCAAAGCCAGAGTTTCGGTTTGAAACTTGAGGTTTGGATAGCTGATTTAAATATGATTAATATACCCTATATGTACCTAAATTAATTACTTCTGTCTGATTGTTTTAACACAGTTACATGTAGCATGGCATGGTTGTCACATGTGGTACATTTTATTTAGTCTAAATGGAAAAGATTTCAAATGGTATGCATCTACATGCAAACAATATGTGTACATCACGAACAACATAATGTATCCACAATGCACATGATTAACTTACATGTTTGAAGGGGGATTGATGTCTTATATTGTCCATCCTTGCTGAAGATTGATACCTGACTGGAGCCTGACACTGCAACATCATAGGAACCACAAGAAGGAATGTCTCGTGTACAGATGCCAAAGTATACACAAGCTTGCTGTTGACCAAACTCTAGACACAGCTCCCACTTTCCTTCCATCCCCATCACCCTGCCCAAATTAATGTCAGCAACCCGCTGACTGCACTCAAATTTCACAGATTTCAGCCCAGTGCCAACTTCAGGAGCATCTTGACTGGCTAATAATGTCAAGTCTTTGCTGACCTTGCCCAAATTAATGTCAGCAACCCGTTGACTGCACTCAAACTTCACAGATTCAAGCCCAGTGCCAACTTGAGGAGCATCTTGACTGGCTAATAATGTCAAGTCTTTGCTGATTGTGGGATAGAGTGAGAGGAAGTCACTATCTGATGCACTACTTGTCACTTCCTTAGCTGTCTCAAGGGAAAACTGTATTCTCTCTGCTAACATACTCAGTGTTTTCTCATATTCCTCCAATCGTTGGTGTCGATCCTTTTGGAGTTTTCTGATGTCTTGAATGAGAAGTTTTTTTTGAGCTGTTACCTCTGCTCTTATCTCAGCGGCTTTGCTCTGCACTTCTTTCACGGTTCTGTCCACATTGGCATCAAGGTGAGACTTCATGGCTGCTACTCTCTCCCGTGATTTACTGACCTCCTCGGCAATGGTTTCAAGTTTGGGAAACTGTTCAGTTAAGGATTGTTTGTATGTGGACGTGGCCAGATGACTCTCAATGTACTCATGCTCCGGCTTGCAGTGGTTTATGACGGTGCAATCTCGACAGATCAACATTACACACGTTTTGCAAAAGAAGCGTGTCACTTCGCCTGCATGGTTGGGACATTTTGGATGACGTTTTGGAAGTTTCTGTGTTGTGGACACATTTCCCTGACGGATATCATCCAAAGAAACTATTGTATGATTTGATGTACCCGTCAATCGGCTATGGACCTTGGAACAGCTTGGACAGATACTCTGGGAGCAGTCCAGACAGCTATGCGATGCCTTGTTTTCTTCACATATCTCACAAGTTATCCCATTCTTGTCAGAGTTGAGAAGTCTTTCCCGTAGGTTGAAAGATTCAACAAGACCAGCTACAAACAAGTTGGTTGTCAAACCTTGTACCCCTGTCTCTGGAAGTCTTGTCTCCTGTCTACACACTGGGCAGGGGATGTCTGTAGCCTGTTTGCAACTTGTAGTGTGGTATTGTACCAGACATTTCATACAGAAGCTGTGTTGACAGTTTAATATTTTGGGTTGTTCATATCTCTCATGACAGATTCCACACTCCAGATGATCCCTGCCAAGTTCCTCTAGAATGGCCTTTGAGGAGGATGTTCCTGTTGCCATTTTCACCTGGTAAAAACAAAAGTACAGAAATACCAGAGAGTATGAGATCGCATCATTAATCAGTGTCAAAGTTTTTTATTAATATATGTGCAATTGTGCATGATAAATTTTATCATGCACAATTGCACATATTAATGAAATTAATTTAATTATCTAGAACACTGCTAGTTGCGATCATCGTAACCCTTGCTCTGACATGGGGACTGGGACCTGTATCGTAACCCTTGGTCTGACATGGGGACTGGGACATGTATCGTAACCCTTGGTCTGACATGGGGACTGGGACCTGTATCGTAACCCTTGGTCTGACATGGGGACTGGGACCTGTATCGTAACCCTGGGTCTGACATGGGGACTGGGACCTGTATCGTAACCCTTGGTCTGACATGGGGACTGGGACCTGTATCGTAACCCTTGGTCTGACATGGGGACTGGGACCTGTATCGTAACCCTTGGTCTGACATGGGGACTGGGACCTGTATCGTAACCCTTGGTCTGACATGGGGACTGGGACCTGTATCGTAACCCTGGGTCTGACATGGAGACTGGGACCTGTATCGTAACCCTTGGTCTGACATGGGGACTGGGACCTGTATCGTAACCCTTGGTCTGACATGGGGACTGGGACCTGTATCGTAACCCTTGGTCTGACATGGGGACTGGGACCTGTATCGTAACCCTTGGTCTGACATGGGGACTGGGACCTGTATCGTAACCCTTGGTCTGACATGGGGACTGGGACCTGTATCGTAACCCTTGGTCTGACATGGGGACTGGGACCTGTATCGTAACCCTTGGTCTGACATGGGGACTGGGACCTGTATCGTAACCCTTGGTCTGACATGGGGACTGGGACCTGTATCGTAACCCTTGGTCTGACATGGGGACTGGGACCTGTATCGTAACCCTGGGTCTGACATGGGGACTGGGACCTGTATCGTAACCCTGGGTCTGACATGGAGACTGGGACCTGTATCGTAACCCTTGGTCTGACATGGGGACTGGGACCTGTATCGTAACCCTTGGTCTGACATGGGGACTGGGACCTGTATCGTAACCCTTGGTCTGACATGGGGACTGGGACCTGTATCGTAACCCTTGGTCTGACATGGGGACTGGGACCTGTATCGTAACCCTTGGTCTGACATGGAGACTGGGACCTGTATCGTAACCCTTGGTCTGACATGGGGACTGGGACCTGTATCGTAACCCTTGGTCTGACATGGGGACTGGGACCTGTATCGTAACCCTGGGTCTGACATGGAGACTGGGACCTGTATCGTAACCCTTGGTCTGACATGGGGACTGGGACCTGTATCGTAACCCTTGGTCTGACATGGGGACTGGGACCTGTATCTTAACCCTTGGTCTGACATGGAGACTGGGACCTGTATCGTAACCCTTGGTCTGACATGGAGACTGGGACCTGTATCGTAACCCTTGGTCTGACATGGGGACTGGGACCTGTATCGTAACCCTGGGTCTGACATGGGGACTGGGACCTGTATCGTAACCCTGGGTCTGACATGGAGACTGGGACCTGTATCGTAACCCTGGGTCTGACATGGAGACTGGGACCTGTATCGTAACCCTGGGTCTGACATGGAGACTGGGACCTGTATCGTAACCCTGGGTCTGACATGGAGACTGGGACCTGTATCGTAACCCTGGGTCTGACATGGAGACTGGGACCTGTATCGTAACCCTGGGTCTGACATGGAGACTGGGACCTGTATCGTAACCCTTGGTCTGACATGGGGACTGGGACCTGTATCGTAACCCTTGGTCTGACATGGGGACTGGGACCTGTATCGTAACCCTTGGTCTGACATGGGGACTGGGACCTGTATCGTAACCCTTGGTCTGACATGGGGACTGGGACCTGTATCGTAACCCTTGGTCTGACATGGAGACTGGGACTTCCCAGTCCCCATGTCAGGCCAAGGGTTATTACGATCATCGCAACTAGAACATTGCTTACCATTTAGACCTTAAATTAAGGATCAATTCTCAATTATTATAAAACAGCATCAAATAAAAAGGTCAGGGGTGGATTACACAAAAGGCTAAGATTCCATTTCATCTCATTTCATGTTAACATCCATTTTTATATTGTAAAGTATAATCAATAATTACTCAGAGTCACAAAACAATCATTTTAAATGATACGGTAAATAGTCAAAACAAAGTTCTAAACAAATGTTGAAATGGACTGAGATGACTATAGGCCACTAGGCCTACATGTAAAACTAGCTTATCATTGTGAAGTCCTGCATTTAAGAAAACAGAAAATAGTGTTACAAATTCCAGAAACAAGCCTGTTTAAATAAACCATGGAAGAAGGAAAAGGACAACGCACCCACTCCAGGAAGTTGGACTTTGCCTTTGAGCATTATTTCAGTCACAACGGTTAATTTAGCCAGAGTTGGAAAGTCTACATTTATTGAGGAATTTAAAGAGAAAACAGGAAATAATCACTTACCCTTAGAACTATAGAATTCAAGTGTATTTATTTACGGATGAAGCACAGTTTTTAGAGGTAAATGATCATTCTTAACTTAGCCTTATAAAACTAAGGCAAGCTTCGGGAATTGAATAGTGGGTCATGTGGTGGGTGGTGGCGAATTTGCAGAAAAGTGCGCCCTCTCTTGTTTACGTTTGTACCTTTTAATTTATACATAGATATTTTTATATATAATCTCATCTATGCCTTCACATACGTTTTCTACGGTGGCTCGTTTCCGCCAAATCGTTTGCGCATGACCCCCCTTTTTTCGGCGTTATATCGCCATACCATAGCGTTATATCATTCTACTATTGCGTTTTATCCCCGTATCATTGCGTTATATTGCCGTATTATTGCGTTATATTGCCCAGTGTCGCGTTTATATCGCCGTATTGTATAGTGCGATAGTCGCCGTAGCGCATGGCGTTATATCGCCGTATTTACTGCGTTAAATTGCCTTATTTACGGCGTTATATCGCCCAACTATTGCGTTATAACGCCGTATACTATTGGGTTATTTCGCCGTACTATTGCGTTATTTCGCCAAACACTGCTATTGTCGTACGGAAGAGTATAAGGGCCACCTGCAAAATTTTTTTTTCGAGTTATGGGGCGTCGCAGCGAGTTATCGTACCTCTTATATAGACGGGTGGTATGTCAAAGTACCCTACTATTCCACTCTTCCTATTAACACAAGTTCCGTTTGCCCAGGCTCAGCCTGGACTTACCACATGATGGTTTTGTCTGCCCATTGTTCCATCTGCCTACCTTCCACCTCTTGACCTCAAACTAACCAATACCTCCATCTTTCTTTCCCCATCCCTGTCTCCCTTTCTTCTTTTTCCATCTTCAACTTTCCTCCTCAACAAACCCCCACCCCACCCCACCCCACCCGACCCATACCCCAACCATGCCTGATAAACCACTTTCAGTTAGAACTATGCTTCTTCAAGCCTCTTCGCGATATATCGCAATACAATACGGCGATATAACGCGACAATGCGGCAATATAACGCAACGATACGGGGATAAAACGCAATAGTATAGGGATATAACGCAATGATGTGGCGATATAACGCCGAAAAAGGGGGTCATGTGCAATCGATTTGGCGGAAACGAGCCACCGTAGTACACCATATGAGACTGAAAACTTCACAGATGTCTATTGTTGTATCTTCCTTGATATTTTTTGCCCATGAATCTGCATTTCTTTGGCAAAATTCAAAGTATGATATGACTTTTTAAGGTGGGCCTGACGTTTGTTTTTTTTTAAGAAAAGGGGGACATACGGGTACTGACCGCCCGGCAAAATCCTGTGGGCTTGATGATTGTTAATAGACTAGTGGAATTACGTAATAAGGGGTCAAAATACAAAACCACACATCTTTCAAAAACGGCATTAACACCAGTAGAATATTGATGTCGATAATGATATCACCTTTGCCGTAATCCTTTTTAAACATTGCCGAGTATTATTATTTTTTTTAAGCTAGTGCTACTTCCTCTTCACGCTCACGGCGCGGCGACGGATAAAAACCCGCTTCAAACCATGCATGCCAGCAACTTTTACCTCTCCAAACTTGTCATAGCGCCCTCTAGAATTCCTCCAAAGGCATGGTCCTCGCGATATTCAGCCATGTTTGCTAGTGCAGCTATACTTATCTAGTACTAGTACTGTTGGAATTTCCGAAGTTGGACAAAGTTCAATAAAAAATCAATGTCAGTCAAGATTTCATTATTGAAATAGCCTAATATTTTAGGTCCTTTAAGTTTAATAAACGAAATTACTTTTGAATGAACAAAAAATGTTCACTGTTGGTATGGTAATTTCCCCTTAACTCAGACATCATAATAATAATTATTCAGTTGCATAAAAAATTATTATTGGTAATGCCCTCTTAAATATCGTCTGAATCAGTGAAAACTCTGGGCATAGATTTTGATTCTTCTCTGAGCATGTCAGCCTATGTCAGTTCAGTGTAGTACGTTCAATTTTCACTTGTACAATCATTATAAGCCGGGCCAGAAGGATGTTAACAGATGAGGCATGTTTTGAGCCGTTTGGATTATGCAAATTCTTTGTTAGTTAATATCATCGATATTGAGAGGCTTCAGCGCATTCAAAACCGTGCTACTCGCATTACTCCAAGCAAGGAAGTTTAACACCTTTATTAAGAGATCTGCACTGCATGCCGTTACCTGTCTCAAAGAGAACTTGTATTTAAAATAATTATTGATTTTATGAAAGTATATTCGGTATTTATTTCAAATAATGTTTACTCCTCTAACACAATCATTATTGAGTATTGTTAATGTTTTGACAATACCAATTAAGTATTAAATAAAAAATTTTTTTTTTTAGTTTTACCAGCCCCAAAAATTGGAATGATATTCCCCTTGAAATTTTGCTCCTGTCTCATCATTTAAGAAGACATTGAAAACACACTTATATTCTCCTTCAGACCTTCTGACCTTTTTCTGTATTTTCTATGTGAAGTGCATTGAGCATATTTATCTGGAAAGGCGCTATATAAGAATTTGTTATTATCATTATTTGTTATTATTATTTTAGTATATTTTTTATAAGAAACCTTTAGAAAATTAGCCGTTATCTAAATGACTTAATGATATGCAAATAAGCTTGTTATTAATTGTATTTCTGTTCAAATAATTTGTTATCGTTGCCCCGCTCGTCAAATAATTACAACAATTAATTCTAGCATCATTGTTCTCGGTCCTCTTGTCATTTATTAGATCTTTGAGAAAGATCCTGCCGGGTTCGAAACGTCAGGCCCTCACTAACTTAAGAATCCAAAACAGAAATATTCACTGATTTACGTATAACTTACAGGGTATGAAGATGGTTGTGGTAGAAACATACCGTTACAAATTTTCCGCCTGAAATGGTGTATCATCCAGAAATTAGTCAAACAACGACCGAAAATCTTTTCAGTGTTCTTTTAAAAGATCAAAATTAAAGAGAAAAGACTGAAGAAATACTGTGGCCGTTTTTCACTGTTTTCTCAAAACGTGGGCAACGCATGTGACTGAAAATTTCACAGATTACTTTTACTGTATCTTCCTTGATATAAGTTTTGCCCACGAATCTATATTTTTTGACAAAAACCAAAGTATGATATTACCTTTAACTCTGAGCATTAATTTCAGGTTGATGAGCAGTTTGCAGCAGTTTATTTCTTGCAACAGTTGTATCAAATTACGTTTGATCATTAATTTCATTCAACATAATACGTTTTTCACATCATCGCAAGATTAGATGTCATTCACGATCAGTTGTTTATCCTTGGATGCGAAAAGGCTTATACAGTCAGCCTGCTGCTACAAAATTTCAAATCCACTCGATCGAGCAGGGTACAGAAACGGATGATAAAGGCGTCTAGTCTCTGCAGACGCCCATTAGCAGTTTTTTCTGAGATTCCGATCAGTTTAAAAATAGGAATGTCATCAACATTGATTCACTCAGCTTAGTGCATGTTGGATGGCATGTGTACCAAACAGTGTGAGAAACTCCTATTGTGTTATAATGTCCCATTCACCTGCATTCACTGTGTACTTTGATATTGGTGCGCATGTTTTGAAAAGCAGGTCACGCACATTACATGTACGCACCGTATACCACACGGGAATAGCATAGCAATGCAGTGTGCACACACAATACGCATTGGGAACCTAAACCACGAGCAGACGATATTTAATACTTGGACTGTACAGGAACTACTCCCAGAGTTTGATTTTTATTTTAGAAGTGACAAGTTCTCACGAGAGGTAGTTGGTTTCTGACCACTCCAGCATACGACTGACTACATGCTCAGGCAGTGGAGAGCGTTGACAAGGATTATTACCTGATATTTTGCCGATAAATAGACGTCGATTTCTGTGGAGACTTTTGATAGGTGTGCTGGGGATTTTCCCATACGCACGGTAAGTGGTAGACTGATTGTTTTCTTTTCTTTTCACAGCACACGTTTTGATCAAATGCTTTGAATAAAGCCATTGTACAGGGCTGGCTATTCTATGACATGTAGCTCGTGCCGTTCTCAGTACATATTGCAATTTGTTGTGTTTTCTTGATGTATTTCATTACTTATTTTAATGATTTTGCTTGTGTAATATTATTCAACTACATTTGTAACTCACTTCCTATACTATAGGCCCTAGGCCCAAGTCTGCGAAACACAGAGCTTGCAATGCATGCAAGCTGCATAAAAAATATGGCTCATTTTGTTCTTGACAAAAATTGCTTAAAAGCTTTAGCCTTGACAAATTTACAATTTATGCAAAGTGAATAGTAAGTTAGTAACTTAGTAAGTGATTATTGTTTATAGCTGCACTATAGTTTTCTTAAGCTTCAGCTTATCAGCCACCAACAAGTGAAATTTTTACGAGAAATCGTGATTTTAGACTTTAGTTTGGAGAATTTAACACATTTCTCTGAAGAAAAAAATTTTACTTCATAGTGAATTTTGTTCATATGCCTACAGTTTGCACAAGGTTTGTGCATTGGGTTAAAAGTACAGGTTATAAAGCCTTAAAGGTAGTATCATCCTTTGGTAAGAGACCACGTATAACTTACAGGATAAAGAAAGTGCAGTGGTAGAAACATACCTTTAACATTTTTCTGCCTGAAATGGTGTATTTATCCAGAAATTAGTAAAACAACGACCGAAAATCTTTTTGATCTTTTAAAAGATCAAAATTAAAAGAAAAAATACCTAAGAAATACTGTGGCTGTGGGCACCGTATGGGACTGAAATTTTCATAGTGACTGTTACTGTATCTGTCTTGATATTTTTGCCCATTAATTTAATCTGTATTTCTTTGATAAAAACCAAAGTATGAAGGCTATAATATTACCTTTAAGTAAGATCCTACTGAATTCAAGTGATTAGTACCGTACATGTTTTTAAAATACAATAGGCCCTATTCAGTGTGATTGATAAAAAAGAATGTAACCCTCTAATGCATATCAATTTTTCTTTTATATTTTACAGAATCTCTGGAACTGATTCTTACTGAACCTGAACAGTCATTTGCCAGCAGGGTACATATGATTGGCCATGCGTGAAATTGAGTGGATTTCGATAATACAACATTAAAATGAGTTGACATTGTTTCACTGAGGTAATTTAGTAAACTCCTCGCTCGGCCAACTTTGTGAGGTCAGGCTGCTCTATTTTAAAAGGACAACAGTTGGAAACAGCAATGAAAATGTTGGGCGTTTGGAAAAGATGCTGTAGTAGACTTATGATGGTGGATATGTTGGCTGCGTTGATGGTTCTGGTGTGTGTAGCAGGCAGTGCCACTGCCTTATCGTGTGGCACCGAGCCATGTGATCCGTCATTATGTCCACAAGTTGAATGCATTGGTGGTCGAGTGTACGGACCCTGTGACTGCTGTCAAGTGTGCGCCAAACAGTTGGGAGAATCGTGCGGTGGTCAGTATGACCTGGCCGGACAGTGTGACCAGGGCCTCATCTGTTCGGTCAGTCTGGACTTTGGGGAAGCTGTGCCCGAGCAGGCAGTCGGAGTATGCCAAGGTATTTGTATGAAGATTTCTCTATTGTTTCCAAAATCCAGGCTTAAGTTAAAAAGTGTAACTTGACAAAAAAAGATCACTGTGTCGTAATTTTAAGTTTTGAAGAAAACTATGAAATTTCATCTTTTTCTGATCAATTTGACAGTTACTGACTAATTGTACATACATGTATAAAGGCATACATTGCGGAATATCTACATAAAGTTTAATTCATTTCCCAGCCAGGGCAATGATTGTAACAAGTGGGTATAGTTTTAAGTTGTGGTACAAACTGTAATAAATTGGTACTATTGAAGTTTTATAACCAGCTTTCCATACAAATACAATTTTACCTTTTGCCTCAAATTGTTTTTGTGATACTTTTATAAATGTACACCATAGAACAAACTGTATGATGCTTTTTAAAGCATCTTATTGTCATCATTGTTTTGAAATTTCCCCCTCCTTGTATGTGAGAGCCACCCTCTTAATAAAAAAGAGACTATTTTCCATGCAATAGCCAGATAGCCACAAAGTCATGCCATTGTTGCTGCAGCCTGGAGGCTTGTAAATTTATGTTGTGGTTGTAGGCTTGAACCTAAATACAGATCTATGTGCATATGCAGACAATGCAAAATGTTGACTTGACTTATCACTGAGGAATTCGCCTGTAATCTTGCCCACATCTATCTAGGCCTTCTGTACTCGATGAGCACAAACATTAAAATGCAGTGCTGTAACATCAGTACATGTACATGTAGAACAGTCTACTTATTTCATTGCTTTTATATGTTAGTGTGCAAGTACTGTATGTTAGAAGCCCTCACATCAGACCAGTTGATGCAATTGTTGTCAAATAGAAAGGCTTACAAGTGCCCTGTAAGGCTGTACCGCTATTCAGGTTCTGTAATGCACATCATGTTTGAATGTATAAAGCTTCAGGCCAGAACAGTGTTGCTGATTTGGTGATGGTCCGGTCCTCTATGCCCAAATTGATACGGCCTCGCTAATATTTAGGATTCTTTGGGATCAATGAAGCTTGCCGGAGACAGGTGTGTGAAAATAAGCTTGGAATGCGAAGGTTGTACACATTGTGTGTATAGTATCAGAGATCAACTGGGTGAAAACACTTGAGTGTAGGTTGTGAGTAATGATTGCCAATCACTCTGTGTTACTCCTTGCTGCTTAGGAGGGATGACAACACTGGATGCCAGAGTTATGTAATGATGTAAAGAGCTCTGTGGGTTTAAAGATGTGTATCAACTATCATGTCAGACTGGTTTCATTTACACTTTTTGAAATAGAAGGATTGAAATGTAGGACTACCTTTTGTAAAACAATAAAAGGATTGAAAGAATTATACAGACCTTTGTTGGATGGAACGAATGAATGGCACTCTTGGCTTCTTCTTTTTTTTGCCCAAAAGTTTAACACCATGTGAACTGTATTCTGTTGTGTGCCTATGTGCTTGAATAATTTATTACAGAGCTTTGTTTGTGGACGGTTCGTTCATCATTTCATAGAGCATGATTTAGGCTTAGAGTTGTTGCTCCGTTTCTCGGGTAACATAGCAGAGTCTTTATTCCTTCAGTTGAACAGAATTGTAATAAATCCCGGTCACCTAGTCCAAGGTGGAGTAAATCAAACAATCCAAGTTGCTTTCAACACTGCCTAGACTACCAGCCAGTACACTAGAGAGAAGATTATAATCCTCCCAGTGCATTCCTCAGCAGTCTGCATACTTCCAAGAGGCCAAAGTATTTGGCCAATGCTGGAAGAGTGTAAACAACCTGAAACAAAGACACAACAATTTATAGGCTGCAATGTGACAGGAAGGTCAAGTTGCTAGAGGATTGGAAATAGAGACTAATAACTGTGGAATGCAGGCAGGGCGGGAGGGTGTTTGGAGCAAGGGAGATGCACTGCAGCGCAACCGGGCTTGCCTTTTAAGGATGTACCCCTGCCTGGACCCAGACTGTAACCAGCCAATCTTGCCAACCCCCTAGGAGGAGAGGGCTGAAATGAAAAATATCACATGTGGGGGGCGTCTTGAGTCAGGCTGATCAGTCAAATGAAGTGAAGCCTCTCACCAGGTGGAAGCCAGTTTACCTTGTTGGTTTTGAGGAATTGTCCTAGCATGTATGCCTACGTGAAGGCTCTCCAGATTGAAATTCACAAGTTTGTGCTGAGAGCTTGGAGGTTTTAGAGACAGTAAAGTTGCTTCATTGTCTACCCACCTCTGCAATTATTTTGTCATTTGGTAATATCCACAGTGAGTGCAGTGTTGAAGGATTAATTTCAAAAGATTTAATCCAGGGCAGGTTTCAGTGATCTGAATGTTATAACGAAATTAAATTTTGTAATTCCTCATTTGAGTCATGATACATTACATGTAGTGAGCTAACACTAACAACATGTCCCAGGTAGACGGGCATGTGATGTAGGTCACAATTTACATGCAATCAGTTCCAGGCAATCTTCAATTATCTGACTATAAATTTACTCAAATTCAGTACATAACAATGTTCATATTATCGTACACATGTATATGTAGGCCGGTAGGCCCTATGTACACTGTACAAGTAGTTTTCATGGGGATTGTAAGGCAGTTGCCAAAGCAAGACCAATGCTACCAAAGTTGTCCTTTTCCATCTACATGTACACTGATACAGTGTGTGTAATTGTTTGTCTCCCTGTAAAACTGCCTCCTATGTGTAACACTATAAACATGGCCCCAACGTTTATTTGTTCAGTGCATGTTTTTATAACTTTTGGTGGTACATGTACATGTAGGTTTGGGTGCAGTGGTTGAGTTTTATCAGAGGTATACATAGGTACATGTACTGCCACATAATACACATGTTGGCTACATGTTCTGTCTACGACCATTATGGTGCACTGGCTCATGTTCATTGGTATGGTACATGTACACATTGTACAGGGACGTACTACACAGTGTAGTGTAGTGTAGTGTACTGTACCAGCGTGGTCTCATAAATCCTCCAGTTACTAGTAAAACTGTAAGTGAGCAATTACTGCAGATTAGTCTTAATTACATGAACACTTAAAGGACCCTCATCACCTCCCACAGTGATAATGCATTGTTGATGGGATTCATGACCAGTCACCTAATCAGCTAATGGATCAGTTATTTCACCCTGGTCTGTACCCCTTGTCCAAACCAACACACATAATTGGATTTCACACCCCATTGACCAAATAAACTCTTGGTTTAGACCAGCCACATGTGAACATGTGAACAGTGAAGTATAAAAGTGCATGTGTGAGACAAAGGTACAGTGTAACTTTTTAACGTCATGCAGGAAAGCAGCAGGATATTTATCATTAATAAAAATATTTCCCAGTTCCATTTTGACATTTCAAATTCAAAATTTATACAGTATAGTACACTTACAAGTTGAAATCATTGATAAAGAGAAACCACTTTTATATAGCGCATGCACTATCTCAATTAAAGGAATCTGTATGTGCTTTAAGAAAGAAAGAAAGATACATGTAGGATTCTTATAAACAAGTGCTGTCAAAAATACCCAAATTAACCCAAATTCAGTTTATACCAGTAATGCAAGAGTTAGGGGGCTTGATGCGTTTCGATCCTAGCAGGATCTTTATCAAAGGCCTTTCGATAAAGATCTTGCTACTGTAGGATCAAAACTCGTCAGACCCTCAGTAACTCCAATCATTTTATAGGTCATTATTTTGGCTGATGAGCAGTTTGCAGCAATTTATTACTTGTTTTAAAATTCAATTAAAGAATGTGTTTTCAAATTACTGAGATCAGTTGTTAAATTGTTAATTTATGCAGCTTATTCTTTCCTCCTTTGAATTTTAACCCTTTTCAGGCATTGAGGACACATCAGAAATTGTGTCCATCATTAATTGAAAACTTAATAAAACCCAATTTTGTTCTTTTCTTTTGGTTCTTCTGAACAGCAACCAAACCAGACAGCAACTTACAAGAATATGTCGGGTCTGGATCTGGCCCAGAGCCCCTTGGTGCTCAGCCAGTCTGTGAGGACCTACATGCAGGCTGTAACATCCGGCATGGGCTCTGTGAGTGCGATAGCAATGTACCGGGATGCCTAAGCCCCTTTGAATTTGGCAGCCAAGACGAGTGCGCTGATGCCTTGGAGGCTGGACTATTTACAGGAGGTAAGGAGAACTTAAAATAGAAGATTCGTGTTACATTGTATAGGCCTAAATTGTGTAAATTATATGTTAAGAAATGTTCACTAATATACAGAGACTAAATGATATCATTTTAATATTGTGAGCAGTCATGTGCTTGCAAGTGCATGTCTGTAATATGGAAGGTAAAAGATGACCTACATTTATGTATTAAATGTACAGTGTTGACAAGTTTTTCCCTTTTAATACTTTGTGAAATTCAAGTTTCGTTCTCATGTGGTATATCCATCTCCACAGACCTTAGTGCCTCCTTGGGTACAGTACACATTAAGGCTCTTACATGTAATCTTAATCATGTTGTCACCAGTAAATGCTAACAAGATAATTAAGATTTTAAGAGCCCCAAATGTGGAGTTATGGCCCCAGATTATCCCACTTGAGTTGTAGCCCATAGATCTTGTTAGCTGCAGTGTGCTTAAGGGATTTCCTCTGTACACAGTTGTGGCAAACCACAGATTTAGCCCTAAGAGTGGAATGGCCAGGCTTCTAACCTTCATCAACTGAGTTGTGTGCTGATGACCTACAGTACACCACAGTTACTTTGTGGGCAGGGATTTCATATGTCTTGTAAATTTATAAATGAAAAAAATCTTATTGCAAAGTACTACTGTATCCCTTTACAAATATTTAAAACTGAGCGTGGAACCAAATCTTGTATTTAGTGTATACCTTGCGTTATGAACTCAAGTTTTTGCAATGAAAATTCAATTAATTTTTTTTGTTTATCTATCGGGGTAGGTTAAGTGAACTGAACATTTAACATTTCCAAAGAGAATGATTGGACATGCACATTGTATTATCAATACAGTATTAAGTTGTGCACAAAAGTATGAGTAGGCCTATAGCACCTACATTTCTTTCACTTTCTCGTAGTTGGATTGTCATGGTAACTGCTTTGAGTTGGGTTGGCAATAATATTTTGTCAGCAATTTGTTCATTTTACAAATTGTGAATTATACATGTGTTTTTCTGTTTATCCTGATCTCTGTAACTTGTGTAAACTGCCTGATCTGTTTTCAATAATGTCACACCTGAGAACACTTAGCACAGTTGCAGTTTGAGTCAGCCTGAGAGAGTAATTCCCTCCAGAAAGAAAACTAAAGTTCTATTTCAATTGGGACAAACGTAAAGTGACTCAAAGCTCCTAATAGACATCCTACCAATGTAAATCCCCGATGACATCACGTTGTTCCCCTCATACGCCAGCAACTGTCCCTAACTGTCCGTCACCAATCCCCAATGTATCACCAGTTTTGCCTGATGACTTGGTTTGGGGGGATCCATCCCAGATTGAACCCCAGGAGTTTAGGGGATGATAGATGGTATCAGGTGGCTCCTCTAGAGACCTGTCTTGTGGCTAGATGGGAGGCTGCCCTTTCCAGTGATTTGTGGGGGCATTTTATGGGGTCACTGGCAGGGCATCCTAAGAATAATATCAACATTTCCCTGAATATGGGATATCTCTGTACAATCAATCCCGGAAATAGAGGTATCATGTACGTAGGGCCTACATGTATGTAGAGTGAACTACGTTGTCCATGTCAATAGAACAGGTCCATGCCATTTGAACAATGACTGTGCAGTGAATTATGTTCAGTCCCTGTAGTATTTCAACTTTAACAATGTCAACTCATTGTGTGAGTTGTAACCCCTATTTTCTACTTTTGAAAAGTACAATTCCACATTTGAATAATTACCGTATTATTAAATTATTATTTTTTGTGTTACATTTTAGGACTATGTAGAGTAGGCCTACAGTGTCTAGATTGTCAAGAACATGCATACAATTATGCTGTTGTATAGGCCTACATCATTGTTTGTTTGTTTGTTTGATATTATTTTAGTATTTCAGTTTAGTTTGACCCATTATTTCAGGACCCTTTGTCACTTTCTTCATGAAGTCAGAAGCCATTTTGTATTCCATTGCGAAATGGGTAAACTGGTGCCCTTTGACGGCTAGCTCTATTAAGGCCCTTTGCCTGACCGGATACCAGTTATACATGCGATTATGAACAGGAAATTGGTAAACAAACCCAATTTGGAAGATAAGCCCTGTCAGTACTCTCAAGTAAAAGAGGAAATCCATCAATGAACTTCCCTACTATGTAATTGAAATCACCCTCTTGTAAAGTGCAGTGGCTCTCCAGCAGGAAATTTTCACTCTAGAGAGTAGAGTAGAGGGCCCTTGAAGTTTACTGTGGGAACCCTGTACAGGACACAATAGGGCAGAGCTTATCAGTTGGGCAATGTTTCTCACAGACTAATAGATGCCCCCAGCAGTGGCGCCGGCCTGTGAAATCAAGGAAGGAGGTACCTAGAGTTAGGAGGCGACAAGTTCCAAATTTAGGGGTGCAAAGCCCGGTTAAAACGAGACTCCTCGAAGGTGATTTATTATTGAGGATGAAACTGAAGTGACTTTTGGCTTCAAATGTTGCACCTTTTCTTGCATGTTGTTTCAATATTTTCATGTGTGGTTTCCAAAAATGTGCCTAGTAGGCCCTATATTTATTGACTGACTGCAGGATATGGCACACGGACAGGTTTGAAACTCTGTGAAGTTTACCTGCTACTGCTATCATGCCAATACATGTACTAAGGCCTTATAATTATTATAATGGGATATTGTGGAGGGTAGTTACTGTACATGTAATACTAACGTGTACGTACATACAGTGTACATAGCCTAGTCCTACTATACTCAAGTACATGTACATGTAGGCCTAGGCCTATAGATATTATTCATCAAGGAAAGTTTAAGTAATGACTTGTTGCCCTGTACTCTGAAATAAATTTTGAATTCTTAATATTTGATCAGTCACTGTCTTAGTTCATATTTTGTGACAGTTTTTATTAAACAGAAATCAATGCCCACAGTTTGTGACATTAAAGCAGTGCCTGTTGTTATTGTGCAAAAGGTAATAACATAGTGTTAAGGTATTCAGATAGTACGTTGCATTATGAAACCAAAACTTACATCAATAGGGCCTATCCTTTCATACATTATTCTCGAATACACTTTGCGCATACAGTGTGGCGATTTAATTGTTATTAAGATACATGTTCATGTGTGGTACCTCGTATTCAGAAGTACACTTCCAATGGTACAGTACATGCAATACTGTTATACATAGCCTGAGGTATGCATTGTGCCTACAGATCAAACTACCAGCAGTTCAAAGTACATTTCTCATAGTCATCCAGTCATAATCCGAGTCCATAGGCATGTGCATTGTTATGGCTGGTCATTATTGATTGGCCTACTTTTTTCTTGTCTGTGAATTGTTATGTGTTGGGATAAAATGATGTAGATTGATAGATTGGGAGAGTAATGCTGACTGACTATTGTGCCTTTAGGTAGAGAATGTTGATGTGGGCTGGGACTTGATCGCAAATACTGCACTTTACATCCCATTGTACACCTGCCAGTTTGCAGGGACTAGACCTGCCTGAAGTGCATGTTTCTTACAATGTGCATTGTAGTCTGACAGGAAATAAATCATGGCAAAAATCTTTTCCAGTTTTGTATTAAAGCCTGATTATGATTAGGGCTTTTGGAGGAAAGATTCTGAAGCACTTGATTAAAGTGCATTCAATAAGAGACCCAGGCCCCTGCTAAATCCCCCCCCCCCTTTCTTGAATTGATGTGACATTGTATTGGAACTGTTGAACTGTTCTCCATCCATCACAGCCCAGATTGTACCACCATGACTACCGGTACACCCCTGGGATAGTGCATGTGCCATGCATGAACAATTTCATTTCTATGAATCAAACGTTCAGGTCTCTGAGGACTGCAATTTCCCATTTCAAATGAGAGAGTGAATTCAGAAAACGGGATTACATGAAGGCCTACACTGTACATCATCGGTCCCCAAATCCAAATATGAATTCACTGTGGTGTTGCAGAAACCAACCACTTTGCTTGGTTTGGGCAGGCTTTATTTAAATGCTACATGTAAATATCCTGATGCAGTATCCCTTCCAGCAAGGGCTGCCAGTCCACATCCCCAAGACCCTGCTGCCCGCTAAGCCACCTGTAATGTGGCCTGTCCGCTCCAATTCAGTCACGCATCCATTTTTTTTTAGTCTGGTGCCTTATATTAATTTGCCCTTGCATGTGGCATTCTCTTTGCTATGAAGTTGACTGAGTCACTGAGAATAGCACTGCCCTGAGCTCCTGGTGTATTTGGTGTCAGTTGCATGTAGTGGCTGGCGTCACAAGTCTTTCCAAACATTTCTGTCTTTTCTTAAATACATACACAAAGCCTTTAAAGTCAGTTGAGTTTGTTAGGTTTTATACATACTATATTAACTTGGAGGGGTATAGTGTATTTGATCTATGATTGGAAGAGGGGTTTTCCAAAAGAAAGGGAACCAGTCCATATAAACTGTATGGCAGTGTATGTAGCATATTACATATGTATGTATACATGTAAACTTAAATGTATCACGTTTTTCCATGGGTTGTATAGTCTTGATGTACATGTACACGTACATATATGTAGATGTACATGTAGGAAGAATACAATTGCCAATACTTTCTGTACACGGAAAAGGAACTATGCTAAATTTTTTTCCAGCTACATGTAGATTTGGAAATTGACCAAATGTTGTATAAAGCATGAAAATGATTTTGTTATTAGTTGTGATAATTTAATAAGCATTGTCTCCATTTAGGCAGTACATGTATGAACAATGTTCATATAATAAAAATGAAAGGATGCTGGGTGCTTGGAACCGCCCGCGTTTCTGACCCCCCCCCCCCCCCCCCTAAAAAAAAGAAAAAAGAAGTCATCAGCCACACCAGAGACAGTGTATCTAGGCCAATGGGTCCAAACTGTGTTTGTCAATACATTGTCATGCACATGTAGCTCTTGCCATTCCCCTACCCCCTCCCACTGCACTGAAGTCTACCTCCACTCTTTGTACATGCCCTTCCCCAACTACTTCCAAGGGGAAACATTTGGAAAACATTCTTGTTGATTTTATGGAATAAATGTCTGCTGGCTGCCAAGATATTACACCCTGAGTGACAAATTCCTGGCCGGAATGCGGAGGACGACGCTTTCTCCAGTGAGGAAGAAAAATGACCTTGTGAAGGGTGTAAATGGTGGCCATAAATTCCCTCTGAATAGAGCAAACAGAGCGGAAACGAATATGGATTTATTATTTTTTTTCAAAAGACCTTTCCAGCTTTACCGCTGATCGAATTCTTTCATAAAAATAGCAAATGGTATTAGTGCCTACCCTGTAAGTTTCAGCAAGGCTATTGTGCCTGATTTAACTGTGTTCCAGTAACACACAAAATAGCAACTTAATCCTCATAAAGTTGACAGAGAGAGAAAAAAGGGAAATCTTAATGCCTATCACTAGAGACGAAGTCTTTTTATGTTGATGTGACACATGAATCTGTAAAATGCATAAAATCCTTTCCAATGCAGGCCAGTCCACTCAAGTTTAAGCCAAATCAATCAAACTATCTTTAATTGCTTTATCCCTGTTATCAGTACAAGGCAAACGTCATGAGACCAGGGGCCAATTTCATACCTAGCTGCTTAAGCACCAAAATTTGCTTTAGCACTAAAAAGCCTCGTGGTAGATAAAATCAGTCTACAGGCCTTTATGCCAGCCAAAACTCCCTCTGAATGTTATGCTCAGCAAAGGATGGCCGAATACAAGTCAAAAGCAGCACTTGAACATCACATGAAGGACAAGGACATGGCTTTCCTCAACCGAGTTGCAGTTGTGAAGAGTGGAAGCTCACGAGCAAACAAAAGAAAGATCACATGAACATTTGGTTGGTAATCCTGGTTGATCAAGGAAGACTTTTCATGCTTTTAGCACATTTTGTGCTTTTAAAGCATCTATGAAATTTGCCTCAGAGCTCACTATTCATACTGGCACATGTAGGCCTATAGGGACCTACTGGAAAACAGGTTGAAATTATTTAAGTCCTTTTTTTCAGTGCAGTGCATGGAGATTATTACAATAATCTTGGTGTATTCTCCGAGGATGCTCTGTTCATTTTGGTCTAGACTAATTTTTGTGTTCCGCTCACCACAAATTTGTTCTGGGTCACAGTGCGTGACAACCCCGTGCTACATGTATATTGTGCAGCAGACTTGCGGTTGTAATGAAGGACTGCGGATTCTTCCCTTGATGGTGTGTGGTATTTAAACCACCCAGGTGCAATGTATTCAAGCTCACTGGGCTGGAGTGAGACAGGTATTCTTCAAATCCCCACGGCATACACAAAATGTCATCGAGGTGTATGCTTGCTGGGAAGAAATTGGTTAAAGAGAATAAGGGATGGAAATTGCAATTTGCCAGTTTTTAGGGGGGTGGAGATTTTGAGCTACAGTTTGTACGACTCACAGAGTTTTTAAGTTGATTGTACATGTAGGTCTACTCATTAGTTCTGTCATCTTTACAGATTTAGCATTGTGTAAAATAGGATGAGTGTTAAACAACTAGTAGGCCTCTAGTACAAAGTAGGCCTAGTACTGTTAATTATGCTTGTTGTACTGACACATGTATAAATTTGAACTGTACACCCGCGGGACTGCACCTGTATTGTTAAACTTGAACAGTAATTGATGGTCTCCAAACTGTCTGCTTCTTGGGCTGGAATTTCATTCTATGAGGGACAAAGACCTCTTTGACAGTTTCAGACCTGCTTCCCACAGAGGGGCACTTCTGATTAGAAAATAGATATTTCTGTTGTGCTTGTGATATTTGGGGGGGTGGGGGTCCACAAGGTCATGATTAAGATAACCCTGGTTGTTAGCGTCCACATATTTCCAGGACTTCTTGGGGTCAGGAAAAGTTCAGAGAGTTGTGCATCAAAACATCAGGCCCTCCTAGGCCAAACTCTAAGCAAATGTGTAGGGCCAGGCCTTGCGCTTGTCTGAACTATTGTGCATTGCGTACAGGACCTTCTTCCTAGCCTAGGCCAGGGACTGGTCAAAGAACATCAGCAAACTCCCCAGCCTTATAGGCTGATCAAATCAGTATCTTTTGTTCAGCTCTAGTTTGCTTTCCTTGACGCAATGTTCCCGGAACCACCGATAGGTGGCGCTGCACACGACTAGGGCTTTATCGGAACACTCTTAATTCCTTTCGTAGAAAAAAAACAGGTAATGACCAAAAATGCCCCAGATATGTATGTTGTAGCGAACATTTTGACATTGTATCTCATGGAACGCCTTAGAATTGTTTCAAGAGGGTTGGAAACGCTGAAAAACATACGAAATAGTATATATCTGAGCCAAAAAATGAATTTTATTACTTTATTTAAATGACCTGTGACGTCACATTGAACGTCATATTCGGCAGGTCTTCGGAAGCAACGTTTTCGGAAGCATTCGGATGCTCGGAAATGTGCAAATGCAAATGGCAAAGAATTCCACTGATTACCATTACGGAAAAAGGATTACATGTTTTTATATCCTCCAAGAGTTAACTTATTGGATACAAATTATGATAAACCTCAACCTCAGGTGTGGAAAACTTGCGTAGAATATCTGAAAAGTGAGTTTTTCAGGGTTCTTTTACCTACAAACTGTAAAAAGCCAGTTTGCTCAAAACGCCCTCTGTTGGTTCTATAGAGTTGTGCACAAATTATGGTGATCAGTGGAATTCTTTCCTATAGGTGCACTAGGGCCTATTAGACTAAACAACGGTGCCACATACATGATCCAATTCCTATTATAAAATGTCACATTTTCTGATAGGAAATTGGGGCGTAACCTCAAGTTTAAAAAAGTGTGATCCTTAACTTAAGAGCTCTGTTAAAAATAGGGTTGTTAGAAAATGCATTATTTAAAAACACAGAATTTTTTTTTTTTTTTATATGAAACTGGTATATTCTGTTCATCAATATACCATCAAGGTCCATATTATGGAGAGCTGCGTTGCCAATTTGAACTTGCATAAATTTCCTTGTCCAGAAGCCAAGGTATATGTGCCATGATTTCTGACACTCCATTGATTTATGCTACCCAGGCCCCTAGAATCGCAAAAAATATGCCAAAATAATTTTGTGGCTTGTGTATGTTCAATTTTAGAAGAAATGCCGGCATCTCCCGAATTTACACTCCACTCCATTGGCTGCCGTTCATTTCGTCAATGGCTGGAGTCTAATATCTACGCCATTGTTTTTGTACACACTAGAGTCGTGCGCACGGGAGCACACGGACGGAATGGAGTCCAATTTCACGATATGGCTGAAATGGCCCGTTTTTATCAGGGCGTTGCCTTCAAAAACTCTGAAAATAAGTCATGGATGTGTCCATGCACAAAATATTTTCTTTTTTGAGTTCTGAGCAGTCAAATGACACTTTTTTTGGAAAATAAATGGTGGCAACTTAAAAATGTGCCCACTGCATTCATGAGGTATTATTTTATTTTGCAAGGCATGTTTTTTTTTCAGCATTTGTTCATGTGTGTCCGAATCATGGACAGGGTGTCCGAATCATGGCAAACATTAAGGTAATTTTCAAGTCAATTTCATTTCAAGGAAACAAAAAACTTTCATAAAATATCAACCTGGATATAATAACTACACTTTGTTGTTCATAAGTAAAAATAGTTGAGAGAAACAAACATTAAGAAGGTCAAATAACCCAAAATTGCTTAAGTGTCCGAATCATGGCACGTTTACCCTACGTGTTCATCTCGTACCAAATTCAGCAGCCTGTCATGCTTAGAGAAAATGTTGATTTATAACGCCATCAAGGTATACTCAAATATCGGGAAATTTCTGGTCATTAATTTATACCGTACAGTAAATACGCATGCATCTGGTGCAGAATTCTGATGTTCACATTGCCCTTATAGGTACACTCTCCAGGGGAGTGTACCTATAAGGGCATCCCAATACTGCCACGACACTTCCCCCTATACTCCTCTCGAGAGGTTGTTCCCTTGCTCCCATACTTGCTGCACTTGTGAGTGATGACAAACATAATTATGTCAATGAAGCAATCGCCATTGCGAGGGGAGTATACTTCCTGCCGGATCATACATGTACTCCTCCACAAATGCTTCACGTTTGGACCCTCATTGATAAAAAAAATTATTATCTTAAATGCAGTATATACTTCGGATGTCAACAGACTTTTCCCAATTATAAATGTTACACTTATGTCAGGCCACTCAACACACGGTCCATGGTGTCATTGTCTTTTATTGGTCACTGGCGGGGAGGGATATCTTATCCACATTCTTACCATCCTGCATATCCTTCACCTCAAGAACACCATGTAAACGTTTGTTTTAAGCACAATTCCAACACGTACAAAAAACCCCAAGGGCCCTAGGAAGTTATTTAGAATTTTCATTATTGTTGAGATATCAACGCATAATAGGATTTGCACATGTACCCATCATGCTTCCACCCCCCCCCCCCCTCCTTCCAGGATGCGCCACAACATCTATAAAATGTACAGGTAGACCCTTTCATCTGGCCAGACGCAACACATAGCATCTTTCTCTAGTTCCGAAAAACTCTGGGTGTGTGTCTCATTGCATGTTCCCTGGGCCATCAAGATGAGATCAATGAGGGATGTCCAAATGATCAAATCACCAAAATGGGGGCCATTGTCAGTTCTCTTTGCACAATGGTGTGGGGTACCACAGTGTTTGTGTAGGGTCATTCATAAGGGTACAGCCAGTGGGCCTGAGTACACATTGTCCAGCATTGGTGTGGAAGACCAGCTAATCTCTGGGTCAACAGACAGTTAAAATGTGATGTTTAACCTGACAGACACAAAAGGTGTTGGAGTAATTATGGGAGGAATGTGGCAATGACTTGGCAGTTCCATGCCCAGTTTTTCTTATTTTCTCAAAGCAGCGCTAGAAACTTGCTACAGTATCTTGCTCTTTGCTGTGTTTTAAAGCACTTCCTTGCTCTGTGAAGCCTGTGCACATGCACACCTGCAGACTGCAGTCTTGTTAAGATCTGGCATGTGCCTCCATGGTTTTGGTCACTTTGTAGACCAGTTGAAGATGGCCCTTGCTCTATGAGGGCCCTAACTCTCATGGCAGTTGGGTTTATACTTTATAGCATGGTGTTACATGTAGTACAGTATTTCAGTTCCCACACCTTCCACTATGGTCCCACTGGAATACAGTACATGAATCATTGGGCTTTCATTCCGTACATCAACTACAGTACACCGGTTCCATAGGTTCCACTACTCAACCTCTAGTTCCTCAGTTTACTTCCTCGTCAAGTTACAGATTTCTTCAGGTCCACATGCTTCAGCGCTTGACACGTTTTAGGAATCCTGAGTTACATGTATGATTTTATACATGTACAGTAGCTGAACATGTATGATTTCCGGTTTCCAAGGAAAATAATAGAACCAACTCAAACTTGAACCGAAATTCTTCTTCGAACATTGATAGTCAGAATGTAAAACTGGAATACATTATGTACATTATACAAGATGCTATACCTTTTCACAACATTGTATGCTGTTACATGTATTGCAGATACACTGTAGTCTTGCAGTGGCTGACACTTCTTAAGGGTTTGTAATATTTAATCAAGCATGGTTACAGCATATCTCTGAGAATTTACAGTAGGGGGCCTACAATATGTATGCCTGAATATTGTCCCTTGCAACTAGCAAGTCTTAACCTTCATGCTAGAAGCATCATAACTCACTGTGTAAAATATAGATTTGTAAAGTATGAATGCATTTAAACCTACATATGCACCTGTGTAGCCCTGTAGGGCCTACGATATACTGGTATACTGTGTACATCACTGAGATTAATGGCCCTAACAGTGAGTCACTAGGTGAAGCAGAACTTTTCTTGGAATATGAGGTGAGCAGACGCCCGCAAATTATGTAAACTTCCATTGTGATTTCCTGTACACTTACGTGTGTAAGTAGACTAAACCATATGTAGAGCTAGGACACATAATGCACCAGAACTTTTGATAGCAATGAAAATGTTAACATTGATGGGGCTCGGGTTAATAAGTTAAAACTGGATCCAATATTGCTAATCAACCTGCTGAAATGTGGCTGATAGATGGGCTGTTTGTTCTGTCATCCAGCATATTCCTAACTTATTGAATGGTAGGTTCTGAGCAGGGTCTGGTATAGATTTGTAGCATGGACATCTTGGCTCACAGAGTAGTCTGAAATGGGCCTTGTCGGCTGGGCCGGCTGAGTGCGACTAGCAGGGATGGGTGTGACCCCCCGGTCACTTCCTGTGTCTTGTACCCGGCTCAGACCGGGGCAACGTGAACATAAACTTGACATTTGGGAGAGAGACCCGCCTCGCAACGACTGGGTGCTGTGGACATGTGGCTTGATTCACCATAATATGGGAAGCACTAATGAGGTTGGAAGTCGGCCACCGCTATACTCACTGGATCTGCTGCTGAAATTTGAAACCTTACATCGCTCTACATGTTGAAGCCCTAGGAACTATTTAACTAAAATGGACTTCATTGATTTGTACATGTACAATATCTTGTTTCACTGATTTTGTGACCCATGTCAGTTGGAATCATTTGTTAAGAGTGACTCGAGTCGAGTCACTTGTCGGGTAATGACTCGACAAACTCAAAGCCATGCAACAGTTGCTTGGATGAAGACCGAATGTCCGGTGATAGATCCTAGAAAGCCCAAACTAACTTCCTTTCAGGTGTATGTCTGGTAGACCTGATAGTACAAGGAACTCTGTGCTACATAAAACATGAAAGTCTGTCCATGCAAGCCTGCACACTACATGTAGGCAGGCCTACAGAATATGCCTACAGGTTACTCAAATTAGTCATTGCAATGGGAGACTTTTGAGAACTGGTCTTCAAGTCAACAGCGCACGCGCAACACAACGCGCGCATGCTCACAATTGCGTGCGCGTGCTATGTTGACTTGAAGACCGGTTCTCGAAAGTCTCCCATTGTTTCGCTCATCGTTTTTCTTTTTTTTTTGGACTGAAGTGTTTATTAGGCTTCAGTAAAGTACTCAAGGCTTGTTTTTTATTCAGAGACTTGAGTCAAGTCACTTTATACCATGTGCCTACAGTATGTTAGTTGAGTGATCGGGTTTGTAAAGAATGGAGTTGACTGGTGTAGCCCACACTGACTTGCATCAGGGCATCTCCTTGAGGTTTAGAGGATAGAGACATTTGTGTCCTCTGTCAAACATTGATGTACTGGCCTAGATACATGTATGCCTAAATATGGGGGTCATCTTGAATTCAGACTATTGTTACATGGTGCCAAGACCTCTAAAACCTTTTTCACAAGAGAAAAATGTACCTCAAGGCATCCAGGTCCCTTGCGGAATCAAGAAGCTCACCAACTCTGATTTCAGGTTGGGGCAGTTCTCTCAGCTTTCACCCTAATCCTAACACGCTCCACTGAGACATCAGGCTCCAATTTGGGTCTGACAGAAAGCAGGTATTGAGAAGCCACTTGAATCTGGCAGAGGGCATCCCACTTTACCTCTCAATTGGACATCAGTCAACACTCCTAGGGAGTTTGGAAGTGAGCTGTCTGTAGCAAGTTTCTGTCTGGTTTAGCTGTAAATCACTCCCAGGATCCAGCAGTTCCAGACAATAATGTGCCTGTAATCTGCTGTCAGTTTCAGTTTTCAGCTCAAGGTTTTGGGGATGTGTCTTTTGTTTGAAGTCAAGAGTCAACTCCTCCCCATTGCACTTCTGAGACAGTGGGTGGACTGGTGCTTGGTTTCTGGGATGAGATAGAGATTGGTTGCTTGTTCTGAACAGGTCTATGAAGGTATAAATGGCAGCTCCTTATTGCATGACAGCATCCTCCTAATAGACAAAAGTAAATGCCTGAGTCCTGACCCAAAATTGAAAAACCCCTCTGAACATCATATCAAAATGAAGATTAAAGATGGAAGAAATCTTTTCAAACGCTTCGTACTGTAAATTTGCTTGACGCGTTTCGATCCTAGCAGAATCTTTATCAAAGGCTTTTAGCTTTTACGCGTTTCGATCTTAAAGATTCTGCTAGGATCAAAACGTGTCAGGCTATCCTAACTTTAAGCATTTTATAAATTTCAGATCACTATTTTGGCTGAAGAGCAGTTTGCAGTGCTCAGTTTATTACTTGCTTAGTAAATTTGACAGAGTTGTTTTTGCATTGTCTCATTTTGGGAGTCCTGTCTGAGAATCCAAATAAAAACCCCCACACAACTAAAAATCTCATTCCAAGTAGGTTTGGGTTTCATAAGATCTTTTTTATTGGTCTATCAATTGGCTATAATCCAGCTCAGATGGAAAGCCTACCCTTTTCCCAAGTGTCCTGGCAGTAAACTCCATCCTGTGATTATGGCCATATAATTGACCAATTTTTCATCCCATCAAAAGTGAATTACCTTGATTCCACTGCCCACTTGAAACCTTTTAAATTCCCTGCAGTCTCTAAATTGTTGGTTGTCTGGCGTGGCCATAATTCCCAGTGGAACCTTTGTTTAAAAAAAATTAAGTTCTCTAGTCTCTCGCCCACTTGGATAGTGTTATCAATGTCAAATGAGCTCCCATTCTTAAGCTCATGCATGCACCAGATATAAAACCTTGGAGCCTAGGACTATTGAGATTTTGAAATGGAGTAGCCCTGTCAATACTGGTGCAAAGTTGGTATGGTAATAATTCATCTTTCTGCTTTTTTAAAGTGGGGTTCGGCTTCTGGTGCAATTTTCATTTCTTCATGTACGTCCAAGGGTATGACTGAATATGATCATTTTGCATAATGAAATTTGTATTGTTTTCCATGCAATTGCTCCAACAGTATAATGCTTCTCCCTATCCCTTATTTATATGTGTAAGTAACATATAAATTTGCAAAAATTATAATTAGTTTGAAATAAAATACACAATTCGCAACAGTAGGCCTACAGTGCATATCCATGATTGCATTTTCAAAAATGTTGGCAATGGTAGCCGAATGAAAGTTATTCAAGTAACATGAGACTTGTTTTTCTTTCTTTTGATGTTATTGAATGTCATTTCCATTCAGATCCAATAAGCTGGGATATTGTAATCTAGGCTTGGAGATAGGGTCCCATGAGTTTCCAAATATTGTGACAACTGTGACCTTGACTGCTCTACCCCTAACATACCAGACCTCACGCATAGGGATAATGCTCCCAGTCTTTTGGTACTGTTCGCTGTCCATGCAATGCTTGTCATACAAATTTTTATGAAAAGATGTGAGGCTTCGAATTTGTGTGAATGAATGAAGAATTAATATTAGACCTGTATACTTAGAGTTTGATACATTATTACAAACACCTTTGGTCCTTTTGACAGGCTTTTGATTTGATGTATTTTAGAAAGTCTCCATTGTTTCCTCAGTATTAAACTAATCAGTGATACCGACTTAGGGCCTACATGTACCATTAATTGAAGTATGCACCTATTTGTTTCTGTACAGGTCTACAAATTTGACAAAATATGGACAGTTTATTTTTAATGATATCAGAAAATTCACTGAAGTGATGTACATGTACATGTAGTTTCTGAATTGTATGGCGATTGTTTTTGTTGTTTTTTCCTTCCACCGACTCCCAAATGAGACACAGTTCCTATTCAAACCACTTATGACTCGTTGCCTTTTCGCAAAACTTATTTCTTCTCGTGAAACTTTCCTCTCCTCTGAAACTTCTCTCGGCTCCTTGGGAAAAAAACATGTAAGTGAAGGATCACGGCACAGCTTTAACCAAGAAAAACAGGCCACTGGCAGGCATCTCGGTGATTGGAAACTCAATCTACAGTCGCCACGGGCAACGGACCTCCTGGCGTGTGTACCTGGACAGGTGCAGGACAGTTTGTCATGTGATCAGGACCAAAAAGACGCCGCATCTCGCTGGAAAGGTCCCTGAGACGGAAAACAATCAAGAGAAGGAAGCCTTGTGCTACATATAAAAAGTTCAATATTCGCTTGGGGCATGACTGTAAACTTTTATGTTGAAGTTACGTGTAGGCCTTCATTTGAACACTCAGTCTCGGTATGATAAACTTGCACATAATCCTTGCAAATTATGAAATGTATTTTGCCCAATGAAATGCACAGGCAGTAGTATACATATAGGCCTACATCCGTTTAGGATTGTTGTAGATATTTGAGTTTAAACTGCCCTGAAAGCCACAAGATAAGTGAGGTTGCATCAATATCTTGTTGCAGTCTGCACACAACGATGTTCACCCTTGTGTCATTGAACCTACCACTGTGTGCTTCCACCATGGACAATGATTGTAAGCTCTCCAAGAATCAAAACACCCAAGTCCCAGCCGCCAAAGAAAGAAAGAGGAAACACAAAAATCCATAAAAATCGGGGGATGAATCTTTGATGAGATCGATTGGAACACGGAGCATTTTGGTCAACAGCCATTGTGATGCGGTATAGAGACAGTGTATGGATGCAGTATGGTAGGGATCAGGATTCCAGCATGGTCCCACAATTGCTATATTGATCCTGCCTCAGAATGATCCTTCGCTACAAAAGAAAACAATTATTGACAGAGGAATGATTAGGGGCTCGCTTTAAACCTGTGGCATGTTAAGTCCCATCTTAAATTCCATCATTAGGGTCGGACAAAGGTGTTTTGTGTTTTCTCTGACCTATAGAGACCAGAATCCGAACAGATTCCATATTGGTATTTTTCCCCAAGGCTTTGTAGGTTTGTTTGCGGTGAATTTGCTTTAAAAGAATCGCCATTTTTGAACAGGATTTAAGATCCTGGAAAATTGAAATGACTTTTTAATGTGTCTGCAAAAGTCTATAAAAAAGTCGGCTGAAAATCTTAGAATGTCACTAAATGTCAGTATCCATCCGAATGACATACATGTACATGTACATGTGCTTGCATGCCTTATTAGGGGGAGGGGGTTAGATGGCTGTTTGAAGGGGAATGGCCAATTTCGGCAAAAATGATAATTTGTGTTCTGTCTCAACATTTGTTATTTGTTGTCTGAATTTTGTTTGGGTAGTCAGACTGTCTGGGGAATGCAGACTCTTTGGAAAGTTTTCAACTGTGTCACGTCAGATTGCGTTTGTTATGAATGCATCACATCCCTGTCTTTGATATTAAAACCACATGTTATACAAATATTTTGTGATACCTATTTGGTACCTAGGGAAGACAATATTTTTGGTCAAGGTTTTTTTTTTTGGAAGAAAAAATTCATTTCAATCAATCATCTTGTTTTTGTTAATAAGAGTTGTCAAAGATGTTGTTCAACTTCAAATTTTAGTTGTTGTACAACCTAAATGCACTGTAATCTGGGTGCAATTTGTTTAGGTTCCAGATGCAATTTCCTCAAATATGACAGCATTTCAGAGCTAGGGGAAGTATTGGTTCTGGTATGAAGTCTTTGTGGACTGTATTCAAGGGTTAGATTGAGATAAAACCCGAGACTTGACAGTGATGAATTTGATCCATGCTAATCCCGCGGCACTATTAATCACATTCCTACATCATGAATGATCACTGCCTCAACTACTGTTCATTATACTCTGCATGTGTGTTAATCCTTCACTTTGTCATCCATTTTTGGTCTCCACTCCATGGGTTTTCATGTCTCAAAAATACTCGCTGACATTTGTTAGACAAAAAGGTTTTCTTTAAATGCTTTAAAATGTAATCTAGTTTGATGGATTTCAACAAATATATCTACAGTCATATCATGTACTCTTGTAGGTAGGAACTGCATGTAGGCCTACATGTACAAGGTATGTCTATGGATGCTTGATACAGTTAACAATCCTTGTTGGTTGTACAAAGATGAATCTGAGAGAAGTCTTGTTCTTGTAGAAAAAAATCCCTGGTATCGTAAAATATGACACACGCTAACTCATTCAGACAGATGTAATAAATCAGGACAGCTGGGCTGGCAACAAATGACTCCCAGCTATATATCCTTACAATATATGTCCCTCCTGCCCTCTGATTGACTGACCTACTGCCAAGAAGACCTAGAAGATTGTCCAAGCAATGCAAGAAGGACAATGCTATCTCACATGTGTAAATGTCAAGCAAATGTCAGACATTGTTATGTGACAGCAAGGAAAACACTTGGATGCTGTCACCTATTCAGGATGAAGTATTGGTTTACTCATGTTAATTGCCTTTTATAGCCAGCTTAAAGACAGTGCTGACAGCTTGTTCACCTGTACTGGAACTAGTCAGGTGCATTTGTGCAGGAACTGATCATGTGTACATATACAGGTACATGAAGTGTTCAGTACAGTACTACATTTGCCATTTGAGGTACCTCTGGTTCCTATTTTGGGGTACCTGGATATTGAATGAAAGCTCTGTAAGATTGGATTTCAGTCAGTGATCTACTTGTAATGTAGGACTTGTAGGTTGGCCTAGTTAACATATCTCAGTGTTCTGCATTCAGGAACTTTGTTTGTTTTGTGAAACTGAAAGAAAAGAAAAGTGATAACCAGGGATAATAATTAATACAGTGCATCTTTACTAGATAGACTTTTAATGTGGAATTGTGATGCACTTTAGAGAAAAGGTTTAAAGTATTATCATTATAGTGTGCAAATCTGGTTTGACTTTTGTTTTTACTTGACATGTAGCAATTATTGAAATTAAAAACAAATTTACTACAGTTGTACTGGGTTTAATTCAACAGGGAATATGCCTACTATGCCCATTTCATGTACATTGGTAAAGCTTGGTCACAGTTCTTGCCAGTATCTGGAAATTCCCAGCAGTATAGATTAAAACCATCCTCCACTTTCCTTGTTTAAAATATCTTTAAAAGAAAATAGGATAAAGTTTTAATCTGGACAAATTCCAATAGTTGTTGATTTTCCTCTTGTTATTCCCAGATGTCCCAATTCACGTGGTCTTTATTATATTATGGTATTTGCACAAATTCCTCTCCGAATAGATCAAGCTGATCGGGTGAAAGAGTCGCTTGCTCCCAGGGAAAGGTGCCCTTGCTATTTTTGCGTGTATCGCCCGGGTCCTGGTCCCCACCGAGAAAGCGGTGGTTGGTGGTTTCGATCCGGTTCCCGTCTCCCTAATGAGCAGATGCAGCGGGTGAAACCGAGTCTGTTGACCCGCTCAGAGAGAGGATGACTTAAGAATCAGTAACAGGGAGCCCCCTACTGTTTTGGAATCATAGCAATATGAAAATACCAAGTCTATCTTTGATGGGGGAATGATTGACGTTGCGTGAGTGGGTCAGTGCATGGGTGAATAGCCAATGTCAAAACAGTTTCTCTTTCACAATACAATAATTTAATACAAACATCATTGCTTGAAGACCAATGTCATGTCTTTATGGGAGGGAGAATATAAATGGCTTAATTGCCCAGGCAATCCCTAGCGTTAAGAAAACTATATTTGCTTATGGCTCACAAATTCTGAACATATATAGCCTAGTATCTGCTTGGTGTGTTCAAGTAGACAAACTTGAGCCCACTAACGATTTTTGGACTGGAATGTGTAAAGGCAACTTTTGTTTTATTATTATTTTTGGTAATGGAACCAAGGATTCCTTTTCAAAAGCAGTCGAGGCACTGTACAATGTAGCTTGAAAGCCTGATGAAACCTTTTATGGAAAGATGACGAGAAGAAGATACAGTTTTACAGGTGGGAGGAAAACCCCCGAGAAATATTCTGGATAAAACCCACAGAATCAGGTAGGGACTGAAAACCCAATCCAGTTGTGGGCTGGGCCGGACTCGAACCCGGGCCACCAGAGGTGAAAGTCGAGGAAAGAACCGCTACGCCAACCTGACATCCTCCTACATTTTGGCTAGTTGTGTTGTTTGTGAATTATGGGGTGATTATGTAGAACAGTATGGTCATATTCGGAAACCATGCAAGTTGTGTTCATCATTAATTGAGAAGTGAAGCCCAATGACTTTGAGTATCTAAAATGAGAATGTACAATACTCGTGGGAATGAAACAGCATTACCCCCACTTGATCTACATGTACTTGATCTTGTATAACATGCAACAGATGGATCTACATTCTTGAATCAACTTCAGCTCTGCTGCGATAATGTTGCCAAGCTGTAATTTGCATTACTCATCTAGGTTCCGCAGCAGTCATGCAGTTAGTGTTTTCCTGAAATCCTTCAATTACCAAGCCTATGGGAAGGACTAGTTCAATGTGTAATATCCCAGAGTCGGTTGGGATGGGGGGGGGGCATTATCTCCCAGGCCCCCACCAGGGAAAGCAAAGACAGAATAAACACAAGTATCAGTTTCTTTGAGGGTTTACATACATGAAGGTATGCACAGCATGTACTCCAAATCTCAGTTGGAAATGGGTGCCATTTGTGACTTATGTATTATAAGGACACGGTACTCCCTAGTAGTCCTTACAGTTTATATCTGCATCAAAGACCATGTCTGTACTCTGTAGGTACAACGATTGCACTAGATCCCAAACTTTGAATCAATACACGCATTGTCTCCAGTGGCGCTTAGTCAATTTTGGAAATCACATTTCCTTATTGGTAGACATACATGTGATGCTTTTTCCTGATAGCAGTGAGATCTTCATACACAGTGCATGTACTGTCCCAGAATGAATTTGTGCTAGAATCCTTGAAGTATTGAAAGAAGTCTTGTGAGTGACATAGGCTTCACAGCCTTGTCATGCTTCCATCTAATTGTAGGGGAAGGTTAATTAGGGGCAGATAGGCGCTCTCAAACCACCGTCTAACCAGCTATCGGATTGCTGTGCTTCTGTCCTTGGTACATGTATAAATACACTGATGTTTCATCAAATTCAAACTTAGTGAAAGGATCTTTAAATTAAAGGAAGTTGGCAAGATTTCAAACAGAATAGATTTTCAATCTGAAAAAAATAATAACAATTTATTTGATGTACATGTACTGTACGAACATGTAGGCCTACCTTGTTGAAATCACAATTATACAATTCTCTTTTCTCTTCTAAGCGCTTAGAGAGGCTTTAAACTAAGCATTAATTAAGCATTATTATACATTATGGTAGCTGTACTGTATCCCTGTTGAAGTGGCATGTGGGTGCTATGGATACACACACACTGTAGTAGACAGTGTAGTTGATGGTGTGGATTCCCCTTGAAGGGAAGGATTGTTACGATCTTATCCTCCTACATCTAAAGCTGACATTTCCTTCCTTACCCATCTCTCAGCGGAGAGGCTTGGTGCCAACATTCAGTAGTACGATTGCCTGACTCTCTGGCTCCTTGCCAGATGCTGAATGCACGTATACAATACTTGGAAAACTGGATTGTACATGACTTAGATTTAAGGCTATGCATGGCGTATATAAAGTATTTAGGTTTTGCAGTAACGCCATACATGAACAATTACAAATGTATACATGTCCTTGGGTGAGTATGGGTGGCTCTGAAAAGAGCCCATTTACTTGATGTTCCAGCCAGTATGCTCTGGCCGTCTTCAGGTACATGTACATGCTCCTACATTATCCATTCTCCAGGTACAAAACCTAAATTACTTTACTTTACGTGTACATGTACTAAGCACAAGACTTGGTTGGGCTTCTTCCTGAAAGACTTGTTTGTTTAAAATTTGAAAGTATTTGGTGCAAAATGTCAACGTTTTGGTGAAAGTCTTTGGGAGGTGCGAGCTTTGAATGGTAATTGATGAACAAAGAGATTTAAACTGACGCTATCTTGTGTCAGATATGGAATGACCTGGCCTTTGTCCATACGCGATTGTGTCTCGCAAACTTAAAAATCCTAACATGGAATTCATGTTGCCTGCTATGTGCCCCATGTGTGTATGTAAAGTTAGATTGTTGGGAGAATTATTTTTAGAAACGTTTCTCGCGGTGCATGTATTGAATGTGATTGTCTGGACATTTTTACATTACTCGTTAATCTCATAAGTTACAAAGGATGACGATGTTTTATCTTGAAACTCGATCTATACTGCTGGGAGGAGTTGAGCCACATTCATCCCCCCTCCATTGGTTAAGGTCAGCTCACGGAATGCAGTACGTGATACTCCATCGAGTATCACTTAACCCTTGAAGTTTGTGGGGGAGGGTAGGAGCTGGGAGTGGCCCACATTCTGCAACACCTGCATGCTGTATACCCTCCCTGCGGACGTATTGGTTAACCCTACCCAGAAGGCCCTCTAGGGTCCACAGTGTTGCCAGATCTTTATAAAATGCAGCCCAAAACTAATTACACCTTTGCTACGTGTATGGCTACGCCTTGGTATTTTTACCTCCCTGTGATTGCGTGGCAATTTGGTACAGTTGTTGTGGTGAACTGCAGATAAACGTGTCTACGTGTAGCATGTTACACATATGCACATGCTCACATGTACAGGACTACAGGTACATGTACATGTACATGTACCTGTCACATACAGACTTTGAAATGTACATGTACCTGTCACATACAGACTTTGAAATGGTTGCATCAACGATCACTCAAAGGCCTATATCCATTACAAGTACACTGTTCATATGTTTTATGATATGCCGTAGATTTTGAATAACGTTTTCGATTCAGGTACACAGGCCGTGACAATTACAAAATTTCCAGTGAAAGTAGAACACTTCCCACATTATTTAGATTCAGATATTGCTGAGGCTCAGTAAAATTCTTTCATATTGTAACTTCTCAAATCCTACAATGTCAATGTAGCCTTGAAAGCCCAAGGCCCTTTCAAGTTGCTGCAATTTCATATATTTCCACCCCCCCAACTATATACCACCACTTCTGCAAAGCTTCCATGCTGTTTGAGTTAATTAAACATGATCTGCCGGAGTACTGACATGTTTTTCTAGGTGCCGATCAGAAATGCGTGGAATTTCAGAAATTGAAGAGAGAAAAAAATGGGGTTGGTGTTAGCTTGCTGGTACAGATTGTGATAGACGTTGTTGGGATCAGGGCAACGTGGGTACCGGGAGGCAGACTTCTGATTCACGTGGGAAAATGTGAGCATATTTTTTCTTCGGGTGCTTGCAAAAAATGCTGTTTGGAATGTCTTTGATTTCTAAATTCGTGATACAAATTTTGTATATTTTTGTAACATTATGTTTTATTTTAGAATATTTTTTATTTTTTATACTTTTTTTTTTTTAATATTTTTTATTTTGTATACTTTTTTTTAGAATATATTTTTTTAACGTGTGGATAAGAGCTGTGAATTAATTCCCAATATGGTTTATTACGTGAAATTGGAAAAAGAATTTTGACTTGTCCCTAGGAAATATATCTTCAAATAACCACAAGGGAAATTGACTGTCATTGAAAGGTGAACAAAGTTAAGTTGACTGGATTGGGATTCAAACCTGTAACCCTGGTATTCCAGGAACTCCATTTTTTGTTTTGATTAATATTCAATGACTTTAAGGAAAAAGAGGGAGAACCTACCATTTGAAATCAATGCAAAAACATTTCATGTTAAATTTAATCTAGACTATATGTTTACTTGCTTGTTTAAATGAAAAAATGAAAATGAAAAAAAAAAACATGTTTGCACAGAATTGTGTGCATGAAGCAATATGTGTGATGTTATAGAAATCGTTTTATGCTCAATTGGCCATTGAGCTTAGGATTGGATTTTTCTTGTACTGGCATGCATTAGAATCAGTTTCCTTTGTTCAGTTTTTGTCCGTAAATTGAGGTCAATGGGAGGGCAAAAGGCTATTAACAGACTGGTCTGGAGATAAATGGTGCATGGACCTCACTTTTGGAAGGGGACCACTAGGTCAGACAGATTTTCAACTACGTTACTTACTTGGCCACTGGGTTACAGACTTTTCATTTGTTTATTTTGTACACTCATAATGCCATGCTTAAACAGTGTCACAAGCCCAAGGATTAAGTGTCTACAAAACACTATACAAATAAAAAACCAGTAGGGCCTACCTGTACATGGAAATTCAGAGTTGTTTTTCTCTATTCCAATCTTTGCATTTTACGGTTACCATTACGTAATTTAATGAATTCAATCAAATACATGTAGGGGAATTTGCATAGCAGGACTGACACTGTTTACCAGTACAATGTAGGCCTACATGTACATAAAAAAGCAGTGAAGCCTAGTGGTCTCCTGATGATGCCCTGAGCAGGTTAGTTGAAACGTTGAGACCCAACGAGAAGTGAGATGATCTACGAAGTGTCAAAAGTATGAATCGAAATATGACATATTATATTTGGTGTTAAAGTACTGCAAACCACGTGTACATTAACTTAAAAGTTTCTGTGACCATACAAAGCCTCAAATCTTTCTTAACAAGCACAGTGTTAAATGAAAACAATGAAAAATTGTAGGCCTACTCAACTAACATCTTGAGAGAAATACATGTAGGTCCACCAGTTGCTTTGACAACTTCCAATGAATGAACACAGACCCACTCACTAAAATATGAACCACCGTTAACAAGCCACATGGTAATAGATAGATCTACAGTCTACACAGGTTAACTCTGTGTAGAGTTTCTATCTTGTAATTCCATTTCTTTTCTTATATTCTTCTTGCAGCCCAAGTCCCATATTGTAAGTCCATTAGGGGCTCTGCAGTCCCTCTGGGTTCAAGTACAGTATCGCTAAATACAATGGATTGCGTGGACCTGCTGACAGAAATCTCAATTGAATTGGCAGGCACGTGGATTGAATTTAAATGACGTATAGGACCCCCACCACGGACACAAAAATATAGCAATGAAAGGGACAAGTGGAGAAAAAACCTATAAGAATAGGGACTTAATTTCTAACATATGCTGTCAGGGCACTGAGCATTTCTTGGTAAACTGAGAAAAAAAGGTAACATACAATATACCATGCCATGCAGGAAGTGTGTAGTTCAGTGGTAAATTCTCCACTGTCTCAGTTCAAAAGGTCACTTGACCAAAACGACTTATTGGTTTTATAGTGAAGGTGCTGGATCTGGCGTTTTCTCCGGGGTGTCAAAATTTACACATGTAAGTTTGTAACTAGTTTACTATTAATCAGTGACTTTCAGCCATTGTACAGGCATACATGTACATGAAGGGAGCATGTGTAGAGTTGATCATATTTATCTTCTATTAGCCCTACAAATCCTTCAATCAGACTCACTTTGTGATTGATGGACATCAGAGAGATTATCCCATCAAAGCTGACAGTTTGAGGCTACTGACCATCACTTTATCAGAAATAGGCTGCTAGATTATCTGGTTGTACGCCTGCATTGTATGATGTAGGGCCTATAGATAAAAGAACACAGCTAATCAGTGCTTACAATGTTCATGATGTAGATCCTGCTCACACTGTCACTCAAAATATCCGAGGTTGTTCTAAGGTGATGCAGGTGTAACCAAGTGATGGTAAGGCCACATGATGGACGATGACACAAAATTTGGTCTAAGTTCCATGCCGCTCGACACTTTTATATACATAGTAAAACGACAGCCACTTATCATACTGTACAAGAGAGCAAACAATTTCAATCTTGAAATTTCTGACCTAGAGCTAGCCTCCAGGAATTACTATAGGTTGGGGGAGGGGGGAATATTCAGCTCTTCGGAGAAACCGGCAGATTTAACAGAAAATCAGAATAAAATGCATTGGGATCGGTTTGCTCCAGGTTGAAATATTTTATTTTGATGCATTCACCAAACATTAATTGTATTTCAAAACTTTTAGTGGTCATGGTCTTGAGGCCTGGTTAAGTGGTTCAGGCAAAATTTGAAAGCATTTAATGTCCTCAACATTCTGGACTTTCAAAACTAAAACTGTCTCAGTTACATGTATTGTACACTAGTCCCCTGTCCCCTTAAAGTGGACTGATAATTCCATTCATCCCCTGGGATTGTTCTTGTTCCTGGGTTAACTTTCCTTGCCTGACTTACAAATCAGTTTGATTTTAAAATCAAGAACCATTGTCATTGTACAGTATTGTAGCTCTATGGCCAGATATATAGTGCAACATTTGAACTATGTGCTGTTGCCTTTTTTCAGTGAAATTCTTTCTGAAAGCACATAGTGACATACCTTTTCTCAAACAAAGTACATGTAACCTGGCCCGGACAAATGGCAGATGTGAAGAATGTACCCTAATACGTGTCTCCTTTGGATATATTTCAGAGGTTTTTCTTTTCCCAGACGTTTGAGATAATTTCTCCAAAATTAAAACAGCCACAGGCAAGGAAATAACAGCCACCGATAATTGACGGTGACTTCTGGAGTGGCTTGTGAGCCCCGTAGAGACTCTAGTCTCGTCAGATAATTCACTCTGAAAGGGCTGGAATGGCGTGGGCGAGATTTTTTCTCTCTTTCAAACAAATGGCGCACAGATGGGAGAAAAATAAAATACTTGAGGTTTTTTTGTTTTTGTGTATTTCATCCATCAGTGATTGATGAATGTGATTAGAAATGAACCCACCTTGTATCAACATGGTTTGCCTTTTCCTTTTTTTCCTTCCGTCATTCTTGATGACGATGTTGTCTGAAAATATATGCTTAGCAATTACATTACTTGTGAACTCATTGTGCATTGTGTCGCAAGGTAGTGCACTTGCCCCTTTTCTCTTTTGGGGAATGGTTGATGGATTGGTACTCTAAGCGTGCCTGCCATATAATTCTACCTTTTTGATTATAAGTTTGTTGTACAATTTGAAACTAGGACACTCACATGCAACATGCCGACCCCCTGAAAAGTTACAATGATGGATTGAATTCACAGACCTGTATTTGGCTTAAATTTTTGTAATGTTGTGTTTTTTTGTGTTTTTTCTGCGGTCCTCAATCATTTTGAGATGGATTACATGTCAGTGGGAAAATTGCATTGCCATCACGATCAACGGATCATCCCCCAAAAGCATTGTATTATATACAGGGCAAATTCATTTGGACTTTTTCAGTCTCTTTTGTGTTTTTCAAGAATTTTTTTTGTAGCAAAAACGGGATGAACAAATTTGAGGATCACAATTTACAAAGATCATACATGACCCGTGAACTTTTGAATAACCACGCATCAAAATGTTTGCAGCTCGACTTCATAAATCTTTGATTCTCATGGTAGAAGCCTATCAGTTTCTATCGCAACTGTTCATTTTCTAATTTTTCCCTCATTTTTTGAAGCGAGTGTTTTGAGTCTGGGCCGTGGGCAGTGATGATTTATAATGTCATTTGAAGGAGTATGTATAAAGTACAGTCTGAGGAGGAGTTATGGGACCCCATTGATTTGTTTGGGGCATTTTCCTCCTTTCTTTGAGTATGTCTCCGCACCTGTTGCTCATATCATGTTCATATGCCACTGGCATAGAGAAATTACAATGGGTCTTTGGTATGAAGCCCCTCAAAGGCGCTGTATGTTGTTCATAACTGGCTTGCACATAGTTGTCCATGTGTCTGGACTTTGAGGTTTGAAGCATTGAGCTGAGGAAGCTCCTCCATGCTTGAAGGAAAGGCTCTGTATTAATCAGAGATTGCTGATTCCAGTCGTCTATAGTTGATCATGATGATCATGATTTAACATCATCCTGCATGAATTTTCTGTTATCAATGTTTTCTTTAAAAAACCCAGTGAAGCCTTTAAAGTATAGTTTGTGACAAGGGTTCCCTCATTTTACAGATGCATGTTACACAATACACAGGTTCTGGGGGACTAGTTTGACTTACAACCAAGAAGGGAATTGCCAACTGTTCTTGTTGGCTGGTGTTTGCTTGAGATTGAAAGTTTTCTGTGCAGAAGTATCTGCTACATGGAATACAGCAGGTGTATTTGGTCCCTGGCATCCTACCCCATGGGATGATTGTTAATCCACCTCCTTCCAATTGGTGGCACCACCCTGCCCTGCCCTGAGAGACCTCCACCCTACAATGTATGTTGTTTGACCTCACTTGAGAAGCCTTTAAGGTCAGGCTGCATTCCCTGTCATTATCATCTGCTGGTCATTTTTCTCTAGCAATTAGTAACTGAAATATTTTCCCCATGGAGGCACCATGGAGACACCATGGAGACACCATGGAGACACCATAGAGACACCATGGAGACACCACGGAGGCACCATGGAGACACCAAGGAGACAAAATGGAGACACCATGGAGATACTATGGAGACACCATAGAGACACCAAGGACAAGGAGACACCATGGAGATGCTCACTATTCCACCACACCTCTTCCAGGCCCTTGAGCCAGATTAGTGATCCAGCCACTGCTTCATCAAATCACCATAACCATAGACCAACAGGCAGGCTTTGGCTTGGGAACTAATGCCTGGATGACTGAGTGAGATCTGGAAGAACTGTGTGAAACAAGTAGGGCATCATTTGGTACAGTATAGTGCGTTCTGATATTGTCCATCCTTGTCCAGGGTAAGGTGCAACTTGTAGGTGCACACTGCACAGGAAACATCGGCCGTGCATCCTGCCCAAGATTTGAGGCCAATCAGCTCACTCATGAAATTCCATCAAAACAGTACATGACTTGCTGGCACGCCATTAAATTCACCTCTAAGTGTATTGCTTTTATCATTACCTGGTTTCTGTCCTCTATATACGGCACCAAATGTGGCTTTGTGCTGGTTTACAGTTCATTTTATCGAGCCAGCAAAAATGTACAATGGGCATTATTTATTAAGATTGTGATCTTGCAATGTAGATTGATATGTACATATACATTGGATTCTGTCTATGTTCAGTTCTTTGTCTCTGTTCAAGTCATGTGAAATATTCTGCGAATTTCTTCTTTTCACGTTGCGGTGCGTCACAAGTTGAAGAAAAACCCACTTGAGGTTGAGAGGAAACGGAGGGTGATTCACTTTGATGGGGAATGGCAACTGGGGAAAGAAACCCGTCATTAGACAAGGTGCACCTGTTGATTATCATTGTTGATTTGTGTACATCTTCAAGCCTTCCTGAATCACGTTATCATCACAAACACTTGAAGTGCATGGCCATAGAATATAACTGTACTGAAGTGCTCACTGCTGATATCCGGCAGGGAGGATTCAGACTGAGGCAGAGTAAAGGGAATTGGTCGAGGGGAAAGATTAATTGCCGCCACGGTATAAGATTTCAGACAGGAAACCTGTAGGCCAGTCACAACTGAATAATGCAACAAGTAATAGTGCTCGGCCCAATTCATTCACAGTAAATCTGGATTTATCAAGGAAAATATCTCGGGGGCCAGAGTTTCACAAGCAGTAACCGGTGAAGCTGTTGATGTCTCAGATCATCAGGGCTCATGCAAGCCAGTTGTGAATGTGAGTAGGAGGGCTAGGCTAATGACTTGAGGAGAACCCCTTGGTACCTTGAGAGCCAGCGGGTCTGTTTGCCATCCAGGCTCATCCAGGCTTATTCAAGCCAGTTGTGAGTAGGAGGGCTAGGCTAAGGGCTTGAGGAGAACCCCTTGGTACCTTGAGAGCCAGAGGGTCTGTTTGCCATCCAGGCTCATCCAGGCTCATGCAAGCCAGTTGTGAGTAGGAGGGCTAGGCTAAGGGCTTGAGGAGAACCCCTTGGTACACATGCACCTTGAGGGCCAGCGGAGCGGGACTGTTTGTAGGCTTACTCAGATGGAATTTGTGCAATTTACCAGTGGGACATTAATCACTTTATATAGATTTCTGGTCATTGCCATGGAAATATGATTGGCTCATCAAATTTTGTATCCAAGAAGAAACAGAGGCAAATGTGGTGTGTGGTGCCGGTGGCAGGCTAGACAGCAGCATGCTTGACACAGGATCAGATTGCTGTATATTTTGATTTAAACATCTGACCCATGGTGTGTCCTTGGGCAGGGTCAGTAGTTAAATTTGTTTCCTGAAGAGGAATTTGGGTGGGGATCTTGGGGATTGAGCTGATTTAAAGCTTTATTTCTTCCTCCATGGTGATACCGATAGTGGTAGCTTTTGAAGGAATCCTTTGAAATTGAAAACAAATTGTCATAATTTGAATAGTTGAATATAAACTTGGGTGATTGTAAAACGTGAAATATTCATTTATTGATCTACAAAGATTCCTGATTTGTTGGGATGGTATTACAATATTAAAAGTATAATACATGATTGGTGAAGGTCACAGAACAGCACTCACACTGTGTGGATCACACATGTTCATGAAATAATAAACCTGTAATAAATTTGAGCTCAATCGAACATATAAGTCACAAGAAAATAGTGAAAACCCTGGCTCAATTTTTCTTATAAAACATAAAGAATGGTTTTGATCTTAATACTCCGATATCAAAACGGTATGTTTCTACCATGATCTTCATACAATGTATCCTGAATAATTGGGTTCAGGCCTAATATTAAAGGAAGAGTGAATACACAAGTGGCCTTAGTGGGGTGTTGAACATGCAGGGTTATATCTACCGTCTCTCTAGCTTCATGCCCTATGACTGGCAACAAATCTAAATTTCTTAATTGGTCCAAATTGGCAGTGTGTGTACAGCCCAGCTGGGAAATTTGATCAAACCACAGAATGAATTATCCTGACACAAAACTGGAGACACAACATGTATTGTGGGGACAAACAGGCCAAATGAGCTCAATTTGTTTTGGAGCCATTTTGGTGTTGTTTTGTAGAAAGTGGTGGGGAGGGTGGGAGGGGAGGCAGAAGGAATATTGGAAAAATGCTTGATACAAGCCAAGCCCGGCCCATGGGGTCTCCACTGGGCCCCGCCAGTGTAATTGGACGGTGAAATTGAATTGTCTCCTGGAGTATCGCCGGCCCGTCAGACCCGGTTAGACCCCGTCAGGACCGATAGGCAGGAAAGCAGGGAAAAAGCAGAGAAAAAAATGGAAAACAAATTTTTGCATTTCCTTGAGGGTGTCGGACAGTTTTATTTTGTAATTGATTCGTGAGGAAGTGCAGATGAGAAATTTCCAGGTGTAATTTTGTTTTGGCAGACAAGGCTAGCCTTGGGGTACAAGCTTCTTGCCCAGGAGAGATTCCCTTTTGTTGTTTTTCTACTCCTTAGCGAGGGGTTTCTCATTTTAAGTTCCTCCTTCTGCCTTAAGGCTGAACAAATTGCATTTCCTATCCAAATTTGATGTGGATTTATATTGGCACATTAGAGAAAACACATTACAAGTACATTACACTTACACACTGTACTTGACTGCTGGGACATTTATTTTCACTTGAGTGGATACTGAGAATTATTAAGTCTCTGTCTGGTTTCACTGCTTTTACACAATAATTTTAAACACCTCATTATAACTGGTTCCCTTTATTCGTCACTTGTTAACATTTTAGGAAATTTGTTATGCTCAGAAACCACCTAAGGGCTATAAAAATAGTAGACCAATGCAATAAATAAATCTGTTATTACCCGGGTGGATATCCGGTTCTACACAAACCAGAAACTGAAACCAAATGGTCCAGTCTTTATATTCCTCTAATTCCCTTTGAATAGTTCTAACTGCGTTTCAATATTTGCGGTTATTGATAGTGCAAGCCGAGCGTTTAGTGGGGCCGTTGAGACTGGTATGCCGCAGACAAGGGCCTGAGATTCATATGGGTCTTCCCGCAGGGACCCTGCTGCCAAATAGCTCTGGCTGGAGTTCATGGTTACAAACCTATATCAGTCCTACTGGCCAAGCAGGTTGTAGGCATGTTCCAACCATGGTGTGGTATCAGAGCAAGCTACATGTACAATGTAGCTAGCTTAGCACAGGTGGTTGTTGTAGAGTTTGTATTACATCACTGCTACAATTTGAAGTCAGTGATACTAATCTGGGACCAGGTAATATTGAACATCCTGTCAGGCTGTTGTAGTAGTGCTTGCTTGACTGGATTTGGCTAGAGTCTCATTCAGCCACCTGTCTAACCATGCTCAGTGGACAGGTTGCAAAGTTGACAGTTTTTGCATGAGTGTTGTTTTATTTCATGTTTGATATTAAGTCATTGGAAAGTGACCAAAGAAAACTTGACTACAGGAACAGGATTTCTTATGTTACAGCATTGCTAATTGCTGAAGGGTATCCTCATTAAATGATCCTTGGGATATAGTGGTATATGAGTAGCTTCATGGCTTCTGACTGCCAAATGAACAAATATTATTGACTACACCACCAGCTCAGTTGGTAGAGCGCCGGTACGGTATTCTGAGGGTCCCAGGTTTGAATCCCGCTCCAGTCAAATTTTTTTTTTTCACTTTTCAATGACTTGAAATTAATCCAGTCAGTTCCCTTGTGGTTATCTGATGAACAGTGTCAACTACCGTGGGAATGGACGATTTTTTTTCAATGAAAAAATTGCAAGTCTTTCACCAGAGATTTTTGAACTGGGAGAAGGACTTGTGGACATTTCATAGTGCCATAAATAAACTAGTGTCGGAACTGATGTGGCAAAGTGGCATAGTTCTTGACACTAGGTACTTGATTGATAGGCAGCTGCTTCTACACCTGTTCTTTCTAAATGTTTACCTGACCGATGTCTGGTCCAGACATCATATTCGGTCGCGGAAAGACCAAAAGCAAGGTCTGTCATTTTGCTGTCATGGCAGAAGCTCATTTTCAAACCGCAAATAACTCATCGTTGGCACTGCTGGGAGTTGAACCCAAATCTGTGTCAAGATAAAATCAAACAGGTTAGAAAATGCAACATTATCTATGAATAGGGCTCTCTGCTTGAACTACATGTATTTAAAGAATACGCCCTTTGTTATCGATAACTGTAGTTACCCGGATGTTCGGACAAACATCACAATGTTTTTGTGTAAGTTAATAGGGCCATGTGCGACTTGTTTGTCCGAACTTCTGAATGTGACATCAGGAGCACTGAGCCCTGTTGGGGGGGTTGTACACAAAACTCAGCATTTGGACAATGTCTTTCACCAATTTTCCAACCAAAAGTTTCCAACCAACCAAAGTTAAAAACAATTGAGAGACTGATCCTTGTACTCCTGTACATAATGTACCACTGCATGCACTGTATACAGCGCATGGACCTTGATGGTCACATTAAAACCACATGTAAATAGAATGATGGTAAACAAATTGCTCTGTGTTGCATTATAACATATAAGATTATGAATAGGTGTCCTTCATATTAATCCCCTGGTATGTGGCCATGATGCAGAATTATCCTATATCCTATCTGTCACTGTGTGATTACAGTGTTTTTCAAGTAATAAGTAGGCCCTAATAGGGCTGTTGTTTATGACCTTATGTTGCTAAATTTGATTATGATTTTGGTTTTCACTTAAGGATCCAAATTTAAAAGCAAGGTAAGGGGAATATAATGTTCAGCTAGACTTGGAAGTTTTCCAACTTGTACAGGGGCACCTTGTGAAATATTTTACCTGGACTAGGATTCCTGCCGTTGTTCCAAAAGGCTTATTGTGTGTTCACATTCACAACCTGTACATGGGGTTCTTTTAATGCAGGAGAGCTACCGTATTATGGTTTTGCTCTTCGCCTATTATGGCCTAAAAGTAATGCATTTCATCAGAATGGTTGACTTTGACAAGGTTAGATATTGTAAACGCTCTTTTGGCAGAAGTTTGGTGTAGCCTAGACTTATTACCATCCATGGCATGTTCTAGTCCTGATGAATGATTTTAGTGGTAGGGTTAGATCAAGTTATAATCTCCGATTCAAATTTCAACGGTATTGTTCCTCAGCTACTGCAAGTCTAGTGTCTTCCTCTCAGGCATGGAGGAAGTCCTCCATGCTCTCAGGCAGTTACATACACAGCTGAAACCACTCACTGAATTGTCATGGAAAGATGAGTGTATTTCATAACCAATCTGTGTTTATCTGGGAGGACAACAAGGTTTGTGTGACTGTGTTTATGAGGGAAGAGGATATTTGGTAGAGGGTATGTGATTGACAGGTATGTCTACATGTAGGCTTTATACTAACTAGAGGACTGAGTTCCAGCCATAGTTCCAGCCATGCTACAGTGGGTCATTTTCCTGTGAATGGCTCCCAGGCCAGGGTTGCGAATCACTCAGTTATTGCATTAAAGAATAGAAAGTTAGCTTGACCGAATGAACGGACCCTGGTGACCAAACTTTGCCCGGGGAGTTGACTGTAATTATGGTTGAGTCTCCATTGGAGTGGTTATTTATGAATTGTTCACTGTGGAAATATCCTGGGGACATGACTTGGACTGTATTGCCTTATAATTGGTCAAACATTGAAGTGGCCCAGTCCACTTGTGGTCATAAAGAAAGAGCCTTAACCTAACCTCCCGTTAATTTGTGGAAAATCTACACTACACTCTGTGACTTGTGGAGGTGCTGCAGGTTGTTGAGTCTGCAGTTTTTTTAGTTCTGTTTTGATTATAATCTTCTTTCTTAAAACAATTTTGTTGGACTTTGTTGGCTTGTATAGGATGAGCTAAAGTATGTCTGCAGAATCTACCATTTTAATTTGTACTTTTGTAGGCACTATCCGTAAACTCATTCTTCATGAAGAATCTCAAACTGATTCGTCTTTTGAAATTTCAGATTTCATCACTGTGACAAAATCTGAAATTTCACGTGAAATATACGTGACTCACGCCTATTTCATTTTATGTCATCATTTGGTAATATTCAGCTGTCTGGTTCTGTAAGATCTACGTGTGCAGTCTTTACTTTTGATTAGGCCTACATGGTAACATTTAGTGATTGATTTAGGCCTAATGATTCTTGCAGGGAGGATGAAGCTTTCTATTTCCTGTGTGGAGATATGCACATTGCATGCTAGTGTCCTTTTCTCTATAACCACTTCCCCTTATATGACCGCTTGAATGTTTTTTTTCAAATGGTTTATCAAGTCCTGTATCTGTCTCCTTTGATTTTGGATAGCGGCCAGGTGTGGCTGAGTCAGCAGGGTGTGGTTGAATCTTCCGCCAAAACCACAAAACCCATCGTCCCCTTGCCCTACCCCAACCTCAAGCCTTGAGAGATTGTCCCCTCCTTCCCCTCCCCCTCCAGATGACATGTTTTTATTCCTGGCTCCATCCCCAAACTTCCAGTATGGAATTAGGGAGGCTGTTGTCAGGCGCTTGTCAGTGACAATTACGTGCAAATGTCAAATGCATGGAGCAGCCATGACTGGCAGGGTATGATGGCTCCAACATCTGGGATTTAATGGGAGAAACATCCATCCATCCTAACCATTTTGAAAAATGAAAAGAGAGAGAGCCAGAGAGAACGAATGTGTTATGATTTTATGAACCACAGACAAGCCAAGTTAAAACCCCAACAGGTGTGTTGTGCTGGAGATTTAAGAGTGTTTTTTTTTTCAGGCTGCATTCATGTGCATTTGATACTAAAAAAAAAATTATATTTCCTTTTTTTTTTATGGCTGACCTGCCGCCTGTCGAGGTCTGGCAAACCGTTACTGACAAACACTCGAGTAATGTAAATAGAAATTCCCCGGGATGTTTGAGATTAGGTGTAATCTCTGAATGGAATTTGGAGTTGATCTAGTTTGAGAAGGACAATTTGTTACTGAAGGATGGCTGTCTGACTGAGTTTAAGCTCGGCCATTTTTTTTCTCTCACTTGTGATAATGTGAAGAGATTATATCGGGTTCTTTGTAGTCAGGAGATGGTATGTTGTCAGAATGATTTAAGATTGAAAGGCAACAGGTTTTGATAAGTTGCATCCTGTCCCCCCCAAAAATATAGCAATCCTGACATTCTTGTTTGTTTATCTGTGGGGCCTACATGTACCACAGTCTGGTTCAGTACTCAGTAGTACTAATTATTTAGTGCATTAGCAAATGTGATTTGTTGCTTCTGCGTAAAAAAAACAGCACCAAATATGGCTGTCTTGGACTGTACAATGAACTTGTCACCTTGTGTGGCCAAGCCCTAGATGTTGTTGGAAACGAAAAAGAGTAGGCCTACACAATGTATGTGTCATGAACTGATTTGAGGGGGTTATGGGGCTCTCTTTGGGCTCATGTGGATTGGGAGACTTGGTATGCACGACCCTGTGGGTTGACTTGAACTGACAGGAAACTGTGAAGAGTCCAGGGTCTGACGACTTGGACCTCTGATATGGTCAGCCATTGTCAGGAAAAGAAAAATCTGATATTGTCAAGCTCACAGCAAGCTTGCTGACAAAGCTTGTTGGGCACAGGGGCTCTTTTGACAGGGACCAGAGCTGACAGGGCAGGCGCTTGGTCTCCCAAGCCAGAGAGGGAGGGTGGAGAAGGGCAGATGCAGTTCTCTACCCCTTTGGGCAAGGTGCCTCCGTGGATTGGAGAATTGAGCCCCATGGAGAAAAACTTGTCATCTTCGGGACAAACAAGAGTGGATTGAGTAGAGACAGGCAAGTGTTGTGGCCCTCTGGTAAACCTAATTATCTTACCCAAAGGGTGAAGGCTGCAGGAAGTGCATTCAGTTTTATGATTATTTTGCCCCTATTCAGGGCAATAGAATACCCAGAGGTTTTATTGGAATCCGTGTGACAATGTCTGGCACAAATATCTGAGAGCAAAGGCTGTGCGTAATAATTGGTTAAGTCAGGAATGGAGTATGTTCTCTTTCAATGGGATAAGCCACAAGTAGTTTATGGTTTTCAAAGTTTAGGCCCTATTTGGTAAGCATTACCCTCAAATTCAAGGGTGGAAAGTTTTGAAATTGATGTGTTTCAATTTTTACTAATGTGGTGGTTACAGGTCTCCTTCTTTTTGCTGGCTAAAAATCAAGTCACAAGTGGGAACCTCTCCCCTTGTGGGACTAGTCCTTATACATCTTTGCAGTTTGGCACAAAGTACTGCCTGAGGAATTTCCTGCATCATGTAATAACAGTCGTTCTTGAGACAGTTGAAGGGCTGCCTACCAGAGCTACGTGGCCTTTGTTCCTTTGTAAAAATCTCTTCAAACTTGTTTTCCTCTTTGTTGTGATGTGTCAATTTGGACAACCCGTTTTGTTCCCGAGCAACTGCCCTGCAGTTGTCAGCAAGTCTGTTCACAGGCTTCGCCTTTTTTCCGGAGTTCTCGCCTTGGTTTATGAGTTTGAGCATAGAAACATGTTTGTTTAGCTGGGTTTGAAAGAGCGACAAGTAAATACAAATGACTGTCTAGTTGGTGAGGTGTGACCTGCCACTTGGCTTGATTGGCACTGAGGCCAAAGAATAGGTGTTTGCTGAGCGACAACTTGCAAGCTTTGTGATACCCCTATTGATGATGGCCGTGATTGTTGTGCAGTTTGACACATGGTTAACAAAAAGCCCATGTGTACCATAGTAGTATCTATTAAAATGGGTGTTATTGTGCAAGGATAGATGTTAAAGTGACTCACAATAACTAGATTCCCATACATTGTACACAAGCACATCCCTACAAGGTTGCTAAGTCAGTCGGTATTGAAATGATGATTGCATGCCCAGGAATTGGTCTAGTTTCAAATGTGGGACTTAACTGTTGTAAATAGTTGACATCAGAAGACAATGTGTGATTTATTGCCATGACATTACCATAACTTTTTAGGGGGATCAAGAGGGGGAAGGGTTGTAAGGGCATACTACAGTACAGAGCTCGAAATGTCCACTAGACCGTGGACCAAGTCAAGTGATTTCAGTGTCGGTTTAGTAAAGTGTTGTACTGCAATAGTTCAGCTGTCTAGTGATTTTATTTTCCATGCACAATTAAAATGGTGCCTAAACTGGTGATTTTTGACACAATATTGCATACAATTATGGTTTCCTACATGTATGTACATCAGTACATGAATGTACAGTGATAAAAATATTTCAATTACTAAACTGCTGTCCCGTGCTTTTGTTCACGAAATTCGAGCCTTGTACTAGTAGTAGTACATCATACACACCTTTCAAATCCCAGCATTGAGAATGTTGACAAAGATCAAACTGTTGGCCTTCTAGATTGCTAAAGTGTGACTGGCAGGACAGTATGTACATGTATATTATTAATAGGTACTCTTCTACGTGATGGTATCGCTGACATATTTATATGTGTTTGGCTTTCATAAGAGTGTTAAGTTTATTTGATGTGGTAACCACAGAAACCACAGGATGGGTCTGATGGCCTGGTTTAAAACCTGGGCACTTGAAGAGCCCTTGGAGTGCTATTCTGTCATCAGACTTCCTGGGGCTTCTTGTCTGGGAGACAGTTACCGGTATGTTCTTTCTGGGAAATGTTTGAGGTTTGGCAAAGTTTGCAGGATGATGAAGATTTCAGTCATTTAAGATCATCTATCACAAACCGTAGTAAACTTGTCAACCCTGATCATGATAGTTCTTCAGGCAACAAGGAGTTAAAGTTGTAGGAGGTTGTGAATCCGAAGAATTCTGTTGATGATTCAACTCTTGCTGTCTTTATTGTACGGGAAACATTAAAGGATGTTCATATTTTTCACTCTTAATTTGTTCACGCTTTTAATTTTTTCACATATATTTTTTAAAACTGTATTTTTTGTATATTTTACAAGTTTTGGTGTCTAGGTCAGAGAATTTGAAATGGAAAAATAAGAATTAAAAATGTTTGATGGGCTTATTATGTGGGATTTCATTCTTTGTATACATTCATGTAATTGCAATCCATTTTTGATTACATTTATTATATTTTGTGGGATGTGTAGGCCCTTTTAAAAATTGTGACAAAATTGGTCAAAATAGTTTCAACGTGAATCTTTGATTTCCCCCACCTCCTAGCCTTCTCTCTTGTGTACTCTCCAGCTGTTGTTTGTTGTCTTATGAAGAAAGCCCAAACATTGTCAGGGTGCATGCAGCATGAATGCATGGGGGAGTCTGATCATATTCCTCCCAGGTGATGGAGAGACCACGGCCGGCCAAGAATAGTTTGATGACGGGAGACCTCCCAATTATTTCCAGCAAAGTCAATAGTTGAGGCTGTGGAGACATTCCAATTATTGCGTTGTATACACAATAATTGGACGTTGTTTGGCCTGTGGCTGAAAACATGGCATGGAAATTGTTTTGGGAACAGTGGGCCAGTTTCTCATTGTAGACCATGAAGCTGAATGAGGGCTCTGCTCGGGGTTGGTATTAGGGCCATGACGTCCCTAGAAGACATTCTGCTGCCATTTTCAAATCTTGCCACAAACATGGTCCCTCTCACCCGCCAATCCTTGCCTCCTCCCCCCCTTCCACATGCAAATTGCATAAAAAAACAACAACAGTGGAACAAACAATAACAAACACAATGGAAGTAGGGTAAACAGCAGCATGGCTGGCAAAGGAATTTCTTTCCAACATACCCATGGGCTGTTGTTGCCCAGCAACTAGGCTTGGACAAAAAGATTAGTCCATTGTGATGATCACTCAGTCTATCTCGAGCATTCAACGAACAATCCCGAAAATAAATGTCTGGTTTCTGTAGCTGTTCCAGTGTCTCAGACCATAGAGCTAGGAACCCTCTGAAACTTGCCCAGACCATAGCTCTATGCCCAGACCAGCTCAAGTAAGCCAGCCAGCAAAGCAATGCTGGAGAAATCCTGACAGGTGATGAAATCCAAGCCCATGGACCTTCTCTTTCTCCCCTTGTCTCTAGTTTCTTTCTCTTTCGGTGATCCTAGCTGGCAAACAATTTTCTCCAGGAATCTGTAGACTTGGACTCCAGCTGACAAGTCTGAGCCGAGCATGGCCGCCCACCCAGGCAGGGAGTTACCAGGACCCCAATGAACCCAAACCCCCTGTCTGCATAAACACTGTGACACAAGTTGTTACCGATGACAAATGTGGCGTGGTAATTTGTGTTTGCTGAGAAATGACTTTTTTTCTGGTGGGGGTGGGGGAGGGGGGGGCACAGATTGCTACAGGTTGGAAAAAAGTTTCTATTTGGCTGGAAAATAAGGTTTTTCACTCATCTTGGGTATTAATTAAGTGCCCTGCTGTCAGATGCACTGTTTTGGAGCGTTCTCCTGATGTTTGGCAGATTTTCAAAGATCGTATCGTTGAAACAATATTCTTGAGGTATCTGATCACTAATGCACAACAGGTTTCTTAATCTAAAAAAATGACGCTTATTATTAAATATTGTGTGGTTTGATGGTTAAGGCACTCTGGTGAATGCACAATGTTGTTTATCGGTTATGCGTTGGATCCCAGCCAAGTCATGTTCCGATGTCAGTATGAGATTAATCCTGCCGAGTTTCATGTTTATGCTCAGCACTACCTCCTCGCTATAAAAACAAACATGGTGCATGAAAAGTGCCCTTAACTCAAGTACTGGAAGCCCCAACATCCAAGCCATATCACATCATATACTGCTGCACTGTTTGAATATGTCAGCCGTGTTTATTCTTAGTACATGCTGGGCCGGGGTATGATTCATGCACTTATGTTGAGGCCTATTTTAAGTCTGTCGCATTCATTCAGCGATCAAAAATAGACCGGGCAGATTTCCTATTGGTTCTGGGGGCTATTCCTCCACCACGCCAGCAGGGGGGAACTGACTGCACTGTGGACTGGTTCCAAGCCTCCCATCAGCAGGCAATCAAGAACCCACAATCTCGGGGATTACGTGGGGGATGTGTTAATTTCCAGTCTGGAGTCTCTCCCTGCATTCAACATCTCAGCGGGGTCACAATTCTAGAAGAAATACCCTAGGTCACTCTCAGGTCACGGTCAGAAATCTCCGCTGCAGGGCACAAGGAGGAGAGGGAAGCGGAGGGAGGGGGGCTGAGTCTTGTCTCTACCATCTCCGACTTGCTACTCCAGGAATGCTGTTGTTGTCGTTTTTTTCCTCCTCTCTGAAAGTCACTTTTCAGAATTCCATGCAGGGGACAGTTCTGACACTTGATTCAATTGAAGGGGAAGGAAAAGGCAACTGAAGTTTTTTCTTTGGCGGGTAAATAACTGTGATCGGGAATATACACATGTAGTTTAGAATTGGTATTTTTTACAATAATTCTGCCCGAGGGTTTGATAAGTCTTGACTGTGTAACTTGGCACGCAGAAAAGCATGTCAAATTCATAGCCTCCTTGACATTTAGATTTACATGTACAGTATATGAGCATTGAGCTCAAGTACATTTCCTTGCTAGATTGTACTTAATTGCACATTACAACATTCAGTGAATGGTTTACAGGGTGATATGTTTTGAGACTTATTTCAGTTGATACTATTCACAGCAAGCAGTGTTCTTACCATGGTCGGGGACATCCGGTATTCAGCCTTTCCGACCGGCACTCGGGATGAAAAATCACGTTGCCGACCGGCACAACAAATCTTGAAAATCACACAAAATACACAAGTTACCATGTATGAAAAATGTTGTGTTTTTTCACTGAAAGAACAATAAGATTTTGATTTGGAGACAAATTTGGAAAGATAAATTTACAAGATCTTTGATAACAGAATATTGCTGACACGCTCACGTACGTACAGACTTGCATTTTAGCTACTTGATATGTATCTCCTGGACACCGACTGTGAGGGATGAGAGCCCTGCTTGCTATGCTTCACAATAAGTATATTTAGCTGGCACTCAAAATGGGCTAGCTATAACACTGACAGCAAGTATATTATCATTCATAGTGTTGTCTAAGAACGTTTGCCCTCTTTGGATGATGAACTCACCCTTCTTGTCCTCTTCTAAAAGGTCTAAGTCTGACCAACCTTCCACAAGCCCACTATTAGTACCACCAGGTGCGACTGAGTCTCTCTCTGACTTGTTGCTTTGCTTGTGTATCATGAGTCAATTGAATAATCCTTGCTTTCCTGTTATTCCAATTGAATCTTAAAGGATTGTGCATGCTCATGTCAGTTAGTTGTTTTGTACTACGGCACATTGTAGATACATTGAAGAGACATGTTGATGGAGGTGTGTATGAGGCCTATGGAGAGACACTGGTCAGCCTTAATTAGGAGATTTAAGCCTTCATTTCTGGTTTTCCTTTTTATTTATAGAGGAACAAATTACTTTCCTGTTACACATTTTGAATGTTGAATGACAAATTGTAGGCCTTCAGGTCCATGGTTAATGAATACTGGCAGATGAGGAATAAACGCTTATACAGTACATGTATAACTGTCTGTTGTGCCCTACCATTACAATAATGAGAGGACAAAGCATTTCTTTGTGTAGACATTTTGGTCAAAGTTACTAAATTGCCAGCCTTTGTTTTGTATTTAGTTGGCTCTGATCAGTGTTATGTGTACGGTATATCAATAAAAAAGCCTCAATCTGTATTTCTGCTCGATTCAATTGGCTTCAGTTCAATAGACATTTATTTCCATCTCATACCAAACATAATGAAACATTGTGCAAATTTCAATATTATGAATTCTAATAACTGGGGAAATGCATGGAGACAAAATTTGATTTGCTGGCATTGCTTGTGTTGAGAGAGCTCATGACAAAGACTGGACATCCAGACATGGGGGACCTATATGAACCAGACAAGGGAGTTAATAGACAAAGAACAAAACACAAATACAGACAATCAGACAATGACAAGTTTGGAGACAAGACTTAAAACCTGAGACAAACTTATGATAAGGCAAGGTTCAATTGGACAAGGCTGGCCCATGGTTACCATCAAACCGATGTCTGCTGATTCTTACGTCTCAGCTGGAAAATAATGTCTGCTCTTTCCAAGCTGCATCTCCGTGACATGACACTGGGCACCTGAGGGGTCGAGTAGGAGGGACACTCTCAGTTGTGATTCATTAGATGGTTATCTGGTCTGGATCAAGACCCGCATTAACCATCTATGACTAGACATCTGAGGAAGTTCAAGAGTTGACATTCAAAACCTTCAACAGTGTAGGTATTGAGCCAAGCTGTATAGGATCCATCCATGCTATGCCAAGGTTTACAGTATTGAGTCAAGCAATATGGATCCTGCAACATTGCCAAGGTTGTCCCCTCAAGTCATATTCACATCATCGGTCAACAATATCTATCGTGATCCTGATCAGGTTCAGCTTTTAGTATTGCGATAGCGTGATCATAGGCCAAAACTGACAGTGACAATCACATTTGAAATGATGATACTAAGACGCCGTTGAACTCATTCAGCTCTGTGAAGCTAATGAAACAAAGACCGTGGCCTGAATTTGTGTTTAGATATTTCTTGATGTTGTTATGTATTTCTTTTTGGAAGTTGTTCACTGAAACAGTGAAAAAAAGGGTTAGTTTTGAGGAGGAAGACTATACATTGATCTCTGTCGTGTCTTGTTTTTGTTTTTCATTGTCTCTGTGTTTAATGAATTTAAATTTGTTAAAAGCTTGTAAGTTGTAACTGAAGGCCGAAGGAATTGTAGCATTCTATCAGTGATCATGTAAAGATAGATGTGTAACCTTTGTATGTTGAGTCAAATCATAGACATTGTGCCTTTAATATTGCAGCAAACTGGATATGAGTGTTGATACAATCAGTAGCTTGCAGCAGGTCTGCCTGTGTAGTTCTGATGTGTTGTCACATCTTTTACTCATTACCCCTCGATCCACCGGGGACTAATGTTAGGTGGTCTTGATCTAGGTCATGCCCTTAACATTGTGGGATTCTCAGTGGTTTGACCTGATCCATACCATGTCTGCAGCTGCCTGGGCGTGGTTTCTCCTTGCGATTATTTCCGATTAAGGGCTCAGATTTTTAGGGCGTCACTGAGATAACATCCCGCGAGGATTTCGAGGTAAAGCTACGGAATACTGGCATGATTGGGGACGATTTTCTTCCATGTTTCACTCATTAAGTCTGTTTTCCTTTTTTTTCCTCCCTGTTTTATGTGCCTGCCCTCTTTGTAGTTGATCCAACCGATTGCTCCAGTGCTCGCTGCAAGATTGTCTTCGACATCGTCTGCCCTCCAGACAGCTTGAAGATTGAGCCACGGCCGCTTCCGGGAGAATGCTGCCCTCAGCCAGCAACATGTCGCTGTGACTTTGCCTCCTGTCCTGATATGATGTGCGGGGAGGACTATTCTAAGGTGATGTCCAAGGTGGCCACTGGTCAGCCAGGAAGCTGCTGTCATCAGTATGAATGCAGACTCAAAGGTACAAGACAAAACAAGGCTTGATAAAACTAGGCCAGAGAGCTGCTCTCAAAACCTCTTTAAGACTCTTAAGATCCATACTGTATGGCGATGTCAATGGATCTCTGTGTCTGTGATATGTCACCTAGTCTGCATTGTTGTATTCCATTCAAACCTCTTAACCTAGGGTGACATCCAAGTATGTTGAATATGCCAAGCATGTTGGCCTACAATGTGGGTTGGGTAGGGTTGTTACATTTTGGTTCTCACCTTCAAGCTGTACAGTTTTCTGTAAATTAATTTGCAACTTGAGTCAATACCTACAAATGATTTCAGTCCCTGCTTTAGGTATAAGATGACTTGACTTGATTTGAACCTCACAGTCATTACAGCACTGAGATAAGATCAATTCATCAGGCCCTCCTAACTCTGAGCAACCTTTGAGAAAGATCTTGCTAGGATCAAAACATCAGGCCCTCCTAACTAATAAAGCACTTCTTCTTTCTCCTTTGCTAAGGAGACAGGACAACCTCAAGTCTACTCATTAATCCTGATGACGTACAAATTATGCTTCAAGCATCGTGTAGCTGGCTCTTTTCAAAATTAATGATTACTAACATAGAAATAACATTAACTGCATTTTGTTAAAACCGCAAATATCCTTAAAATTTATTACATGTGCGAGTTTATGTATGTCGCTGCTTTAACCCTCTGTAGCAGGCTTCAACATGATGCAGTTCACTTCTCATGATGCAGGATTGTTTTCTTGTCACAACATTGTGTCAAGTTCAAAGTGTGGTTCAAGTTCAGTCCCAACAAGGTCCAATGTTATCTGCCCTAGTATTCAATCATTCTGTCATGATCTGGTCTCTCTGATCTGTAGATGTACAGACGATGCCAGTCTGCGCTGGGGTTGTCTGCCCTGATATATCAGCCCAACCTACTGTCTGTCCTCCAGGAACCAGACTCATCCATGGCGGCTTCACGGAAGATGGTTGCTGTGCCACCCCTAGCAGGTAAACAGCATAAATGCCGATCATGCTCTGTTTATTGCAACGTGATTTGAAAGGTTCCATATTAATGTTGAAAACTCAGGCAACATTCTTTAGGTCTCCAGTACTGTGTAAACATCAGACGTTTGAATCTATGTTTAACCAATGTGCCACAGGAGTTGTTTGCCTGCAGTGCACCAGTGATAGGGTCAAAGTGGACGGATTGACACCCATTTATCTTCTGTATGCAAACAGAAACACAGAATGACAATAAGTTCAAATTCCACAGTAATAGACTGTGTACACAGCTACCAGTTTCAAACGGCCACCATCCATCATGGGAGCATGCTTGTTATAGACTTATATTGACCTAGATCAGCACGGCAGGATTTAGTTACACCCTGAGAATACCAAGGAAAACCAGCCTAAGCAACACCTATAAATCCAGTCAAATAAATATGTAATTTGTAATTTATAGACTGCAACAAATTGCATAGTTCTGATGGTTTTTAAATCTTTGCATTTTTGTCCGTCCGGGATCCTTATATTGGCATATAAATTTCCAGTCTGTTTGTCAAGTTGAGTAAGTGGTTCAGAACCCTGAGGAGATGAAAAGCAGGTCACACAGACGAAGCAGTCTTTACCATGGATACTAAATTGCTAGTAATAGTCAAATGCTGAGGTCTAGCTTATTTTGACACTGGTTCACGGGTCGGACCACATATCACAGGTCATTTGCGAGGTGTGAGGTTACCGATCTCACACTTTTTTTTATGCATTTGTCAACTTTCTCAACTACTTTTGACTGGAATCAGATTATTAATGGTTATCCTCTTTCTTTTGCGTGGTATTTTTGTTGTTGATGAGATGGGGGTCGTTTCTTATCCTCTTAAATTGACCTTTGACCTTCAGGTGTGAGTGTGAGCCAGAGACCTGCGTGCTGCCCACCTGTTGGCCTGCATTTTCCCCCAAGCGTGTTGCCAGGGCGACGCTTGAACTGGGGCACTGCTGCGACACATATGAATGCGTAGCCGGTAAGGTTCCCATGTTGGCTCTGTTTTTCAGTACCATGATGTTATTTATATGCAGATTAATTACTAAATAGGGTAACCAGCATGGGGGGATTGTGGGAGCGAGTTCTGGTACCGACTGCTGTGAAAACTGGGACCGTCTCAGAAAAATAGAATTCTTTCCCAGGAAAATTTCACAGCCTATTTTTTGGTTGAAGAATGGGCATGCATTCTCTTGGTGCAAAACTTGAGCAATATTTATATTTAAAGATCAACTGTGTTTGACATTCCATGATCCAACATATTGTGAATACGAAAACTAATTTTCTATTGAAGCCTTGAGTAACAACATATATTCTACGTACCTGTCAACCAGTCAGATTTTATCACATTAAGTAAGATTTTTGATCTAAGAATTAGCTAAATCAATTTTTTGACTGATAAATCAGATTTTTAAAAAAATTGTTTATATACATTTTATATATTCCCTGATGTTTTTGAGGGTCTAACACCAATAAAATATTGTAAAAAAGCAATTGTAAAAGTGCATTTGAAGTAATTCTTTCCAGTTTGGTAATTGAATTGCTAGGCATCCATTTATTGACAGGTAGAAGAAGGTTGTGGAATTGTACTGCACAGCATAACTGTTTATGCTGTAAAGGGGATCGTATTTGTTGTTGATGGAGATGGAATTTGATTCATGTATTGATGTGGATACTATAGGGGGGTGTTTATGAAACCCCAAGATGGTTGTGGTATGGCACGTAGTCAGTGAGGGTAGATACCGAAACCCAGCCCCTAGACCGCAGATTGAATTAACACTCCCTGACCCTGCATTTACCTTCCCTGGACACAGTGGAAGTCCTGGAGAACTGCATCCACCAGGGAGACATGCTGTTCATGGATGGCGACACGTGGACAGTGAGCAACTGCAAGATGTGTACGTGCCAGAACGGGAAGGCCCACTGCGAGGTGAACCAGTCCTGCTATGCTGAGGAGAGCCTGAGGGTTTGCTACACGGAAACGGGGTTGCGCTCGCCGGATGAACGCTGGAACGAGGACGATTGCACGTCCTGCGTTTGTGTCGATGGGGACGTGAGGTGTCAGGTAGCCAGTTGCATCACCAACTGTCTCAATCCTCACAAAGTGGCTGGAATCTGCTGCCCAGTATGTGAAGGTCAGTTAGTAGTCCTGGGAACAATTCCACAAAACAGTCTAATCTTAAGAGGAGTTATTAAAAAGTGAACAAAGACAAATTGACTTGAGCGGGATTCGAACCAGCGACCTCCGAAATACCGTACCGGCGCTCTTACCAACTGAGCTAATCAGCCCTATGTTGGTGGTGTCCCTAATAGTCAGTTATCTTTGTTCGTTTGTTTGTTCTTAACAGGAGTTGTTGATATCACCATAGTGATTTGATTTTTAACATCACACTTTGCTTAGCAATTTAAGATTGATTCACTCTTAAGATGGATCCATCAATCCAGTGAAATCTAGCCCTGGACAGTTTCCACTCAGCTTGTCTTGCACTGACTAACATATTCCAATCCATAGTGTCTTCATATTTTCACTTTTGCAAAAGAGCCTAAGAGCCAAGTGATTTGTTCATCAAATCCAGTGGTCTGTTGTTTTTTGGTCGGAATAAAATGCACCAATAAAAAGCTGCTCTTTATAAAAATAAAAATCCAAATAAAATTCCATATTTTTTAAAACTAATCTATGCATTGGGAAGTATTTTAATAATCAAACAAATTCATGAAGTGGTCACTGACTAAAGACTGCAATTGTTTTCTGTGCAGAGCCCACGTTTATCACCCTGACTCCTGTAGAATGCCCCAAGCTGAGCTGTTCATTGCCATGTCTACAGGGCTACAAGCATGATGTAATGGGCTGCATGACATGTGAATGCATTGCTGGTGGGTACCTGATTGCTAGAACCAGTTCTGCCGCTACACTCAAACATAAACAAATTACTGCATGAGAAATCGATTTTAACCATCAATTAAGTTTGTTTTAAAAGCATGTAGGCCTAGCTTTTCTGTTTTTGGTTTACCCTTTGCTTAAATTAAGCATTGCACATCTTTATATCATCTGGGTGTAATATTAGCTTTTGTAGCTGCATCCCTTGTATTGGTGAAGTACCACATGTATCTTTGCTAATTCCCTAGTTTCAACTGAAATACTGGCCATTTGGCAAATAGTCGGCCTATGGGATTTTGTTTACAAAATCTGAGTGCAAATTGCCCTACAATGCATTTCCCATAATTATGGCACTACTTCCTGCAAAAGGGGTCTGTTAATTGAAACCTTTTGAATTGTTTTTACCCCTCATAATAATGAAATCTCTGATACCATAGAGAGCTTGTGCAGTCTTGGGCATTGGGAGGCATAAATGTAAATGGTAGGCTGGTTGTAGGCACCTAAGGAGCTTAGATGCTGATAGTATGGGCCACTTTGATGAACATTTGATTGTATTCCTCACCTAGGCACCCCTGATGTCCTGACAACAGTTACCCCGCCAACCATCATCTGTCCAGCCTTATACTGTGTCCTGCTGTGTCTACAGGGTCTGAAGATGGACAGCAATGGATGCAGGACTTGTGAATGTACCACAGGTAGGAGTCATTTTTCAGGCTTACTTCCATACTCTAATGAAGTTTTACAGTCAGTAAGAATATAGCGGATTTGAAATGATAGTGTATGGAGGTCAGACTTACAAAAATATATGCTGTTATTTCTTGTGTTCTTGGAAAAAATTAACACTGACTTTGCTGAAATTTTAGATTTATGATACGTGTTTTGGAAGCTAGTTGATTTGGAATGAATGCTCTCTTTCCCCAAAACATCTGGGAGGTTCTGCACCTTTGGTGGGCAGTACTGGTATATCGGTGAAACATGGATAACGTTACAAACCGTGTCCTACCCTGATGGAAAGCCCCATGCACTAAGTGCCCTACATTTTACGGTGCTTCCTTTCCTAATCCTCGCCAACTCTTCTTTCTGACAGAGTCCTGCCCAGATATGGCCACCACTTGCTCCAAATACTGTCCCTGGGGTTACCGCACGAACGAGCAAGGCTGCAACATCTGCAAGTGCCAGCGCAAGCAGGCCTGTCCGGAGTCCAAGACCTGCGACAAGACGTGCCTATATGGCTACCAGACTGGCCGCAATGGGTGCATGCGATGCAAGTGCCAGAACTGCCCTGCACTGTCTGGCTGTAGCAAGCAGTGCACTCATGGACTGGATCGGGACGACAGAGGCTGTGAGATCTGCAAGTGCAAAGGTAAACCAAAACAGCCATCGACGAAACCTTGTCAAGAACTTTAACAAAATAACATATCCTGAGGTGCTTTAGAGATCAAACGACAAACAACAATCAAACAACATTATAAAAACAAGTGCCGTACAGTAAGTCATTGGAAAGGTCTTGTGGTAGATCATTTCAAACAGCAGTCTCAGTTTTTTAATTTGTCCAATATTTCCTTCTGGTCCCACATTCTGTGCTGAACCTGTGTTGGCTTTTTGCAAAACCTCCAGTTGATGTTCCTCCACCATACTGAGATTATTTCCTTAATCATTCATTCATTCATTCATTCATTTATTTCCTAACACCCTAACCCTAACCCTAATCTCCTCCCTCCCATCTCCCTGTCTCTCACACCAGGTACCGCACTGCCAACCCTACGCCCTGTCACACTGGGCTCATGCTTGACGCTGGATGGACGTATTCATGACAACAGCGAGATCTGGCATGACGGCTGCCGGGAGTGCTTCTGCCACAATGGGAAGGAGATGTGCTCACTGATCACCTGTCCTGTGCCTAGCTGCAGCCAACCCATCATCAGGCAAGGAGAATGCTGTCCAACATGTCCAGGTACGGGCAATCAGAAACTCAATACATCTCTTTCTAAGACTCCTGCTAGGATCGAAACATCAGGCCCCCCTAACTCCAAGCTCTTTCCAAGATCTAATAGCTGCCTTCTTTTTATCTTCTCCTATCTTCTTGTGAGTGCCTTGTACCCTTTGGCACTTTGGCATCTTATAAATACCGTACTGTTATTAGTGTTAATATGTTGGTTATACAAACTCTTCTGTACTTGTAGAGTCCCTGGACAATGGCAATTTGGAACCTGTTGTCAGTCACAGAGTCTGCCAGTCACTGAGAGGAGAGTATTACATCGAAGGGGAGACGTGGAATGCTGATGCATGTACGCTGTGTGTGTGCCATGAAAGCCGAGTACTCTGCTCAACGTTGGCTTGTCCACCGCTGCCTTGCAACCAGCCGGTCATGGGAGAAGATGGATGCTGTAATGTATGCCCAGGTGGGTGCAGGGGAGGTAGATGGGGCTGGCCTGGGTACGGTTGGGGTGTTAGTAAGGGTGGGTTAGGTGTCTTGTATTATATACCCCAGTGAAGTAGGAGTAGATTGGAGCTCTGGTGGTTGTCTTTGCCTGCCAAGTGCATAGGGCATGAATGGGAGGCTAGGTCGTCTTGGCCTGGGTTGATGAATATACTTCCAGGCGATGAAGTGGAGAATGTGTCTAGATGCATTTATGTCTAGCTGGGTATGGGGCAAAAGGGGGGCTGGGTTGGTGTGGGTTAAGGGTGGAGAGGGTAACCATTGCACCTTAAGGGGACTGGTTGACTGATGTTGAGCTGGCTGAGCTGATGTGCATTTGGTTGCATCGGTATTGAGCAAGAGAAGTTTGCTAGGGTTTGGTCCGGTTAAATATCGTAAATACATTTAACATTCACTTGAAGGTCACATCTTTGAAAGTGCTCACTATCTAAATCATACCTCTTCCTCTCAAGATAACACTTTGAACGGCTCAGCCACACCGGGTGATGTCCAGCCATCCAGCAACTGCCAGCTGACCAGTGGAAGTCTCTTTGAGTCTGGAGCATCCTGGAAGGAAGATGACTGCACAAGCTGCATGTGCCAAGACGGCAAAGTCACCTGCTACTCACAGGTCTGCACACCGGTGGACTGCAGGGTACCAGTGTTGAAGAAGGGCCAGTGCTGTCCTGTTTGCATGGGTAGGTTTGCAGGGTAATTAACCCAGGATTGCTTTGATTGAACGTGGTTTCTCCACAAGATGAGAGAAATCTACCGTCACAAAGTGGATAACCATTTGAGTGGAATTGTAGAGCCTTTTTTTTACCGGTTTTGTTTGATGGTTGTGTTCAGAATTAACTTTTGGGGAAACAGGTATCGGCTCCAACTCAGGCTCTGGCTTTGTCTCTGTCATCCTTATGCTGAAAATATAGCTTGTGGATTTTCACTGAAGCTGAATCTCTGTTTTCCTTTTCCAAACCAGAGAATCTACTTCCAAACCTCAGTCAAAAGCCTCTGTTTTGATACCTGTAATTTAAAAATGAATTCATGAAATGGGGGCGGAGCAGGAGCTTGAGCCGTAGCCAAGCTTTGAGAAAGGCCCCTGGAGGTTATAGTTTCTCAGAAGTTCAGATTCATTTTGTACAAGCAAGACAGTGAACGTAAGAAAATACCGTGAGATTGTAACTTTTCTTGTTTCTTTTACAGGTCCGGTTCCCGTCTCACATTGCGAGTTTGACGGAGTGACATACTCGGATGGGGAAACCTGGAACCTTGATCAGTGCATCCAATGTAAATGTGAGTCTGGTAAGGTGGGATGCGTGGTACCAGACTGTCCCAATACCAGCTGCAGCAACTCGGTCATCATGCCCGGTGAATGCTGCCCTCGTTGTCCAAGTAAGTTTAGGCTCAGGTTTTGATGTTTCCCTTTGTTTGTTAACGTAATCGGTGACGTCAGTGTGGTGAAATTGTTTGGCCAGCCCTTCCACTCCCCAGTGTCAGCAATCGGAGCTTGTGGTTCCAGACTTGGCTTGCTCATAACGTCGATGAAAAACCTATCTGAACCTATATTTGTGTATCAATTTCAAATGTAGCAGTTTTTTGCTGAAAAACGGTGGCTGCAGAACGGGAACTTGATCATAGAAGACACACATCATAGGGTTGGATACCTCGGGTGGTAGAGTGCTGATCAGTAAGCGGGGCTCGCGGGTTTTAATCTATCGTCCTAAAAACTAATGTCAGTAAATGCATTGCATTGCATTGCATTAGCTTGATAGTGGTATACCAACTGCTTGAGTTCATTAAGATGCCATCTCTGAAGAGATGAGGAATTTTGACAAGAATCTTCTCTGAGTCATCCATATTCCGATATCTTAGACTAATACCACAATCAGTAATTGGATATTGGTGTAGGAATTTTTTTAAATGTGCAAAAGATAAAAAAAAATGACGTTGATTAATTTTTGAATGTTTGCTTTCAGATGACACACCACTGGTCACCGATAAACCAGCCGTCGTCAATGATAATGGTAAGTCATTATATCATGAGAGTCAGGCAGTGTGTTTATGAGTTCACAATGGATGAACATTCATTGTCTTGTGACATTCTGGTGAATAATTACCCCAGACTAGTGAATACGGAAAGACATACAGATGAGATAAAACTTGTTTATGCTTTCATTTTCATTGCAGAAATTTATCCAGCGGATGGCGATGTGGACGTGCAACTCACTACGGACATGTCAAATCTTTTGCCAAACATGCATGTTAAAGGTAGGTTTAAAAAGGGCCTTTATGAAATGAGACTTGAGGCTAGACTTGGGATTTATTTTGCTGCTGCCATTTTGCATCCTAAATTAAATGAAGGGCTTGAGATACATGGCGAAGCTGGAGCCTTTTTTCGGCTTTGTCATGTGGCCCAATCCCTTCGTCAAACTCGAGGTGTCGTTGGCTAATCTATAGATTGTGGGCTAGTGGTGCTTGCATCCTTGGGCAAGATGCTTGATATCGCATATTGCTCCTCTTCACCCAGGTGTAAATGGGTACCTGTGAGAGTAGAGATGGCTTTGTGCTTGATTAGCCTTTGTGCGCTTACAGCAGCCAGGGTTGCATACTCCCCAGGGAGTTGAGACGGTTTCAGTTCAGTTTTCAGTTCAGTACTTTAAATGAAGCTATTTGTTGGTTTTTTCTTTTCTTCTCCTAGATGAAACATCAGACACAACTCTGGAGGGTAATAATGACCTGTCATCTCCTACGTCATCCTCCAAACCATTCCCAGTCCTTCCAGTCATCTTCTCAACTATCGCAGTCCTTCTTGCCATATGCATCGTGCTCATCATGCTCCTATACGTCACTCGCTGGAGACATCGCCTCCTCTACCAGGTCAATAAGAAGGGAGCCCCGCCCCCTAAGGTCATGACCACGCCCGCGCCCGTCAAGACAGTCAATGTGGATGCGGCAGGCAAGAACAGCAACCGGGACTCGGCTGTTAGGGACTCCATCCGGGATTCAATCCGAGACTCTGCCATTTTTAAGGACAATATGGTGCCCAAGAGCAACCTTGAAGTCGGCATGGACGTGAAGCGATTAAGCAGCTACACAGTCACCAGACCGGTTCCCGTCTGATGGGTACCAGGGATTCCATCCACAAGAGTTATTTTTATAGTTTAAAGAATAAAACGAAATGAAAGTTTCAGAATTATCTTCCTGTTTTCTGGTGAATATTTTGTCGTGGGAAGGGATGTTATAATATATACACTTGAAATTTGTGTCTACTTTTTGTTTCTCATTCAAAAACACTTCTTCTATTTTGTATTCTTCCAACACCTCTGTTATGAGTGAATTTGAAAAAATAAAATAAGCAACAGTCAGCGATTTGTGTTACTGATGTAACAAAGGGACCTGAATTCATCATTTGTAGTGTGTGATAAAGCAAGGCCTGTTCTGGGATGACACCAGGGATCGATTTCACGAAGCCCTTCGATCGATCGTAACTCGAGATACAAAAGATAACCCATCGTATCCTTCGACCTCTACGTTGGGCTGCAATGTATCATACGTCCTATGATCAATAATAGGATACGACAAGTTTGGTGAAATCGGCCCCTGTCTGTCAAATTTGCATGAATTCACATAGTTTGTCTCGACTCTTAGGTCCTTGGGAAAATGTTGATCTAAGATGCAAAAGACAACTTCATTCAGACCTGAAATTAGTCAGACTATTTGCCTCTTGGTTAGCCAATGAGGTGCAAAAAGAAAATCAAGGGAAAAACTTCTAAGGGCCTAATTCAAGCAAACGAATTTGAAATACATTTATCAAACCCAACCAACTAGAATTTGTTTACGCTATAATTCTATACAGTTTTTTTTAAAGCATTTAACCAAAGAAACCATGATAAGTGGTCGTTATTTAGTGAGAAAGGACAACAGTGTGACATTCCCTTTACCAAGTTTAGTCAAATACAGGTTTAGTACAATTTGGAGGTGGACAGTATACTCAGTACCAGAACAGCAATTCACAATCTTGGATAGGTGGTTGGTGTGGTTGTGGGTCATCAACATGGAGGAACTGACAGTACCTTTGTGCATTGAACGTTGTTATTTGCAAATAACTCGTTCAATGGGAGACTTTTGAGACGTTGGCAACAGCAGACTGAAGTCTTTTTTGCTAGCTCTGAGCATGTACGTGCAATTGTGAGCATGTGTGCGTTGTTGTGTACTTGCTCTATCAAGTTGAAGCCCCAGCTTCAAAGTCTCCCATTCTAGAAGCATCGGTTTGGTTTCTATGCTTTGGTGGCACAAATTGAACAAGTTTCAATTTTTTCACTCTCTCCGTATTCTACATGCCCTGCAATTTTCTTGTAAATTTATTTTGCGTGTTCAATTAGTTTGAAACTAATTGATCTGAAAATGAACTTGGTGTACTGTACAGAGAGTTTTGCTAGACCTAGCGTTCAATTCAGCAACAGAAACAGATAATAGGTAGGTTGGCAATCATCGCTCATTGTATAAATTGCAAACAAAACAAGAAATGATTCGTAAAGCTCAATGTCTTAAAACTGAAGTAATTGCAGTGTATTATAAAGATAGAAAACAGGGTTTGTTGAGTATTCATTGTGTATTTCAGATTTGATTCAGACTGAAATGTAATAACTATTGTCAAGGGATTGACAATGTTATAAGGAGTCGTTTGTAGGATATTTCTACAAGAGCATAGCAGGGGTTTCAAAGGGCGTTTACAAAACGGAGACTCAGGCTCAGGTTCCAGCTCTGACATCAATATGCTGAAAATATAGGTAGTGGTTTTTCATTGAAGCTGAAGCTCTGTTTTCTTATTCAAACTAGAGAATCTACTTCCGAACCGCAGCCAAAAGCCTCTATTTTGATACCCGTTATTTTAGAATGGATTTACGAAATGAAAGCCGGAGCCTGAGCCTGAGCCTCCGTTTCGTAAACGCCCTAGTATGAATCTTTGGACTGCAGGTTTTTTTTCTTTTTGTTGAGTTTGGAGTTTTGGGTTTTTTTTTTGGTAAGATTAAACTCAAAATTTATGCAAATGTATTCAGATAGGAAAGGTCTATAAAAATCCAACCAACTTATTCCAACGTATTATTGTAAATAATAATTTGTACATATTTGAATACGTAATAGTGCCATGTATGTTTTTTCTCCCCTTTTTATCACCTTAAACGATAAACCGTTATTTATGTACTTTACCCTCAATTAGACAGCATCAAAAGTTTATTGAGTTCCTTTCCTTGTTATATAATTGCATTCATTTTATTCTTACTTTCTTCCCTTAGTTGCTGATTTATGTCTTTAAAAGGGTAATTCATTTTTGGGGAAGAGTTTGAAAAAGACAAAGACCAGGGGCTGATTTCACTAATGCATTGTGATCATCACTAATGGCCAAATCCAGCGATGAACAGAAAATCGATCACTAATTTGGGGAGCAATTTTCCTTTTAATGATGGAGTTGGGCTTTAGCGATGATCACAAAGCATTTAATAGTGAAATCGGCCCCAGGATTACAAAAATTGATATCATTGTTAGGAAACATTACTACAAACTGGGTGAGTTTGGTGACAGTCATGTTTAGTTACCCTGGTAGTAGGCCTTGGTGTCTCATGAGATATGTATTTCTTTACTTCAATGGACGTGATTTTCATTGAATAATGAAGGATGTGAGAAGATTTGAATGTGCTTGATGATATTATCCCTGGTCAGTGGGCCGAGTGTCACATCTGAAACCCGTCGCCCTAAAACCAAACTTCTCTCATCTCCTTGAGATATGTACAAACTCAGTTGTTATTAAAGCGCACATGTTTATGCTTACAACTAGGATTTTTGTTTAGTTCATTGTTCTTAGGTGTATTTTTCCTCTTTTCATCTTGACTTTGGCTAATGTAAAATACCAGCATCTTAAAGCAGTTGGAGGCAATAATTATTATAAACAGGCAAACATCTCATATGATTTGAGGCATGGTGGTGGGATGACCTATATGAATAAGGTCATTCCACCAGGTTGGGGCAGGGTGTTGTCTTTTCTTATTTCGGTTCCTAGTATCAGAACCTTTTAAGTCTATGAAAAGAGAACAAAGTGGAATTGACTGGAGCGGAATTCGAACCTGTGTCACAGAGGCCGGTGCCCTACCAACTGAGCTATCCAGCCCTATGTTGGCAGTGACCCTAATAGTCAATTATCTTTGTTCGTTTGTCGAAACCTTTTAATTTGATTGCTCGTCTGGTTATCTATGCCCTGTGAGGATGAGATGGTTCAGAGGAACTCTTCAAGATCTAAGCAAGGAGGGCTAATGATGATGCAGCACAGTGTTCACTTGAGGTTTTGGGTGAATATTATGGGCTTTATAAGCTCACATTATTGTGATTATTATTAGTGTTAGTAGTTCACATGGTGTGTCAGTTAATCGTCCTCTGTACACAGCTCCATATTGGACATTTATGGGATTTCTCAATGACCTATGTAGGCCAGTAATGTGACAGTAATATTGGCAACTGGAACGACTGTCAGAGAATTTTGCAATGTTTGCAATGTTACCAATGCCGTCCGTGAACAAATTTTCCTATGGTTGAATATGGGTGATTTACAATAGTGTGCCACCAAGAGTTTGCAACGCGTTGGCCAATCACAATGCAAGGAATTTTTTCAACTCGTGCACATCTGGAAAGGGTCGACTGATTCCACGCATTGTGATTGGCCAAGACGTTGCAAACACTTGGATGCGCACTATTGTGAATCGCTCATATTGAAACGTGTTCAGTGCTCTTCACAAGGGATTAAATTTTATCTGTAATCAATATCATGGTGATCTTAATAGATGTTAAATTTGTGCTGGATGTATCACAAGCAGCCTTCAGCTTACTTAATTAATGATGTCCAATAATCCACTGCTAATTGGCAGTTCTCATGTGCTTCACCTATCATACTGGCAGCATTGTTGAACTACGACATAGCATATAACCTCTGGGTTTCACTAGAAGAATTTACAAGTTACTATCTGCCGATATTTTGGAGTTTTTCCCTTTGGGTTTTTTTTTGTTTGGCTGCTTCTTTTATTTTATCTCATCTGATAAGTCTTAACACAGAGTTGTGTTGCCGGAGGAATTTGTCAAACTTATTTTCCACACTAGAGTTTTGAACACATTCAGCTCGGAAGATGCTTTGTTAAAACATGGTTAAATAGAATTTGTGTGCTCGCTTCACTTATTTATTAATTCTTCTTTGTCAGAATTATTTTTTGGTTGTTGATTTTGTTTGTTTTAGTGTAAAACCATGTGTCATACAGGGTCAAGATTCTTTGATGGAAAAAGGATTTCTCTTCTGAAGATAAAAAGGCAACTCATTAAATTAGATAAAGTATATTTTGAAATGCACTCAATTTTGATACAAGATTGACATACATGTATATATGAAGGTAGCGTCTTATTGTTTGCAAAAAAATGAGTCTTTTTTTGGTTTGTTTTTTACCCTTGCAGAGACTTTGTGTTTGTTTGTTTGTTTGTTTATTACTATTTGTTGTTATTGTGAATGTGGCAGCATTGCTTCCAGATAATGCTCGTGTATGTACAACTAAAATGCATTGATGCTATGCATAGATATTATAGATTATATCCCCAAATTGGATGAGTAAATAAAATTGACAGAGCTTTTGAGAACGAAGAAATCACAGTTGTCAAAGATAAACTTATGGAAGGTTTTGCCAACAGAATGTTGAGCAAATTTCACCCAAGCTTTAAAAATTCATGTCCCCCCACCCCATGCTTAGAGTAGGAGTGCCTGAGGTTTTGATTCTGGCAAGATTTTTCCCATTTCCCTGGTTTTCCTCCTGATGATGACTAGAGCAGACTAGTCGAAACGTTGAGACTTCACGAGAAGTGCGGGCGAAATAAAAGTGCAAAAATAGGAACAATTCTTACATGATGTTTCCGCAAACCGTTCCACAAACCAATTGTCACCATGCAAAGCCTCAAATATTAAGTTATTTTCCAAAGGCCAGAAGGCTTTTTAGACTTTGAGGGAGATCCTGCTGGGATTGAAACATCAGGCCCTCTGAACACATTTTATATATTTCAGGTCATTATTTTGATTGATTGATGAGCAGTTTGCAGCAGTTTATGAGTTTACTTTATTATACTTTCCAAAATGATATGCATCATAGACCCAGTTTTTCAAACAAATCTGGCTGCTTCAGGGGTACAGGGATTACTAAGGGGCACAAAGCAAACAGATATGGTTCAGAACTGTTTCAAGTCAACAGACAAACTGCACATTAGTGTTTGTGCAAACATTAGCAGGGTACAATAGCAGGTTGATAGGGTTTAACTGCTGAACCAGACTGGCGCCAGTCTTGAATACATATACCCCTTGCTCAAATACTCTCAACAAAACATGCTTCATTCCCCAAACAAAAATATTAACATTTCATTCAGGCGGGTCATGGAACTATGACGCAGTCAAGCCCCCACCCCCACCCCCACCAACCCCTTCCCTTCCACCCTTTCTTGTCAAATATTCCCTCAAGAGGAACACAATAGTTGAAAAGAAATCCAACACCAGAATCCCTAGAGTATAGTTTGCATTTGACAATGTGTCTATATGTTTTGTGGGTAGATTTTGGGAGATGCTAGCAGTTGTGGAAGGGCGTTGTACTGTTGTGTAGGTTGGCAACATTCAATATTCAAGGTATTTTGTTTTTGGCTTAATTTAATGGAATTAAAGATTTAGGACAAACAAGTGGTAGTTGGCAAGTTAGGATTAGTCACCCAGAATTTGATCAGTTTTGGAGTCTTTAAAGACTGCAATTTTGATCTCAGGCTTGTTGGACTATCAGGTAGGCTATCCCCCCCCCCCCCCCCCTCCCCGGCACTGGATATCTGGTCTCAGTATTGGTCTTGAATACAACTCTGAATTTCATCAGTAAGTAGCTGGGTCCATGGACCTTATCGAAGATAAAATGAGGTACGCGTAAAGCATTCTGGGTAAAATCATTGCTAGGGCTGGTGCTGGGTGATGTACATTTGCCACAGGATAACCCTCTGCCGTTTGCATGCCCATGCGTAAGACAGGCTATCTTCAATAAGGTCCATATCAAGTCCAGTATTTTGAGAAGTGAGCCCTCTTGTGTTCTCTTTCTGCATAAAATGTAAACTTATACAATTTTGATTATCAATTGCATAAGGGCGAGAAGGTGGAAGAATTGGAGATTTCTCAGACTCCGCAGCACCTGGAAAAGATCAGACATTATTTTACATTTCCAACAGACGGCTGCTTTCTTTAAATTGAAAATAACCTTGCATTTTTTGAACATTTGAAGCAAATTCCAATCTTGTGATGCCATATTTAAAACTACCGTTACACACAAATAACGCACTTCCAGCATTACATGTATTTTGTTTAACTGTTAGTTCCTTTATTCGTAATAATGCATTGCAGTTTGAACAAAGTAGTTCTTTTGTTTCATATAAAAACAAACTCTGAGGACAGAAATTCATTGATGAAATATTTTTTATACAGGAGCCATGGTCAAGAATTAGGCAAATATGGGTTTTTATCTTTCCTAGTGGCAATACAATTCAGAGGCAAAGGAGCAGGTAGGGACTGAGTAGGGTCGGAGTAAACATTTGGTCCTACACATGATTAAGGAGCTTACTGCTTGCTAAGTTGCTATGAAGCAAGTTTCAAACGAGTACCAGTCAAGCTCACTGTAAACTATGTGCCTTTATATAGCTGGTAACCTCATTTTATGCTTATCAAATTCTCGGAACAGGTATTGACCGACAGGAGAAATGGAATACGCTCCAATGTCAACACAGTACCAAACATGCATTCAAAGTGGTGCTTACGACTGCAATAAATTCTTTGCTTATCATGGTTACATATCACAAGTACAGCAGAAAATGTCAAGCTGTGTGTGGACTGCATTCCCTTACAACACCATTTATATCTAGGGCCCTTGGAACATTTTGTGGACATGTTCCGTGGTCACTCATGATTTCAACTGGTACAGCATGCTGGTATCTACCACAGGTCACTCTGAGACATCACTGATATCTGAGACTCTCTTTGTAGCTCAGAAAGATGAGTCTCCTCTAAGTGATCGTAGAAAAGATCCAAGACACAACACCTCCAGTGTGGTCTATCTATTTAAAGCAGTGTTGGCCTAGAGCCACGTGGGATTAACAGAAATTGAATGCAATACAGTGAAACACCGCTAAATGGAACATTTGGCTGTACATAACTTCATCCCTGGCGCCCAATTTTTGTGCACAAAACATACTTAACATGATTGCTTAAATCGCTGTAACGTACGACCACTACAACAAACAATTTCTGTGGAACCAGCAACGTTTGTTATAGTAGCGTTCCACTGTTATATGTAGCAATCCCCACAAGAGATACATGCTGTAAATACCAAACAAGATATATGCAAACCGTTTCTACTTTTAGGAGTTTGGCAAAATCAGAAAGATTGTTTTGTTTGTTTGTCTAAAACGGCTCAGAGAAGATACTTGCAATGAAAGACAAAGAAAATAAGGTGTGTATTTTTCTCATACAGGAATGTGGATTTAAGCAAATGCTTTAAAAAAAATACAACCACTGTGTCTAATCTGCTGCCAACACATTTTTCTCACCTAATCTTTTTGAGTCAGTCTGTGTTTAATATTCATCTTGTGGCATTCAAATATCGGGGTATATTTCCAGGAATTGCTTAGAAAAAAATCGTTGCCAAGCAATTTCTGACTGGAAATCTGAGCTAGAGGGAGGGACAATCTAGGTCACGTGTCCCTAATAAACATCTCCCTTTAAATACAAGCCCTTAAATCAGCCATGGGACAGTCTGGTTCCAAACCCCCATGCCTAACCACCAATGGATCCTAAACCAGACTAGTGATTATTTAACTCTAAGTTTTACATTTCATATAAAAAAAAAAGCAACAATAATTTTGTTAATAATATACTTGCCTATTTTTACGGGTATGGCCTTTATTAGCATTCTTTGTTAATTTATACAAACACCTAAATTCATTCAAAGAAATATAAACACTTTTTTTCTCTGTATATATCCATTAAACATTAAATAAACTTGGGCATGTCCATTGGTGTTTTTTCTCCTGTTCTTATTTCTTTCTTTTCTGTACATAATTAATAGGCTACAGGATATTAATGGATAATTACTGCATGGTGAGAGAAACTAACAAACTTGATGAAATGAAAGTCATAATGATTGGGTGACGTATACACACGGCTGATACATATCATTATGTACCACAGTAAACCTCCTCAATCCAAGCTTGTCTCAGAATATTTTGATGTGAGAGAACGGCACATTGCAGATGAATTTTTTTAACTTTCAAACATGTCCAAATCCTGGAGAATTCTTGAGGAGGAAAACGTCCTAACAAGCCTTTAAATGGTTCTCACGGTTACTAATCATAGATGTACAAAATAACTGAGTTTAAGATCATTAGACTGATATCTGCAGTTTCTGTACAGAGTGACTAAGCTTGTTATTTAATACACTAGCATCTCTTCAAGTGAAGACATGTGCTTAGTGACATGGAAGCATCAAATCAACATCAAGATGATCCTCAATGTTTAGCAACTGACATGACGATGGCATGAGGGATCTGACTTAGGAATCGATCTGTTGGACTTTGATTGTTTTACCATGAAGCTATGTTTGAGGCCAAAACAAGCCGTGGCAGGGGCTGCAGCCAGCCATCGCTAGAGTCAAAAGGGCTTGTGATTGGTGCCAAGGTAACTAACTCCTGAGGCTGGCCACAATAGAATCAAGGCCAGGTATGATTCAGGTGAAAGCTGGCCATGATGGAGGTCAAAGTTGGCTGAGGCCAGAGATAAAAGCCAAAGCTAGCAAAGGAGGTGCAGAACAAGTCAAACTAGTACAAGTTATCAGGCCAGGGGTCGCTTTCACAAAGCCCTTACTTCCATCGTAACTCGAGTTATGAAGGATAACCCATCGCATCCTACGTAGGGCTGCAATGCATCATAAGTCCTACGTTTGATAGAAAGTTACGATGAGTTTGGTGAAATCAACCCCAGACATGCTGGGCCTGACACTGACCATGATGCAGGTCAACACTTTGAGAAGCATGCACCTGACTCCCCACTATAATTGATTGAACACCATCACTTGTTCTGCAATGTCTAAACAGAGCCCCAATTATCCCATCCCCAGATCATCCTCTTAATACCAGAAACCATTCAAGCCATGTCATGATCAGTCCTTCAAAGAAAAATCTTAAAAATTAAGTAATTTTATTTTACCATTTAAAAAAAAAAAAAAAATTTCCACAAAACTCATCTAACCATTTCAAATACAATCTCTGTTAATTCACCTCTCATAATTACTTCAATAATTAATATCTTTTATTCAAAATAAAGTTATTTGTCATAGAAAAAAAGCCGGCCTTCAAATATACATGTACAGACGCAATGGATGCACAAAACGAACCCAGACTGCTCTAAAAAAAAAAACACACGACATAAAACGAACCAAACAAAACCGCTAATTCTTTTCCCCTTACTTACATCTGAAGCTTTGAAAAATGTTTACGCCTATTCCTTTATTATACAAGAAGACTATCAAAACTCCAAACTAGATTTCTCTGTGCTTCTAAAAAAAAAAAAATTCTTGGCAAAATTTTGATCAGTCCAACTCTGAAAATTTACCCCAAGCATGAATGTTCAAGGTCCGACACAGAAATGCTCTCAAATTAAGTACATGTACAAGGAAGGTATGATGAAAAGGGGTAGATGGGCCCAATTTGAGAGTGAGCAAAACAAAAACAAACAAACAAACAAAGAATTTGACAGAGCCCGACTTCAACCCTAACCCACCTCCATCCATTATCCTGTGGCAAGTGTGGTATCCTGAATACCACAATACACCACATTTTGCTTTGTGTGGTAATGCGTGGTTTATGATCCAGTCCCCATGTGGAGACTGTGGTAGTGTGTGGTAAACAGCTCTTGTCTTGTGTGGTAGGTATATAGAGCTAGGATTAAGGTGAGAAAACGTCACAAACTAATGCCAAGATGGATTATCTCTTTAAAAAAAGAACGCTTTATATATATCTATAGAATTGAAGAGGATTAACTTAAGCTGGTAATATCGACTGAATATGGATGTGGATGTGCTTTGGTAATTAAAAATAGCATTGTGAGACAATCCCCATAAAACAAATGTTGTGTCTAATCTTCCTTCAAAGAAAGACAAAGCAAAGTTTTACCCCTGAAGAGAACGCAGACCTAATTGCCCAAGCAGACATAAGTTAACACCCCATGAATCTAGAAAGCCATTAGTATAGTGCCGTTATTTCTCTTATTTCATAAACTGCCGACTTGCCAGAACGTTTCTGAATAAAGCTATGATATGAAAAATGCAAAAAAATAATAACCCCCAAACAATCAAACCCCTACGACATGAGGATTCATGACACCAGGCCAAGCTGCTGATATGTCCTAAATCAAATGATCTTCATTGCATCTATTGTAAACATAACAACTGAGATAACTACTCCCGAGAAAGGAGGGCAGGGCAAGGGAAATGGTAGGAGGAGGGTGCAAGGGTGAGGAGAGTGGGATGAGGGGAGGTGGAGAGACAAAAACTCCGCCTACTTGGGACTGACTCCAAGTTTCCTAAGGCACCCGATTCCTTGCTCTTGATACTCCTGCCTGGAGATCCAGAAGTCATCCTTGTCCTTCATGATGTCGGCTAGGACAGCGCCCCCGAGGAAGACCATGTGCTTGCGACGTGGGGGATCCTCGATGCGAATCTTAAATTTCTGTGTAAGAATGGAAAGATAAAGATATTTACCAAATGCCTTCGGAAAAGTGGACTAGACAATGGGACTAGGACGTATGAGGGTGCTAACTAGCAACTCTTAAAGAATGATCGTCATGTTGGAATTAGAGCCAATACTCAACTAATACCTGGATGATGTGAAACTCATTTTGTGGAATGGTCTTATCCTTGTACATCTCTTCTCTAAGTGTTTTCATGGACACCCTCGGTCCCGATTATGCAGTGGCGGAACAAGCAGGAATGTCAGACTTCAGATTTAAATCTGGATTCCGATTTTTTTTATTAGATTTTAACACAGAATTTCATCTGTTTGTAACCTGCTCTGTACTAAAGTATAGGAACCTTTAATTTTCAACTTTTTCAATGGTGTTTTCAGTTTTTTTTTGTGTGACCACTCACATCTCTGAACTAGAGGACGGGTTTACAACCCCCCCCCCCCCTCCTTCAGCCGCAGAACAATATCATCAGTTATACCAGTTAGATCTGCCCCTGTTATGAATTACTCAGATCACAAACAAGGATACGTCGTTTATTTGGCCACCAGGTCCTAGGCACTGCTATCCCCACAGAGATGGTTCAACTTACAGAAAGCTTGGTGGTGTCTCCCTTCAGGACTCGTTCTAGATACAGCTGCTTAATTTCCCTCTCCAGACGTGATGGCAGGCCTGGGTACATGGTAGAGCCGCCAGACAGGACGATATGTTTGTAGAATTCCGGCCTAGTGTCAATGTCAGCGGCTTGGATGGTGTTGAAGAGAAGCTCAGCAATGCCGACGCCCTCAATGTTGATAAGATGAGGTTGGAAGAGTGCCTCAGGGGCACCGAACCTCTCACCACCAACCTTAATCACTCGGCCATCTGGTAACTGCAAGTCAGTAAGAAACAGCGGTTGATTTCAAGGCCCAATTTTTTTTCATGCTTACCATAAGCGCAGAATCAGTAATTAACAGGCATGCAACTCAGACTTAACGAAAAACAAGGAAATTCCAATCTTTACAAGACTTTGTGCAGTGTTTTTTTATTTCCAATGGCATGAGTGTGATGAGAAAAACAAGGCAATCAGCTGATCCGAGAATAGGTTGCATGCCTGAATTAAGGAAACATTATGTTCCTCTAGCTAACAAAACCTGCTTTATAGCAGGGCAATATTTTAAGTTTTCAATTCTTAAAATAGTTTGTCATGGAGATGCAAATTAGGCTTGCCCTTCAGTGCCTTAGATGAGCACTGCATTCTCAGTGCTTTTGAGTGGACATGAACAAATCATGCGCTGGCTCAGGTGGGATTCGAACCCACGACCTCTAGCTTACTAGTGCAGATGCCATACCACGAGGCCGCCAAGCCCGCCATATTAATGCATTGCCATACCAATGGTAACAAAATAAGAAAAGAAAAAAAAATTGAATGAAAACCTTTTTGGGTCTTTCGAAGATAAAAACTACAAAATTTCACATCATATATGTGATGTTGGCCTTTGGAAATGGGTTCCAATTAAAACATCTCTTGGCATTCAAATTCCTAACTATTCTCATGAAGAGCCACTTACCGTGTAATTCTCCACCAGTACTGTTGTTTCCAAGGCTAACTTTTGCTCTTGTTCAATATCGTACCTTTATTCAGGAGGAAAAAGCCAAAACAAAATTCCTCTGATAAACCAAATGTGTAGAATGAGAAAGTAAAAATAATGATGACAAGAATTTCAGGTTTGGTATAGCACGGCTAACAGAGAAACTATCAGCCACATTTTATGTGAATACATCACAACAGTTGACGAGTAATGACAGTAATAATGAAAGTAGACGAAATTCAAAATAAACAATAAGCCTTTTGCACATTAAAGGTAATATCATACTTTGTTTTTTTGAGTGTTGTATTTGTGAGATTAATTTGTTTTCTAGTTCATGATCCCCGCATGAAATGTGCAGTATTGTTGGCAAATCAAATTCTTCAAACATAGAGACACTTCACAACTCTTTCGACTGAACATCTGATTTGCTGCCTTGACTTGACATGTAACCCCGCCACTCAGAACTTCTTAGAGGATAATCCACAGTTTATCATCGGATAAGAATCTGTCATCCCTGTGGCTGCAAGTCAAATTGAAAGTGTCTCAAACAGGAATCGCATATTCCTCAGCGCTTTCCAAAGATATTCAAGCCATGACTTGTGTATGAAGTAGGGTTCATGGCACCAAGTCTTAATGGGAGTATTGTCTGGGAAACCTGCTGAATATGGTTATGTCCAACACTGTACAGTATCTCTTTGCATGATTCGTTAGGCTAATTGGAATATCCGGTAAGTTGGGCCAGGTAAGTCCCACATAATATCACAGTTGCTTGGTAATACCGACCTCTGTACTTCACAGTCCAATGATACAATCAATACAATGAGATGAAAGAGGATTGAGTGCAATTGAGTTGCCAGAAGATTTGGAGGAATTCAAACAAGTATTTGTAAAATGGTCTACGTGAGGCCTAGGAAAGTAAGGCACATTTGAGTTATATGTAAGTGTGTCATGTTAACAGGTGATATTAAGTATTCATAGGGATTCTGTAAAGGTAAGCGGGACTCACCCAACGTAGCATAGTGCTTCCTTCATGATCCGTACGGTCTCAAAATCTGCCGAATGGTTGAAGGCGTAACCTCTAAGAAGCAAGAGCTGTACGGAGGACAAGTCAATGGATTCAGAGTGCATGATTTTTAGAGACAAACAACATGGGGAAACTGTTGATAGGCTGCAAATTCTTATGTGTCTATAGACCTTATTCACAGTGCATCCATCTTGTCACCTTCCTTGTATACCCATTGGGAAAAGATAACACCAATTCTAAAAGGAAAACAGGTACCAGACTACTTCGAATCCAAGCCTTGGTTTGATTGTACTGCTTTGAATGTAGGATGGATGCACCATGAGTAAGGTCTACTGCAGAAACAGGCAGCATTGTACAAGTTGGTAGAGAAATAGAGTGGGTATTCCACAGCTAATGAGCAAAGTTATCAATAAAGTAATATTAACAATATCAAAGACTGTCTCTTGATTGAAAGGAGTGCCACTCAGTACTTCTTAGAGGATAAACATGTTTCCTCACGTTGGTATTGGAGTACATTTTGTCATCACTGTGGCACATTGAGCTATTATTTGCTGTCGGATATCCAGCACTTTTAATCAAGGTTTAAGTCAAAAAGGAGTCCAAATAGACGGATTGTGCAATCTTTGTTTACAGTACATGATATCACGTGACTTAAAGTGAGCATTTTTTCATCTCATTTGGCACAGAGCGGCGGTGGAAACGTGCAAAGAAGAATGTGGACGATATAATAATCTTAAGAAAGATTTGAGGCTTTGCATGGTGACAATTGGTATGTGGATCGGTTTGTGGAATACCATGTAAGAATCGTTTGTACTTTCGCACTCCTATTTCGTTCGAATTTATTGTAGGGTCTCAACGTTTCGACTAGCCTGCAAACCTTAAGCCTGCAAACCTTAAGAGAAGTGCGAAGGAAATAAAAGTGCAAAAGTATGAACGATTCATACAGGGTGTTTCCGCAAACCAATCCATAATAGTCTTCTTTGCTCTTTTCCACTGCTGATCTGCTCCATATGAGAAAACGAAATACCCACTGTATGTATATTGCTCTAAAATGCCTAGGCAAAGTAGGCATAATAAATATTGGATTGAAGAAGAATAAACGGCACTGTCATACCTTGATGAGATATTTGGTGATGTCTCTTCCAGCTATATCTAGACGTCTTGTCAGATGGGGCAATGAGAAGCCTTCATAGACAGGACAGATATGCGTGACTCCATCTCCAGAATCCACTACTACTCCCGTTAATAAACCTACAGGTGTTGAAAATACCAGAGTATTAACATGAGTTAATCAATAACAGTTGAAGTGTACACTCCAAGGAGTGGCAACCTCAGATGCAGTCTTCAATAAAAACTCTTTTGCCTTCTAGAACAAATCAAGTTTAAAAGGACATTCCTCCAATCTTGGTTGCTGGAAGCATTTCTCTATTTGATTAAAAATGGCAAGTTGGAAATTTTGTTTTAATTTTAAATTAGCTTGTCTTTCCACTGTGCATAATCCTCTGCCTGGACAAATTTTACAGAAAGTTCCCTGTAATTGAGCTTCAGATACGTTTTCTTTGAAATCCTTTTAATTGCAGTGAATTGTGTTTTATTCTAGATTTTTTGATGACACCAATCATAACTAATGAGGAAAACAATTTTAGCTTCTCATTTAAAGATGTTATGATTTCTAACAGTGAGATAACAATTAAAGCAAAGCTCGTTCTCTCTGGCGTTTTGTGGAATCAGGGACAAATCTAGAGGCCTATTAAGTATCAAGTATCCAAATCTGGCTATGGTTCCCGTCTTCATTTCCATTGCAGATAATGGCCCTTGCCATATCAATGTGTAATTTCAATTTGAAACCCAACCTTACCTTGTGCGTAGAGTGTCAGGACTGCTTGTATGGCAATGTACAGACCGGCAAACTGGTATTGCTCAAACATGACCTGTGAAGCAACAATGACGGAAAGTGACAATTAATTATCCTGTCAGTTCTCTTGACAGTTGAACAAAGAAAGTAAGCTGGAATCAAGTTTTTGGACTTTGGTCAAGTTTGAAAAGAAGGCCCCCATATAAAGCTCTAGTGCCCGGGTTCTACAGTCCTGTGTCCATCAAACTCCAACAAATATTACTGATGGATTTTAGTGGATAGGGGATGGTTAGACTTAATGCCAGTACGAGAGATGTTATCATCAGAGTGAGGTTAACATCAAAGACTGTCTCTTGACGAAAAGGAGTGCCACTCAGTACTTCTTAGAGGATAAACATGTTTCCTCACATTGGTATTGGAGTACATTTTGTCATCACTGTGGCACATTGAACTATTTGCTACCAAAAATCTAGCAACCAAGGTTTAAGTCAAGATTTGGAATCAAGGAGCTTAAGCTTAATGCTAGTAAGAACGATGTTATCACCAGAGTGATGATGACAATGTCAAAGAAGGTCTCCTTATGGACAGGGGAACTGCAACAGGGATAAACATTTTGTAATGTTGTATGACGGGAAGATACTAACAGTGATTCAAGCATATCAATAAAGAAAAGACCATTTTAAACAATGATCACCTGAATACGATGACTGAGAATCTTACCTCTACCATCTTCTCTCTGTTCTTACTGGGATTCATCGGGGCTTCTGTCAGCAGAACCTTAGAGTCCTTAGTGTCGATGTTCATCCTTCCCTCACCGAAGGTGTAGTCCCAGACGTGTTTCATGTCATCCCAGTTGGTGACGATGCCATTCTTCATGGGGTAGGTCACCTCCAGCATGGACCGTAGCTGACTGGCTTCCTCCCCGACCATCAGATCCTACGGGACACAATCAAATCAATCAAAATCACCGATCAAAAGGACAAATTAACTTCACAAAAATGTCAAATGCAACAAAGAATCAAAGACTGCTATACGCACTGCACAATGGGGTTAAGGTTTAAGGGCCAGCAATAATGGAAACAGCAAATGAGGATACCTCCACATGACACGGAACATTCAATAATGAATAACTCTCAAAGGGTGAGGCTCAGAAAACAAACAAGGACTGACAAGATTTTGAAGTTAAGAGTTTGACTTCTCCAATCTTAAAACTGTCAAAAAAACAAGAAAGTTGAAGAAACACAAAGCTAACAACAGTCTAATTCACAAGTTTGAATGCCAGAGTTCTGCCAACAGTCGGATATTTCTCATACAACCATCTCAAGAAAACATCCTGTTGTGAAATTTCTTATCTCTTTGATGTTGCATTATTAGGTGTCGATTTGAATTATCATTTCTTTCACCAATGAGTTTCATTGATGAAGAAACGAAAAGATGAAAACTCGAAAAACCTTCCTGAAGGTTAAAGACTCTTCACCATAATGGCTGGAAGTACAAATTTCATGAGTCATACTCCCAACTCATTGGCAGTACCCTGGCAGTATCCTAATGTCAAACATGTTATAGGTAAATGCACTGCTAGACAAACGGGAAAGGGTGAATTCAATTCAGTAAAAAGGGAGATATGAACATGAACAATTGGGATGGTAGTGGTAAAAGTGCAGGGGCCAATTTCATGGAGCTGCTAAGCACAAAAAAATGCTTAGCACAAAAATGTCTTGCCCAGTAAAACAAACCTATTTGATATTCATGGCTAGCGAACAACAGCCAACCGTCACAAGTGATACACAACAAATGGACATTTGGCTGTTAATCATGTTTTTTATCAAGACAGAAATTTCATGCTTAGCAAATCTTTGTGCTAAGCAGGGCCGTGAAATTGTTCCCAGATGGACTGAGGGTTGGGATCAGGATCGGGGTGAAGGTTAAAATGACAGGGCAAAAAATATTAAAAACAGTGAAGAACAGGAAACAATTAACAGCAACTCGTGGTTAGTTAAAAAAAAAACAAGTTGAATGAAGGTGCAGAAAGAATTGGGAAGGGTAGGATTAGGAGTCTATGAAAAGTGCTGCAGCATTCCCCATGGACTAGTGTGAAAGTGAATTGACTTCAACAGGGGAAACAAATTGTCATGATTGTCCGTCTTTCATGCAGTAACATGTTTTCACTGAAGTAAAAATGCATTTCAGATCACATATCTTTGTGATGCGCATTACATAAGTACTGCATAATGGTGCGTCTGCAATGCACACGTGATTACATGAAAGAGTGCATCTCCCTTGACCATGGGGTTTGCATGTCCACGCACATTTTTGCTTATTCACCTGAGACATACTGCGGTCCCTAATCGGAATGACAACATTGTCTCTTAAATTTCAAGATGTACTACAACATATCATCTGTACCTTTGCCAAAATATATTTAACTGAACAGGCACTTTGCTGAGATTTCCATTAACCCTAACCCACCTCAATCCTCCAAAATCCTTCTGGTAGTTTTGGAGGATTTCAGAGGATTCAGGATATAATGTCATTTGCAAGTGAGGACCACTGGAGGAGTGGCATGGATTCAGGATAAACGCATTTTTTTAGGTGGGCCAATGAAGGATTCTGAAGGATTCAGGATTCAGGTACCTCTCATTTTGAGTAAAAGTGAGATCACTGGCGGATTGTGGAGGATTCAGGATGAACGCAGTTTTTAAAGTGTGACCATTGGAGGATTGTGGAGGATTCAGGATGGTACACAGTAAAATGCCCCTAGGGGGTTAGGGTTAATCTGTTGAGATCTTTCTTTTGAATTTTCTTTTGACAAAGGTAAAACAGTGAGAAGTAAATTGTACATCTTTAATGGTCGTATCCATGGAAACACACACAGTTAAAAATGGAAGCATTCACAGATGCAAAAACAGACAGGAATGAACACTGGAGACAAATAATGCGCCGTAAATATCGGGCTGTAGTCCTACCTTAAGCTGCATAGAGATGTGGACAAAGCAAGAAAGGAGGAAAAAACAAAATAATGCAAGAAATTCAGATTAGTCTGCGTGCTGATACAGGTGCACATATTGAAAAGTGTTTTTGCAACTTGTTTTTAAAGAAGTACAAAATGTGCACTTATTAAAGAAGAATGATGTGAATTTATACTCTTATCAACCTGCATACCACAGTTTTAGGTAGATTTTTCTGTGGTTAGTATAAAGTTATGCTGAATACCACAATACACCACGGTGTCATTTTCGTGTCAATGCGTGGTTTATGTTCCAGTTAGTTCCCCTGTGGAGACTGTGGTAATGTGTGGTAAACATCTCGTCTTGTGTGGTAGGTGCACAGGGTTAGGGTAAATAGAGCCCATGTGATAGAAGTATTATTTTTGAAATCAAGCAGAAAGTAGCAGCATTTATAAGCTGGCAGTGATTTCTTCATATGAGCCAACAGACGTCATTTGTGGACATGGTTTTCTCACTCGTGAGTTTCTTATATCTGCCTTACCATCGATCAGACAGTCAAACCTTTTGTTTTTTTATTTTAAACCCTACAACAATTTTTATCAAAACATTTGACAAAGTTTGATCTCATATTTCTTTGATGTAATCCTTTTTCATTCACCCTTACCATTCAGGTTTATTGACCAAAGAGACTACAACATCTTTCTTGACAGAATTCCTTGGGCTTAGGCCTAGATGAATAGGTTATTGTTGCAGCTGTTGCAATTCTTTTACCATTTGGGAACGACGTTCTTCCTGCTTACAGGATTTTGTCGGATTAAGCAGGGTGCACCTTGAGGGATTACATGTATGTCTAATACTTTTTAGTTATTCATTCCAATGGCTTTTTTTCAGTTACGGCTAATTTGCAAATAATGTAGAAGCAGTAGAGACAGTGGCTAGTGCTTGAAACAAAGTATGGGTTAGTCTTACAGTGTACGTGTGAGCCTATTTGGACCAATTGGCTTAAAATAACAATTATTATTATTTGACTCTTGTGCCTTGTTATAATATCATTGTATAAGGAAGTAAATGATTTACATGAGGATAAAGTTGACCATTCATTCAAAAGAAACTCTGAATTTCCTTCTTGCAGTGTGATACTGGAAAATAACGACAACTTCAATTTCATTCGCTTGCAGTTCTAGCACAATTCCAACTGCTGATTAAAAAGTGAATATGTACTGCCCATCCATTCTGGGGCCAATTTCATAAAACTGTTAAGCACAAAAAGTTGCTTAGCACAAAAATGTCTCGCCCAATAAAACAAACCACCATTGGAAATTCCATTTGATATTCATGGTCAGCGAACAACAGCCAAAGAACAATCACAAGTGATACACAACACGTGGAAATTTGGTTGTTAACCCTGTTTTTATTAAGACAGAAATGTCATGCTTAGCAAATTGTTGTGCTTAACAGTTTTATGAAATTGGCCCCTGGTGTTGGATTAGGACTATTCTAGAACCAGTGAAATTAATTATTTTCCTGAATTTGAGCAACTTCTACAACTACACGTTGTTTTAGCTATTTCCATCTATCCACTGGTTAAAATGTGTTGAAATAATATTCCATATTAAATAAATTCCAGTCGAGAAAAGTATAAACCAAAATGGCAGTTTAAAGTAATTCCATGGTAAATGGTAATTGCAAAAAGGAAAGGTTAAGTCTAAATATGAGTGGAATACATTCTGTGCTCTTAGTTCGTTATTTCATTTTGCCATAAAATAAAAAACAGTTATCAGTGTGTAGGGACAGTACTTACTGAACCCTAGCAGATGACATTCATTGTCTTTCTGAGATTTCATACCTTTATTTCTATGTCTCCCACTTTGGCTGTGGATCTGATGATCGGCCTTCCGATGAGAGAGGGAAAGATATGGGCAGGGAAGTTGGAGCCTGCATAGCCACATTTCACAAACTGAATCAAGAGAAGGAAAAAAACAAAAACAAAAAAACAGCAGGGAAAACAATGATTATAAAAAAGTTCAAACTGCTCATCAACCTAAATTAATGACCTGAAATATAATTTATGCTTAGAGTTTGCGTAACAAATTTCTGTTTAGCAAATTTGGGCTTTAGCAATGATCGCAAAGTGTTAGTGAAACTGGCCCCAGGATAGCATCAAAACATCAGGCCCTCCTAACTCTAACATTTATTAATTACAAAGTAAGTTTAAGCTAAGAGCTTTTGGTACGATCCTCATTTTGGCATTGCTTGCTAAGGCTGAAGATTTAACAACATCCGTGTGACGTCAAAGCCTTGCCCAAGTAAGTACTTCTAGAATTAGAAGACTTCTCGGTGAGCTTTCTGCCAATTCTGGGTATGATTTCTTGGGTGCCATAACACTACAGGTTTCTAAAAAAACACAATTGGCTAAAATGAAATTTCTGTGAAACATTGCAGCACCTATCTCTGCTCCTAGATTATGAATTTAAGTCAAAGTTCAAACTTATCTTCATACATTTGCAAGTTGTGCATTTATGTGTTTGTATCATCGTTTTTGTATCGTCAGTGATCATGGCATTGTGAACACGGATCCGGACCGCCTGAGCCACGCCAAGGACACGCCCCCAGCTGACCGCAGAGTGAGCCATATGACGTCCGCTGGAGTGACCCGTCCACAAGTACTACCGTCCACAGTTCGCTGATCACAGTATTGTGAACACGAATCCCGCCCTACAGGATACAACAGACACCGCAACACCCAGTTCTCCAGTTGCCTGATGAAGGCTAGCAGTACAGCAGCCGAAACGTCGCTACCAGCAACACGACATCATGTGACTTTTTGGGGTTCCTGAAGTTTAGTACACTCAGGCTAGGTTTAGTACACTCAGGTTAGCTGGTACCTAGCTTCTACTTACCTAGAATTCAGGTGAGTAGAAGCTGGGTACCAGCTAACCGGAGTGTACTAAAATTCAGGAACCCCACCTTTTTTCCTTGTCAACAGTTTACTTCTGTATGTGACTTTGTGTCTTGCTTGGAATAAATGCTTGCACCCTCGAAAACCGTTGGAAAGGTAGGCCAAGCCTAATCTGTATGTGCTGTGTGTGAGTGTGATGTTTCACAGAAATGTCATAAATTGCTTTCTTGAAAAACCTGGTGTTTAGTACAGCACCCCGAAAAGTCATACTAGGGCGAGAACTAGAAGTAGAAGTCTCAAAGAGGAGCCTTAGTTCTAGGAGTATTCATTGAGATTCTAATTAACTTATTAAGGTGTACGTCAAATGGAATTGCTAGTGAGTAGTGACAGTGTGGGTGGCACTGCCACTACTCCCCACTAGCACTAAGCAATGTATGCCTAACGTTAGTCTGTGAATTGTGAAACAAACAACCCTGAAATTAATCCTAATACTTCAATACCAATGACTTAAAAAAGGCGCACTTTATGAAGGCGTTGTTACCAATATACGGTCAAGTTCATTATTATGATGAGGTAAGAAACCTATACAAACCTAGAACTTAGAAGGAAATTAAAAAATTCGTATTTTGGAATTATAAAGTGTTTTACTTCCTGTTTCCATTACATGAATTCTGTCTGCAATCCACCCCCTTTTTTACTCCAAAAAATACATTCAAAACAACATTATGCATACAAAATATTCGACTGATATGAAAGAATACTTACTCCGGTACCATTATCACAAACTATTACTTTTCTTCCTTTGCTATCCATGATGGATGATGGTGGATTTTGGAAATCAAAAGAACCGATCCAACTCAGCTTAGTTAAGCCTGCCTCCGCCTAGCCTAGCCTATCCTCCTCCTCCCCTTCCGGCTTTCTTATCAACCTTTATCCCTGTGGAAAGGTCCGACTTCACATGTACACAAAATTGCATCAATAGCAATTTGGAAACGAGGTTGATTTACTCAGATCCGGTACCTAAACGTCACGCAGTATTAAAGGTGTATAGTTTGATGTGCTCCAATCTATTTTTCATTTGTGTAAAGGTCCCTCAAGTTTTATGCAACACACGTACACAGCTCTGTCGTCTGCAAATTCTTGGCTTTCAAGTTTCACTTCTGCAGCAATGGAACTGAGATTATCGCTGCCATTGTTATGTTCTGCACTTGCATTTTCCTGTTTGCTGTTAGGCCTGGTGTCTTCTGGTTTGGCTTCGGAACAAGGACAGACGGAGGAAGATTTGGACCTGAAATTTCAGCGAAAGCCATTGCGAGTTTTCACTGATGAAGATCTGTCATTTTATGATGGGTCACGGGTAAGAAACTGAGAATAACATTAACATTAAAATAATTAGACCTAATCGTGTAAAGCAATGGCCCCGTTGTGTCGAGGCCTATTGTGAAACAAGTCTAATAAATAGATATTACAAGATCAGACAAGATAAAGCCCAACATCTTCCTACTAAAAGTACTAATCATGCTTATTCCAAATGAAATGAATTTGGAATTAAGTATTAACCAAGATCAGCTCTTTTTTTTTAAAATTAATTTTGATTACAAGAAAAGAAATTGGAAATATTTTTCTTTTTTAAAATTTGCCAATACTATGACTAGCATTGGCCATTCTCAAATACGAATAAAAGGAAGAACTTTGCCTGAAGCCAAACTTTTATAAAGTTTTTAAATATGCGTAAACTGATGAAGCTAAATGTTTCTAAAAAAAAACATTAAATAAATGCATCAAATTGGTTTTTTGTCACTAGGAAGGTCAACCAATTTACATGGCAGTGAAAGGAGTTGTGTTCGATGTTACTAGTGGTGCAGGTAAGTTTGTCCCTAACAATGTCACTTTCGTATCATAAAATTATCTTTCATTTCTGCCTCTCCTATCATCCTTGTCCGAAGAAATGTTTTTGAAATTTTGTCAGAAGAGCTTACAGAAAACCACTGCTTTGCTTGTCATACTCAAAGGCTTTAAGAATAAGAGTTTGATGTTTATTTCTTTTAAAGGCATTTTAGAGCCTCACATAGTCAGAAACAAACACTTTTCAGCAGTACTGTACAACAAACTGAGTCAGACCATCATTATAAGTTTATTTCTGACGTTAACATTCACGATGGAGGGCATCTTTTATTCTCTGCAGATTTCTATGGTAAAGGAGCTGGTTACAATGCTCTAGCAGGCAAGGACTGCACCCGAGCAGTTGCAAAGATGTCCCTCGAACCAGAGGATTTGATCGCTGATGTTGTAAGAGAACTCCACATCCATTCATTAATTTTATTCATACTTCTGTTCTGCTATGAAGATGTGAAATACAACCTTGCTACATTATGAAGCAAAACAATTTTTTTTATTAAAATTGCACATTTTGTTTTTTCTTTGCTTGATCACAAATCATTGAAATTTTAACCTGGCCAGTCATTTCCTCTTAAGATCAAACAATCCTAAAAACATTTCATTTCTGACCAGGGCTCTTGTAACTTGTACCTGGGTTTGTAGTCTGCAGTCTCCAACCAGTTGCCCACGTAGCATACAATATCTGGTATACATCGTCTGGCTGACATTTTGACTTGAGCAAAGACCGTGGACTACATGACATGCAGAATTGTTGGCTCATGGTAGAAACTTGAGAACATACACACAAACACAAACTGTATTGTGACTTGACTGGCAGGAAATTGGACATGTGGTTTGACTTAAGTCATTGTGACACTGTATACAATACTTTAATACTACCCTTTAATTCCAGTACTTTATAATCATTATAATTTCCACTCCCTGAATTATTTACAGACGGGGCTGTCGGATGCAGAGCTAGAATCACTGGATAAGATCTTCAAGGAAGTTTACATGGCCAAGTATCCGGCCATTGGCCACATGTCATTCACTGCAGTCGATATGAATGCCACGCCACTCTACAGGAATGAATTATAGCACTGAGCAAGGGCACAAGACGATTGCTTTGGACTTACTGACTGTGAGTTTGTTGCAGTTCAGTCATTTTAAAAGAATTGAAAAATTATAAAGAGAGGACAGGAATCTTTCTATTGTCTTAGTTTATGCTCTCTGTCTTATCATCTTACCTATCATTTATAGTGCTCATTTGAATATGTTCTTCCAGTAGACACTACAGTTTTTCTTATGGACAAGAATCTTAAGTTACTTTAGGATCAATTTGTTTAATTGAATTGATAATTAATTTAAATTCTTACTTCTGTATCGACTCATTTTGTCTACCATTTCTCCAAAACCTACCAAAATATGAAAATGTCATGGAAACAACATGTTTGTGAAGTAAGTAATTTAGTTATAAGGTGGTTTCCATTGCTCTATAGGAGTACATCTTTTTGCATTAGAGAAGTTTAAGAAAAAATTATAAGGCTTCATTCAAATATTCTGGAAATATTTTTCTGATAATAAATAAATACACATTTTTTGTATAGCGCAAATTCCGACAAATTTTGACACTCAAGGCACTTAACAATAAAAAAAAATACATGCACAAACCTTTGTGTAGCTGTTGCCACCTGAAACTTTATAAGTTTTTAGTCTGGCATTTTTTTCCACAGTATTTTTGTCAAGCTAAAAATCATTATTTTCTCTTTGAATTTTTACTTTTTTGGTGGTTGATAAGCTGTAAAAATAAAGAAACTGTAATGCATTTGTTCAAATAAAATCATTATAAAGGTTTTCCTGGCAATAGGGGGAGCCTGCATTCATTTCCCAGTGGTGGATAATACTAGAAATATATTGAGTTGTCGACTTGATTTTGCTTGTTTCAATAACTTATCCGGTTGTATTCACTATTATCTGTATTCATAGTACTAATTATTGTACATTATAATAGTTTGTGTAGTATTCGCTATATATTTTGATATGAACGTTATTTTTTGTATATCTTTGAATCAGAATAAATAAATTGGTACTTTGATTAAAAATAAATTTGTGTAAGAAAAGTAGAAAACACATTGATTGATTTGCTTGTCTGTTTGACAGTTTGTTTTTGTGTGCTTTTTCAAGATGGCATATTTGCAAAGAAACTTTCAAACTTCCACTAACATGCTCGACATGACAAGTTATATATGAAAAGTTATAAATCCTATGGTATTCCACTCATAACCGAGTGTTATGTCACATATGCACAGTGTTAGTTTGGATTGGATGGGCCCGGGATCTATCTAGGGCCCCTTTCAAACCTCGGCTCCGGCTCCGGTGCTGTCATGCATCCATATGCTGAAAATGTAGGTTGTGGCTATTCATTGAAGCTGAATCTCTGTTTTCTTGTTCAAAATAGAGTATCTACTTCCAAACCGTAGCCAAAAGCCTCTATTGTGATACCTGTTATTGAAAAATGGATACACGAAATGGAGCCGGAGCCGGAGCCGGAGCCGAGGTTTGGAAAAGGGCCTAGGAGGAGAGGTACAGATTTTTATTGGTGGCAAGATATTGCGCCCTCTATCGGTGGGCGTGACAGTCTGCAAGCTGAGATGGCTGATGATAAAGTAAACTGAGTTTCGAAAGTTGTTTGAAACTATAATTAATTTCATGTAAACAAGCCGAAAATGGTTGAAAACTAATGCAAAGTCAACGAGTGAATGATGTCGGAGGAAGGCATAGAGCCCATGGGAGAGTGTGCACGGGGCAGAAATGACGACAAATCCGTGGATAAGTCACTGGTGCTGAACGTTGTAAATGAGCTCAGTGGGAAAGTTGGCAGTCTACTCAGCACAGCTAAAGAACGAGCAAAAGGTAAACATGTACAAAAAATGTAGGCCTATGATTTGATTGGGGAATAGTAGAAGGCAAATGAAAATTAACTTAGGCTTGACCGACCGTCAACCCCAAAAGTAAAAAAAAAGGGAGTTCAGCACCCCAGTTACTGGGTCTACTCCTAAATATTGCATCTGAAAAATGTAATTTTCAGTCTTCCATTTTCCAAGATGGGTGCCAGTCAACTCGGTCCGTAACCAACTCGGTCCGAGTCAACTCGGTCCGTGACCAACTCGGTCCGAGACCAACTCGGTCCGAAGCCAACTCGGTCCGTGACTAACTCGGTCCGTGGCCAACTCGGTCCGAGGCCAACTCGGTCCGTGACCAACTCGGTCCGTATCCAACTCGGTCCGTGACCAACTCGGTCCCTATGGGAAAACGTACACAAACAAGAATCCATGCAGTTTGCAGCAGCCGTGTACATGTACAACATGTAGGCTACTTGCATTAATGTTTTTTAATGTCATCATAACATAATATGTTTTGCTTGTGGCTGAAACCGTGAGGAAATAAATTATGCCATATTATGTTGATACCATAATTATTTGATAAAATGGCACAATACAATTTTAATAAAAATATCAATTAAATTATACACGAAGTCAAATTGCCTTGTGAAAACGTGCTTTTTATGTTTAAATTAATAAATCAATTAATGAATAATAATGATGATTGTTTTGTGTTTTTGTTTTTGATTTTTTAGCTTTGTTTTAATTAATCTGTGTATATACATAACATAATTTAATATAAGATTTATAAATGGCAGGTTGGCAAGGCACGTCTTTTGATGACAGAGTTTTTTGTTTGTTTTTTTTTTACTTTTTTTTCAGGCCCTATGGGCAGCACCTGCCAATGTATTTTTCATTCTTTTAATGTTTTTTAGATAATAAATGAATAAATAAATAAATAGGCCTAAAAAAATAGTTAAATTCACGCAATTTGCAAGACTACGTACTCGTTTTCCTGCAACAAAATTACCAGACGTTTTTGCGTGCATTTTCCCATAGGGACCGAGTTGGTCACGGACCGAGTTGGTCACGGACCGAGTTGGTTACGGACCGAGTTGGCCTCGGACCGAGTTGGTTACGGACCGAGTTGGTCATGGACCGAGTTGGTTACGGACCGAGTTGGTCACGGACCGAGTTGACTCGGACCGAGTTGGTTACGGACCGAGTTGACCTGAAACCTCCAAGATTTCTCTTCACTTCAGAAATTCATTTTTTGTGGGTTCAAAATGGTTTTTAAAACAAAGTAAATTTCAGAAATATTGAGGACTCTAGGCCTATTTGGTAATTTGTGGTTTTCAGGAAACTGGTGATTATTATAATTTTTTTTTAAAAAGATTGTGACATCTTGACTTGACATGCAGCTTGATAATTTCAAAGACTAAAAATTACCATTACCAACTGCTCTGTATTCCTGTAATTGTTTGTCCAACATGATGATGTTTGTGTTCTTGTTTCACTGAAATTTCCCTGGCAGATTCGCTGAAGCAGTTTGCTACAACTGACATCAATGCACTGGGTAAGAGTATAGGCATATACTCTGAGGCCTTTCTAAGGTAAATGGGGCTACTGTCTTTCCTAAAACCCCTTTAAACCTTTTTTTGAGGGCATCGATGATTTCTTCATTTAGACTCGAAGAATACTGGTAGATATGTAAATGTGTGCCTTAAATTGTGAAAATGATGACCCGGATGATGTGTATGCTGAAAAGTTGCTAGAATGACATGTTTCTCTGCCCCCTGTGTGCTTTGTAGGTTGGGAGTGGCAACGAGGAAAGCCTTTGATGACATTCTCAGACGTTATTACAGCCGACAGGACATAAGGGATACTGTGGAAGAACTTGACGATGTGGAGGTACAGAGTGGTTGATTAGTGTGATTCAGTTTGTCTACTCCCTAGGGACTTAAGATGGTTTCAGGAATGTAAATGAAGCCTAATGTATTCAACACACATAACAGATCCTGGGCATTATATGATCTGTGTTACTCTTAATACTAAAATTTGATATTTGTCAATATTTTGCATCTTTCAGAGTGATTGGAATTGTTTCCTAAAAACAACCGAATCACAACTTGCTAGCGACGATATCCAGTCCAAGCTGACTGTTGGTTCCCCAGGACCATGTGATATCAAAGTCAAAGATGCAAGGACGGGCAGGTGAGTCAGGGAACTATACCAGTCTGCCTAGTGCCTAGGGAAGGGAACTATATCTGCTTAAAGAAATTCAATTTTTGGCGCCGTTATGGGCCACCACAAGCCAGTTGGGAGGCAGTTTGAGCAACTGCACGCCACTAGGCACCTTATTGGCGAAACTAGGCGCCACAGCAAATTGCATTGGCGCGAACTGGCACCAACTGGTGCCGGCCCAGTGGCCTCCTAGCATAAGACTGAAGTGAAAAAAGAGGAAATCAGCTGAAACAAGGAAAAGTTGCATGCCTGCACCACGGAGACTATTTTTTCTGAGACAAAAAATGTTTTTCTTTGTACAGCCTCACCACTATTGGAAAATACCTTGCTAAGGGACACATCATTGCAGTCCTCCTGCGACACTTTGCCTGACTACCGTGACGGGACCACGTGGCCCAGCTCATGCAGCAGGCGGCTGAGATCGCTCAAGCTGGGGGCCACGTCCTGGTCATCTCATTCGGTTCACAAGAGGGCGCTAAGCAGTGGTTGGAAATTACAGGGTGCACATTTGATATGGTCGTGGATGAAGATCGAGAGGTATGTGTGAATGTGTATTTCATGGACTGCATTTAGTGTTGGTGATTTGAATAAGCCCAATTCACACTCCCAAATCCAAAATGGTGTAGGTTCAAGTGTTGATTTCACAGATTGCGGAATTTAGCTCAGCCATGAGGGGGGATGGTTTAGGATTTTAGTTGTGTCCCTGAGCACTGAAGACACTTTGTCATCAGAGTACAATGTTTCTCCAAGCAGGAGGACTGAAATGGGCTCCCGTGAGGGTACAGTCGGTTGTTGTGTTTGAACGAAGTGTACTGGGGACCTAAGATGGTCTTAGAAATTTGTGCACTCTCATGTCCTGATAAGGGTGAATGTGTGCGCATTATAAATGCACATTACTCTAGTTATATATTCATACTAAATAAGGCTTTAAATTTCATGTCCTCCGTATGAAAATTAGAAGATGTCAAACTCAGTGCCTTTGGAAAGCACAACTTGACCAGACTGTTTATTAATGCATGATATGATAGGTCTATTCAGCAATGGGACTAGGTTGCTCCATAGCCAAGGTGTGGAACATGGACACGATAACTTACTATGCTGAGATGAAAGCTTCGGGCAGAATACTGCCCTCTAAGTTGGAGAATGTACAGGATGACCCGCATCAGGTAAGCAAATAATAAAGGTTATTAAGATTAAGGTTAAGGATAAGGTTAGCCATAGTTGCTGATATTGCATGTTACAGTTTGATCCTAGCAGCAACTTTCTCAAAAGAGCAAAGACAAATTGGGGCACTGGCCAGCATAGGGCTGGATAGCTCAGTTGGTAGTGCTCCGGTGTGGTAGTCTGGAGGTCACGGGTTCGAATCCCACTCCACTCATACATGTATGAATTTATAGTGGTTAGATATTACAGTCCTGTTTCCTTCTATGTCCGTCATAACTAGTGAAAGATTTGTATAAAAGACTAAACCTATAAATTCATCCATTTCTCCTTTTCTTATTTCAAATTGAACTCTGGATAGATGGGTGGAGACCTCATCATTGATCGTCATGGCAACACAGCATTTATTCATTGCAGTAAAACGCCTCCAGACCGTCCCACCGTGGATGAATTGCTCAAAGTGTTAAAGGTTGGTTAAACAGCTGACCCTTGTTCTTTTTTTCCCAATGCCAGTGTTTGTGATTATGCCCTCTAGTGTCCGTGACCTTCGACCCATGCATCTTTACTGTTGTTCCAATTTATGGACGGTTGCATGCTTTACTGCCTCAGTTTCTTTGACGAACTGTTCTACAGCTGTGGTGTGTCAGGAGTTTCCCTCCCTCCTTACTGGCATGGTGGCAGCGGTGGGATTCAAACCCAATTACTGGCGCAAAGATACTTGGTATTCAATTTTGAGTTCATTCCTTTTTTGTACATGCAGGGTCTCCCGTCAAACAGCAGAAAATCGACGAGACAAGATGTTGAGGACTACGAACCTCCTAGGAAGATACTCAAGACTTAAAGAGCGAGCTGCAGGAATATTGCGCAATATTTATTGATCAAACTCAAGAGTTTTTATTTTGGACCCTTTTGGTTTCTATTTGGTTTTCAGTGGTAAATGCTGTGTTGGATTCTGTGCAGATGACAGTCATGGGCTTAAACCGGAACTGGCGGCTCAGACTTGATGTTCAAACAGATTTCCAAACAGCATCCCAGTTCAAGTTTTAGTAAATTATTTAAAAGGCTGAAGATGAACTTATTTTATATTTTGTATCATTTGGTCAATTTGTTGGTGAGAGCGAAGCCCGTAATTTTTTTAAACTCTGATGAAGATTTATTTTAAGATTTTCAAATTACTTTCTAAAAAATAAAATAAAAACTCAGAATTATAAGTTGGCCTCTGGTTAAGGGTCCAAACATCTTACAGGCACTCAGAAACTAGATAGTCAATTGATTTTTAAATGCAGTATATAGGATTGGTCATTTTTAATTTCTTTTTAAAGATAGCATTTCATTCCAATCAACTTGTTTTCAGAATGCGTATCATAAATCTAAACCCTGAAATTTTCATCAAAATCGTTCACCTGGTTAAGAAGACAACAAATAACGGTATCTGTTTTCCAAGTGAAATTTGAGGTGTAATTTCTTTGATGTTTAAAATGCAGTTTTCTCAATTATGACAGCATTTCAGAAGGAAATAATTTTCAGGAATATCAGCACCGAAACAATGTTTCTGATCTCTACATATCCTATATAGAACCTTCAACTAATATTTATGATTTGGGACTTTTTCTGTGATTATGCAGATTATAACATTTGCCTTAAAAAAGGAAAAGATATTTTGAATGTCAGACATCTCAGTACTTCCTGCATCACAGAATGTAATACCTTTTTATACTACTAAATTTGCTTTTCAAAATGTATTTTTGTTGCGTATTTATTTGCAGCCTGTCTCCAAAAAAAAAAAAAAAGCAATAGCAAGGCTGTCTTAGTGTTTTCTGAATTACAGAGTTGACTGCTTCACAGAAAATTAAAAATCGATATCGCATCAGACTGTACATTTTCAGAGATTGTGTCAGACTGAACATGTAGAAATTGGCACATTGGGAGTGGCAAGACTTGCTAGTCAAAGAAAATGCAATTTTCAGGCATTTATTGTGGGTATAGATTTGAAAAGTCAATCAGGTGTTGCCTAAGCTGGAAACTTGTGATGTAACCGTCAACTTACAAGATTTATTCTTAAAACACCATCACATCATTCATTTCAATTGTTTATATGATGAATTTATTCCTCTGACGTGAGAAACTGTACAAATTTACAATTTTAATACAGACGTTACCCACATGAAGGAACACTTGCTGAACTTCTGAAGGAAAAAATTCTTAAATGGTTCAGGCAGAATACATGTACTTATGAATACTTTCTGATATGCTGTGGTGGCAATTTGTGCCACATACATGTATCTTACATCAGAGAGGTCCTAATTCATGGCAAGCATAGGTGAGTGTGATAAGATTGACTGGTCTACCAACTGAGCTATCCAGCCCTACGTTGGTGGTGTCCCTAATAGTCAATTCTCTTTGTTCGTTTGGCAGTCGGAAGCCATGAAACCACTCACACAAACCGCTATATCCCAACTTTGTTCAAATAAATATGATGCCATTCTTCAGGCTCATAAAGTTCAACCTCGATAATACCCTAGTTGAGTACAGTTGCTGGTTACTTGGGTCATTCATGTCATTGATGCATCATTAGAAGCATAAACCAAACAATCAATAGTTTGCCCTCTCAGACACTTGTCACTGTACACCTGATACATACACAGGTTGCATGCCACCATAAAATGTGACAGGTGTAGAATGAATAAACAAAACAAAACAAAATAGAGGCAAGAATGTCCTTTGCTGGTGTTTAGTACTGTTTACATACAAAATAACGATCCATAATCGTTGAAAAGAACAGCAAAGAAAATACTAGTAATCCATCCACAAATGCTGGCAACAACACAAACAGGGCTGTCAATAAATTGAAGTATAATTTGTGGAGGGATGGATCGAAGCCTGACGGAAGGAAGTGTTTCACCTTTCCTACACTGACCTTTGACCTTTTCCACAGATCAGCTGGGAATAGCAATACGATCTCTCATGGCATAATAAACTAAGTTCATAACCTTATTGCACACCCTTCTTGGTTTCTTCACAGATTGACAGTATGTGAATTGTATGTCAGATTTTCACAGAAAGCAAAATCACTGAAACAAGTTTTTAAAAGTGTGAGAAACACAATCAAATATCGTTTCCCCCTAAAAGTCAAACTTACAAAAAAATTTTGACAATCAAGAATTGGACTTTTCCTCTTCGATACTTTCATTGATTTGACATAGGCTACTGTACAGAGTTCATCATTTTGGACAATTAATAATTTTGAAGTAGATTGAAATGGAATTATTTGCCTGAAAACATTCATCATTTTGGGAGAAATTATTCCTCATATACAGTACAACAATTCCTTGGGAAAGTTTTAAGTGAGAAAGTTCAATATTTAAGAAAACTTTTTGCATCTTAATTGTAACCAATGAAGCATTCTTTGTGTTTGAGGTTTTTTATGACATTTCAGTGACCATACAAGCAATAACTCATCAAAGAATAAACTCAAATTTGTACGTTTCTGGGTAAATCAACTAAAAGCGGCATTCTTTGTTGTTTTGTTGCATACGATTAAAAAACAAGCATTTCTGGCTGATGGCATTCAGAAGGCATACTGGTGAGATTTGGAGGAAACTAAACCAAACTAGGAAGAGGTCACATGACTTAAAAGGTCATGTGATCATGGTGTGGTTCACCTTGCATGCAGTTGCCGGAAAAACCACCTGGTAAGTGGAAGACAGTTCCTCTGTGCGACCTCAGACCAAAGGGGAAGTCCTACGATAGGAAGGTACACCTCACCTTCATACAAGTTGCAGAATGACACCATAGACAGTGAGGCCAAGTCTGCATTAGCTACTCAATACCACTTCAAATGGTACTGCCCATCGGAGCTGCAGAGTGCCAAGCTATACAGTCCACCCAAGCTGCAGGGTGCATTGGAGGCAATAGGGTACACCATGATAGATGACAGATGGGGTTGGCTGTTATCTAAAAGGACACGAACGAGCCCAGTGACCTACTCTACCTGCATAAAAACAAACAACAGGAAAGAAAAAAGAAGTCTGTTCAAATAAAATCGTTTATTAAAATAAAAATTTCTTGACATCAAAAATGTCAGAAAGCATCAAAAGCATACAACCTTTTCAATATTTCTTCACCAAAGAATACAAGAGAGTTTTTCAATCCCTTCACAGTTTATAATCTTTGGAAGTTGTTTCATTGAGAAAATTATAATTCTTAATACACAAGAGATGTGCCAACTTAAATTCTTCAAGAAGTCAATGGACCGCTGTGAGCAAAAGAAACAAACTTAAGAAATTGTACTCACCACATGTGAAACAGGCGCCACGACCGTAGTAACCCCCTCTTGAAAACCCAGGGATGAGAACATCATCATCATATTCATCTTCATCACTGTTGCCTACCTCCTCACTGTGATCAATCTCATGCTCAAACTCTTCACTCTCATACTCGGAGGAGATCTCAATGGGTTCATTGGTGCTGGACGGTCCCGGATTGGAGGGCAGATCTGGGAAGGAGGACAGGATGATGAAATCAAACGAAATTGGAGGTTTCTGATTCACGGGACTCCATCAGTATCCACGACAACCTAATGGCCTATCAGCAAACTGACTTGTGTGGGGATAATTCACAGGCCCTTCAAGAAAACTCGGTGATCAGGCTTTGGGCTCATGCTTCAACTCTGTCTTCAACAAACTGAAAATACAAATTGGGGTTTGTCGTTTGGGTTGAAGCTCTGTTTTCTCGTTGAAGACAGAGCAACTACATCCAAACCAAAATTGAAAGTAGCGAGTATTCATTATAAATACAGTTTAACTTCACTTTAACGAACACTGCTATACCGAACATTTGGCTATACCGAACATCATCCTTGACTCCTATGACAGACAATATCTGTGCATCCCGCCATGTTTGTTATAGCAGCGTTCCACTGTACTGTTAACTTGAAAATGGATGAACAAAATTGGGCCATACCAGAGCCATGTTGAACATTTGAAAAGAATGCAAACTGTATAGGTGGCAACAGTTGTAAGGAGAAATAATTTTCCCATAAGCAGGACCCATTTTGCTCGGGCCCTTCATCTGGAAGCAGCCATTACTCACTTTTCCTCTCCTGTACAATCTCGCTACGTCTCTCCTTCATTTCGGCACTTAGACTCTCTACCATCTTGTCAATGTAGTTGTCTAGCACGATGGAATGGTTGTGTGAGGTGATGGGAGCTCTGCAGACGGGGCATTCCCTCTTCCGCTTCATCCAGCATTCGATGCAGTGATTGCAGAAGGAGTGGGAACAGTTCAGGGTGGTGGCCTAAACGGCAAGACAGACAGACAGACCAACAAAATTTTTAATTGTTTTTCTTTTGGACATAAAAAAATGAATTTTTTGTACTTAACATTTATTTCATGTTCTGTCCTGTATGACTTTAATCAAACTAACTTTATAACAACAAATCACACACTTCACAAAAGTGGCACAGATTAATTTGTGAGGGCTAGTCTTGAGGAGCAATAATGTTTTCAATTTGTTTTCCTTTAAAACAGCAAAATCCTTAAGTCCTTCCTCCTTAAGAAAGGCCGGAGGTGTTATTGTACAAGTACCTTGATAAAGAGCTCCGCGCAGATGCTGCACTGAAGCTCATTCTCCATGACATCGGTGATGTTCTGCAGTGCTTCTTCTTTGGCCTTCTGGATGCAGACCTCTTGAGCTTCATTCTCAAGTCTACTTGCAGTCAGCTGAAAAGATATTTAATCGAATAAATGCACGTAATGCACCAATGAGACGCTACGGGTGATTGAAAATACTGGTCAATCCAGGTAAATTGGCTTCCTGGAGCTATTTCGGCCAAAATGCAAATCTGAAATCACCTCAGTCTGTAGCTCTGAATACTCCCTCTCTTTGTTGGCTATGACCTCTTCCAGTTTCGCCTTCTCCTTCTCTAAGCTGGTCTGCAGGTCCTTGTCTTTCTCTTCCAGCTTCCGTTCCAACTCTTTCTGCAGACTCTGCTCCACTTTAGATTTCTCAGTCTTCATTCGGAGGGGATATAAAGAGATTCAGAGAGAAAAAGAATACATGTGAGATTTGAAAATTGCAAATGGTAGATCAATATCAATACATGCACTGTTTGATATATGGGTAGGCCTAGTAGTGCTCCTTAAACATTACCTGAAGGGATTCTCGTTGTGTCTTCAACTGCTGCAACATCATCTCTTCTTTCCTCTTGATCTCCTCCTCCAGAGTGGTCTTCAGGTCTTCCTGCATTTTGCCAAGACACTTGTCCTTCTCCTCAAGCTTCTTACTCCATTCCTCCTGGAGGCTGTTCGCCACCCGCTGCTTCTCCTTGAGAAGCTCCTCCCGCTGAGACTTGAGCTGCTCCATCATGATGGTCTCCTTCTCCTGAACCTGGGCTTCCAGTGTGGTCTTCATCTCTTCCTGGACGGCCTGGAGTTGCTTCTCCTGGTCCTGCAGCCGTTTCTCCCACTCCTGTTTCAGTTTCCCCTCGAGGGCAAGCTTCTCTTCGGCAAGAGCATCCTGCTGTTTCTGCAACTGTTCCTGGAGCACCTGCTCCTTCTGCTGGACCTGAAGGATGACAGCCTTCTCCATCTCCTCCTGAAGTTGCTTCTTTTTATTCTCCAGCTCTTCCTTCTCTGACTCCAGCTCCCGATTGATATCCAGCTCCCTCTGCTTTAGCTGTTTTTCCAAGAGCTCTCTGGCAGATTGTTGCTCAGCAAGCATGCGGGACAGCTCCTTAAACTGCTCCTCTGCCTCAGCGGCCTTCTTCTCTGCAAGTCTTTTCTCCTCTGCGAGTTTTGCGGACAGTTCCTCTTCAGCCGTTGGAGTAAGTTTAGTCCTCTTTGCAGATGACTGCTCTGATGAAGGGCCTGGTCTTTCATTCCTGTCACTATTTGTTACCGGGTAGGCTCCTAATTTCCTCTTCTTGTCATCCTGTTCTGTCCTACCCTGGCTCAGTGGATCACTGCTTCCACTCCCTTCCCTGCATACTGTCCGCTGTGACTCCTGACTCTCCTTTCGACTCTCTGCTCTTACTGCTGTGCCCCTGCTCCTCGGCTTCTTATAGGACTCAAAGATACGTAAGGCTTCCTCTGCGCTAAAGCGTTCCCGTGCCAGTGTAAAGATGAACTCTGCTTGGTTCTCTCCCTCAGCAATTACTCCCAGCTGAACGAGGTCTCCACTCTGTAGGGCATGCGGCATCAGTGGGTTTATCCTTGACGAGTTGACGTGCACACCGTTGAGACTCTAGCATTCAAAACACAACAAGGTAAGAAATTTATAAGGACACATTCAAATAGTTACTTCCCTTGACATGACACCTCAAACAATTTGCAAACCGGTCCAGCACTGCGAAGTGCAAATTTGAAGTTCATACCGACTGACTGCACGTGCAATATTTCATGAAGTTCACATAAACGAACGTTTTGCTGCACTTCTTGACAAAATTGTGGACAATAAAGAATATTTATGAGGTATAGTAAAACAAATATCACATGGTTTATTTCCAATGGAGAGTTGATTCTAGCTTCCCTCGGTGTTGGAAGTTGACAAACTAGTTCCCAAGGCGATGTCAACTTCCAACACCTCAGGAGCTAGAATCAACTGTCCACCCTCAAACCATGTGATATTTGTATACTATGTAGGCCCTCTTCCACATACATGTATTAGAACACATCATCACATAATTGTACCTTATTATCTATGACTGCCCAGTGCCCATTTTCCATCTCTTTCAAGATAGCATGTTTTCTTGATAGCATCAGTTGATTCCTCTTTGACAAGAGCTGTACGGTGACATCCAGTCCTCGTCCTAATGTCACCTATTAAGGGAGAAAAAAGAAAGAAATAGGCTGTGTTACTAATTCTGTTTATTTTGTTGCTTAAAAGTTACATGGTACATGTATATCAAATTTTTCATGACCACACCCAGTGTTACTGTGCACTTTAAAAAGGAAAAGAGAAGATATATCTACCATTCTTTACTTCATGTACACTGTTTATGCTGGTATCCTTTTTGATAAGACAAGTAGTTACGATGATCGTATTCGTAACCCTTGGTCTGTCATGGTGACATCGCAACTATTGACTAGTCGACAAGCTTAAATCTAACATGTGTTGGCCAGGTTTTGAGATATTTTGACAATGACTAGCAATCATTAAAATGCTGGCATGGATTCAGGATCTGGGATGGCCTGGTAGCGATAATCGTAACGGTTACCCTTGAAGTTGATAGTAACTTCTGAACTAGTAATTGGTACGTAATGTTCAGATGTTAGGGATGAAATGCATGAATGATGAATTTTTGCGTGGAATCTTAATGCACATCCAGTATAGTGGATGCGCCTTTTTAAAGGGTGCCCTCTGTTTAAATAACAAATCGACAATACTCAATAGGGGGCATTAGTGTAGTTTACGCCACCCATATTATTTTCAGTATTTATTTGGGTAAGAAACTGTTTTGTTTTCACTGAAATATTGCTGAAATAAGTTAATTTTAGGGTTTTCAGGACCCATGAATAAATTTGCTTTAAGTAACGAATCTCATTTTGGAACAGAAGAAGGTAAATAACTACTGAAAATAATATGGGTGGCGTAAACTACACTGAGGCATCATGGGAAGGTTTCTTGGACATTTTAGATGCAACGATTCGGGACTGCATACCAAGAAAACAAAGACGTCGAAAAAAGTCCCCTGGATCACCGATGAGCTGAAACATCTCATCCGTCGCAAACATTTTCTCTTTACCAAGGCCAAGTCATCCAGTTCCAGTGAAGTGTGGCAAGAATTCAAACATGTACGCAATCAAGTCAAAAATGCTTCAAAATCAGCCTACTGGAAATACGTCAGTAAGCTCTTCTCAACACCTGACAACAAGCGAAGCTTCTGGCGCTTTGTTCGAGAACAGAAGAAATCTCAGTGCCCAGCTTCGTTGCAGAAAGATCAAACATTCCTCCACAAACCTGCAGACATTTGCCAAGCCTTCAATGACCACTTCATCTCTATCCATTCACCATCAGCGTCACCCCCAGAGACCCCACCTCCTTGCTCACTCCCAATCCCGGAATTTCCTCCAGTTCGAATCAGTCTTGGATGGCTTCAGAAAACCCTGCTGACCCTAACTCCACACAAGGCCCCCGGACCAGATGGAATCTCGCCGACATTACTACGTGCTACAGCTTGCTCATTAGCTCCGCCCCTTCTACGGGTAATGAACTGCTCCCTTGCGAACGGTGCTCTCCCAGCAGACTGGAAGCTTTCCCAGATCACTCCTGTGTTCAAGTTGGGAAAACGCTGCGACATTACAAATTATCGTCCAGTGGCCTTAACATCGGTCATCTGTAAAGTTTTGGAGAGGGCCGTGGCCGATAACATTAATGAACACATGTCATCCCTCTGCCTTAGCAACCCAAACCAACATGGCTTCACTTCACGGAAATCCTGTGTCACCCAGCTGACAAATGCCATTCACAACTGGGCCGACATTCTGGACGCACCACATCCACCTCGCGTTGATGTTATCTTCTTGGATTTCAGCAAGGCATTTGATGTAATGCCTCATCACATTCTCCTTGATAAACTGGCTAGTCTGTATAATATTCGTGGACTGACCTGGACATGGTTGAAGTCATTTCTCCTGAACAGAAAACAGCGAGTTTTGTACAAGGGGTCGTTCTCTGACTGGTCCCCTGTCACTTCTGGAGTTCCCCAGGGTAGTGTTCTTGGACCACTGCTCTTTAACATCTTCATAAATGACATTTCTAACAACCTGGCTTCAAATTCCTTGCTGTTTGCTGATGATGCAGTCCTCTATAAGCCCATCAACTCACCCAGTGACGAGCATGTCCTTCAGTCAGATCTGACCCAGCTGGAAAGATGGAGTCACTCAAATGGAATGAAACTGAATGCAACCAAAACCAAAGTCCTACACATGACCCGCTCCAGAAACAGGATGCCACCTCCTCAGTACCTACTCAATGGCTCGCCACTCAGTACCGCTAGTGCATACAAATACCTTGGAATCACTATAAATGACACTCTCACCTGGAATGACCACATAGATTCAGTGATATCCAAAGCCAGTAGGACTTTAGGATTCGTCTGGCAAATGGCAGGAGGCACATCAACCCCAGCCTTAGCTTCCCTCTACAAGTCTCTCGTGTTGCCAGTTCTTGAATACGGCCTCCCAGCATGGACCCCGTACACCCAATCAGCAATCTCCAAAATTGAGAAAATCCAGAGACGGGCTAGCCGCATGTGCTTACGTCAGCGTAGAGGGGAAATGGAATATAAGGACAGGCTTCGGACTCTGGGATGGACATCACTGGAAAGTAGGAGAAAACAACACGTCGTTACCTTCGTTATCAGGTGTCTGTTTGGCCTGGTTGACTGTCAGACAGTTGTTGATTTCACCAAGATAAATCCTCGTCATCTGGACACTCTAACTTTCCGCCACCACTTCGCTCGAACTCAGGCTCTCAAGAATACACCAACCCATGTCTTTCCCCGCATCTGGAGTACCCTTCCATCTTACATCAAGGACTCTCTCATTCTGGACTCTTTCAAAGCTTTCTATAGAAACTTGTGCTCTTACCTGCAAGAACTCTAATTTCTCACTGCTCCGTCAGCTTCATCTCTATTCCGTGGTCATTGGTTAGCCATTTTACTTGCCTAGTAATTCTTATTTATTATTTATAAATTATTTGTTTATTTATTTATTACTTATTTCTTATACTTATTCTTATTTTTATTCTTAATATTATTAATGTTGTTATTGTAATCGTTGATTTGTTTGTTTTTTTTAAATTGGTTTCTTTGTTTTATATGTTTGTTAGTTGGGGTGTTTTGTTGGGGTTTGTTTGTTTGTTTTTGTTTGTTTTATTTGTTTGTTTGTTTTTTGTTTATATTAGTTTGAAAATTTTGATTTAGAAATGTATTGATTTTTTATTTTTCCCAGATGTAAATTACATATCAGTATTTATAATTGTGTTGCATTTTGAGTTTGGATGGACAAGTCCTCGGACTACAGTGTTTAAGTATACTTTTGTTTATCCTGGCCAGCTTGAAATGCTTTGTTTATTGTAGATGTCACCCACCAATCCAATCCCGTCCTTCCTTTTACCATCAGCCTTATCCCTCGCCCTCTTGCCCTTCCCCCATCAGTTGTTAGTTGCTTATTTCTTCTTATTTGTTTTCCCAGTTTTACTGTACATGACTGTATTCATTGTTTGTTGATGGCCGAATAAATAATAATAATAATAATAACCCCCAATAGGGTCTATGGCATGCCACTGAAACTTAGGCCTAATTTAATAACCACCTATTAACCACGGTCACGGAAACGTCTGCACTTGAAGTTGAACAATGTTGAACAAATTTCTCAGTATGCTGATTTACTTGCAATGTACTCTGTAGTGTTTCTTTACAGTATTGCATTTGCACAGAATGTATGACTATGATGCATGAGGCACACGACAGTCTACGTGTAGGACTAGGACATGTAATGGTGATGTGCACAGTATAGTACACACTCGTTATACACAGAAAACAGTACAGAACCGGGAACATACCTCAGTCCCTGGTGGGAGTGGAACCACAGCATACTTCCTACTTTGACTGCCACATCGTCGTAAACACCACTCACAATCACTTGCCATTTCAACACAATTATAACCAACAATGTCTAGCAATTAGAAGGCTCTGATGTGAAGGGAAATAATATAAAACTGCGCGCTCATCACAACACGAAATGAATGACTGCTGTTGCATGCTGCTGACGGTGAAAATAAAAATCATTCAAAATAGACTGTTACCCGGTCAACGTTGCCATACGATACCATTAGTATTGGCATTGGGAACCAGATTTCAGAAATATTAACCTCGTTCTCTAACCTTCCAAATGCCTCCACTTTTTTTAATTTCTCATCTATCTTTAATTGATTTTTCTTATGATTTCTCCTCCCATTATCTTTCATTGATTTCCCCACATAATTATTGAGCATTTTCACACACTAAATCTTTGATTTTGTCCATGTTTTTCTGTATCTACTCCATAATGTTTTCAACCCATTTCCCCATTTCCCCATAGGCCTACATTGTTTGAGTAATGATTTTGTCTTGTGATAAACCGGCGATACAAGTTTCAGTGATTAATTTGAAATCCTCAGTCACATTTTTCGCCATATTGGGCCTATTGAATTTTGCCAGAATTTCATTTGTTGGGGTTATGATAATTTTGTTACTGGTTTTCCCACAATAATTGTTGTTTCTCTCATACTTTTTCATTGAGTTTCCTGATATTATTTTGTAAAAAGTTAATGTATGCCCTGTAGGCCCTACTGTTTCCCCATATTTTCACATTCTCCCCCGTTTTGATATTTTTGTCTTTCCATATTTTCGTAGCAGATTCATTTCTGGTATTTTGAAAAACATTTCCATTTTTCTAAACATTTTTCGTAGAACCCGAACCCCCCATGAAAACACCTAATAAAAAGAAAAGAACAAAATGATAATAATAAAATCGTCATCCATAAACTCGCATCTAATTAGGCCTATAGGCCCATCTCGGCGCGCGATTTTACAACTTTACATTTTTTTGGCTGACCGTAGCCTATACATTGAGAGTCCGGATCCGCCACATACCTCTCCCCAAACATGATATATAGGCCTAATATTCATAATACATAGACAATAATAATAAGTAGTTGAAAAAAGAACAAAGGAAAATTTACTGGAGTGGGATTAGAACCAGCGACCCCCATACCGCACCGGAGCGATCGGCTTACCAACTGAGTCTATTGGTGTGATCTTGTTCATTTGGCAGTATTATCTCAAGAAGGGTTATTTCGTACTTAGGACTTAGGTTTTAGTCAAATGCAGATTCGTGGGCAAAAACATCTTGAAAATATCTGAAAATCAAAATTGTTTTGGTCAATGGCCGGTTTTACTCTTTTCTGGATAAATGCAGCATTTCAGGCAGAAAAATGAACCTGTTTCAACCACCACCATCTTTATATACGATGTGAGTAGGTCAATACGATTATTTGTCTGTTTCGGTAGTAGGCCTATAGGCCCTACTCAGGCTCAGTTAGACTGCCAAGTAGTACGTCGGCGAGCAGCATTTATAGTAATGCTGCATTGCTGCAAATATGCCTATTATGGATGCTCTCAAAGAAGTTTTGGCTTTTTAATCAACCAGAGGGGAATTGACTGAATTTATTTGGTATACGAATCCCGGTTACATGAACGTAGGTCTGGATAGCTCGATCGATCAGTTGGTATAGAGCGCCTGTACGGTATTCAGGAGGTCGCCGGTTCGAATCCCGCTCCAGTCAATGTTTCTTTGGAGTTATTCAATTTTCAATGACTTAAGATTTTATTGTGAACTTTTCAAAGACTCTAAATTTAATTAATCCAGCCATGGTATACGGTTATTGTCTCAAACATATTTGGACAATTGACAGGTGGGCTGCGCTGGGAAACAGGGCAGGTGTAACAGAAATGGGCGTGGTGGGTAGAGATTTACTTAATAGCCGAATGAATTTAAAACAATGAAGCATCACTGTTTGAGTGTTTGACAGACATTGCGCCGCCAGCAGGCCATGGTGAAATCCTCTTTCATGGTTTGTCGATATCCAGTAGTCTAAGCTTTAGTCTCTAGTTGTATAAGATTTTATGGTTTCAATTTGATCTGGAATTATAATTATTACCGTTCTTGTCGGAGTAATTCACTACTAACTGTCAAGTTGGAATACTACCCGACATTGATAAATGCGTACAAAGTTCGTTTAACTTGTTTCTGGCCGGTAACCAGACGTCTCCATACGCTATGCAATGACATAGTTTCTGGATACCGGCTTCTACTTTTTATTAACCCGCCCTCTCCGATCGCCATGCATACCGTATGTACATGTACGTCGCATACGGTCAAGTGGTATGCAGTACAAATGAATGTGGAACAATGTTTTGTTAAATCTGGCACGTTTGCAGTTGTAAACCACACAAGACAGGTATTAATCTATGCTCCTTTGATTTAAATAAATCGTGTGTTTCTTTCCACTATAATGATATGTGTGATTATTTATGTTTCTTAATTTAAAACCTGCTTTAGTTTAGACGTCGACGCGTTTGTTTTGTTCACACGTTTGTCCAGTTTTCGGACGGTTACGGTATGATACCGCATTGAAATGGTAAACTGAGCAATGGCAATGCCAATGGGAACCTGACCATAATGATATCGACTAAGAATAGATGTACACTTTACTGTTCAACCACTTCCGTGTCAGTAAGCTAAGCTATGTGAAATTTGTAGGTCTTACTTTAAATGAAATTAATGTCCTTGATTGAAGTTGAGCTGTTGTCGTCTTGACCATAAGCCTTATCGCAAATATCGCCTGGTTGATTTTGGACAATAGTCGAAAGGCACTGTGGGAAGGGAAAAGGGACAAAATATGCCCCTTTTTCCTTCCCATGGTGCCTTTCCACCATTGTGCAAAATCAACCAGGCGGTATTTGCTATAAGGCTTATGTTGACCTTGACTTTTCCTTGAACAAAAATGCCATATCGTTGATTGAAAGTTCAGGACCCTCCTGTGTGTTAATATCATCCCATAATTATGAAGTTGAACAACATCATGCGCAATGGAACATATTCAATGTCGTTCTGTTTTAGTTTCCTTATATAGCCAAAGGTGAAATTCTGAAAAATTGTGACAAATTTTTGCTGGTAATATCCCTAGTCCTTGTGCATGGGTTTAAAGTGAACGTTTTTAAGTGAACATAATCTTTCTGAAAGAAATACTACTATGATATGAATACATGTAGCATCAGTTTGAGTTTGAAATGGAAAATCCAAACTTGTTTTTCTTTTCTTCCTATATCTGAAAATCATTTAATACCTCTTTGCTTAAATTAAGTTAAAATGTTCAGACCCGCAGCAAATGATGGAATACGACTTTCCATCATGTATGTAACCTTGATACTGTTGTTTTAGCAGAATTTGCTTTTTTTCTCCTCTTATGCCAGATCTGCTGCCTAGATTTGATGAAGTGAATCGGTGTAAAGTTTGACCGATCACGATGCGTGTCAACGTCTGCTTTCCTATATTTGTACTGCTGGTGAATGCTGTATGCTCGTGGCTCACAGGATGTGCTTGTGAAGCCTTCACGCTTTTACAGACTGTCACTGGATCTGTCACCCCTGGTAACTTCTCCTACTACAAACTCAGCCGTGGAGGCAACATCCGGCTCCTTCTTCGCACCTTGGAGGGAGATGCAGACGTCTACGTGTCTGGATTGACGCTACACCCAACGTACAACGATTATGAGTTGAAGTCCACTACCTATGGGGACGAGGTTGTGGATATCACCGAGTTATTCAGCCGTCCAGTTGGAATTGGAATCTATGGACATCCGTTGCATCTGAACGAGACTCTGTATGAGTTTGACATCTTACTGGACACTACTGTGGCCCACGACCCCTGGAGAACTGACAACAGCAACGATGACCCGCCCGCTGGGAAACATTTCACAGAAGAGGATCCGGAAAAGGAATCGTTGCTATGGAACCTGTTTATTGGCATCTTGAAAGTGGCAGTGGATGTCATGATTTGATTGGTGCACAAATCTAGAATTTTGTCAACTGTAAATCGTCTGGAAAAACAGAAAAATATTTGGATGGGCGTGGCCGCGTGGGAAATTTGCCATCCCATCCTCAACAACCACATTCAGGCCATCATTTTATTTGTTTGATTTTCTTTCAGCAACTCTGCAGACAGGAAGAATCTCTTTCAAATCAGATTTAATTATCTTCAGTCTGCAGCAATGAAGATTCACAATCTATCTTAAGACCCCACCAGAAACAACTCTTGTTTTGTCCTAATTTTTGGAGCGTGACATTGGTCACTGTCTGGGCATCTTCCTTTTTATCACATGACGACTCCCACAGTCTGATTTTTAAAATGGAAGTACATGCTAACAAGACCTAGGAATTCATTGTTCAACCACCCACCAAGGACTAGAGCTACGGGGGGTAACGCTCCCACACCATGGAGCTATTTGTGCCTCCATGCTCCTACTGTAAATACAATTTCTGTTCAGCCAGCCAAAGAAAAAAAGGATGCAGGATTTGCTGGAATTTAGTTTTTGGAATTTGTTTCGGAAAACTTGTTAACATTTTTGTAAACAATTTAATTTGCTTTCTGCTGATTGATACTCTGATTGCAATGAGTGGTTTAGGATCTGTAAAATAGATCAAGTGGACTACTTGGATAAACTGCTCAGCTCACATGCAGGGTTCTAGCCAGACCAATTTTAGTGGTGGGCTCTAGAAATGAAGTTGAGCCCTAGTCCGCTACATGTACAGATATACGGTAGGCCTACGCTAAAAATTGGAAATTACATCGTCTTGTAAACATTGAGAATCAGTGCTTCACATTTCAAAACACAGAAAAGAGTGAAATTTATTCAGGAATGTGATCAAAATTCACGATATTGGCAATACTTTTATTCACTCTGCGGAAATTCGTGCTGGGCGGCAGAGTTTATTTCAGACCTATGTTCCGGGCGCAAATTTCCAGTGCCGGGCTGGCCCGCCCAGCGCCGCACACCGTGGCTAGAACCCTGCTCACATGTTGAACAGTTTTAATAATTGGACATGTCCAAATCCTGCATTGTGAATGGAGTACCTTGAAGGCTGAAGCAAATTCCAACCCCTGTAAGACACAAATGGTTGAATATCATGCAACTCAACATCAGCATTACCAATCAAATGAGATTAATCCTAACTCTCTGCACCTACCACACAGGCCGAGCTGCTTACCACACATTACCACAGTCTCCATGGGGGGGGGGGGTGTGTGGCTAGATCATAAAACCACGCTTTACCACAAAAACCACTCTGTGGTGTATACACGGGTTTACACTTCCAAAAGTGCGCATGCGTGATAGTGCCTCGTTTTGAAGTCGCGATAAAAACCGCAGAAGTGTAAACATGTGTATTGTCTTCGACAATGGACGGGCTTACACTTCGAAAAGTGCGCATGCGTAGAAGTGCCTCGTTTTGAAGTTGCGATAAAATCCAAGATGGCCTCCGAAGTGTAAACCCGTGTATTGTTGTATTTAGGGTACCACTACCACAAAAAAAACGTGTGGTAAACTGTGGTATGGAGGTGGGTTAGTGACCCTAAACCCTAGGCTTCGTGGCTTCGGATTGAATGGTCCCATGTCTATTACTGTGTACACACTTGACCATGTTGACTTAAGTTGTGGGCCAGCAAGCTCCCATGAAGAGTTTATTATTAACTGTGTCAAATCTTGACAGACTGAAGATGAATTCTATTGGGTTCTAGAAGGTATTTGGTGGAAATCCAGGCCTGGAATTTGGTTCTGAAAGGGGCAAGGTCACTTTTCCATTGCAAGGGGCACTTCCATTGGAAAATCATAATGTCTATGGAAACATTTGAAGGGGCACCAAGGCCAAGAACCAGGACAACGAAGGCCATGGCCTCTGTGGCCTCCGTTAAATTCCAGGCTTGGAAATCACGACAGTTTAATCCAAGGCTTGCTTCACAGCATAGTTTGAGATCAACATCTAGTCCATGTACTTATCCCAATATCCAATATGGAGTTCCTTGTGAGATGGTCACATTAGATTGCTGTTTAACACACCACAAGAAACAAGTACAAGACCTACATGCAGTTTCATGGCTCTGCTTATCACAAAATTCATTGCTTATGATCCTCATTGTTTGCTTACAGGGCTTGCGCCAAATTTCTGTGCTAGCCGAGTAAGCAGGAAATCATCTGTTACATGAACTGTGTATTTGCATGACTGAAAATTCCTTCCAAACTCATGAAATGAATTTCATTTGTAATCACAGAACTTTCAGTTTCTGTAAGCGCCGATTTTTACACTTTGGTAAGCAGAGCCACGGAATTGGGCCTAGCTGGGGTGCAGTAAACCTTCAAGAAAGAATCTTACTGTCTGGGGCCAATTTCACGGTGCTGCTTAGCACAACAATTTGCTGAGCATTACATTTCTGTCTTGCTAAAAGCAGGTTTTTGTTGTTGTTGTGTATTGCTTGTGATTGTTCTTTGGCTGTTGTTCGCTGACCATGAATATCAAATGGAATTTTTAACGGTGGTTTGTTTTATTGGGCAAGACAATTTTGTGCTAAGCAAATTTTTGTGCTTAGCAGCTCCGTGAAATTGGCCTCAGGTGGCTGCATGCAGCTAATTGAGTGATCAGAATTGTAGTGAATCGAGTCCCCAGTAAAGGCCATGATCAGATCTAGGCAAGTGTAAATTTCTGTCGATTGATTAACAAAAATTTCAAAGATGCTTTGATTTTGAGTGAGTTATGCCATTTATTTTATGTGTTCATGTTTTATTTTCATTTGATAAAAACATTGGACTTTCTGAGCAAACAAAAAGATTAATTGGTGAGTGGATAACTAATGTACTAATGTCTTATACTGATTTAACTGAATATGATTGACTGTGTTTATTGGTTTTTATTTTATTGTGCACAAGTATAGAAAAATGGATGTTAAAAATGAAATGAAGAGTTGAAATAGGACTGTTTCTGGGGAGATTTGTAAAAGTTCATTGTCAATGATTCTCTTGTCGGACAAAGCGATTGAAATTGCTAAATCACCAATTATTATCTCAACATGAGCACAAGGAACTCAGAATGTTATAAATATTGTGTTGGTTTCACTGCAGAGATAGCAATACATTACTGTACGACATAGTACAATGTACAATCATTTTCTGTTTCAAAAATTCCCACTAACTGGGAAAAAGAAAGAGAAAGAAAGGAAATTGGTTTTATTTTCACTGTCCTGCATTGATTGATATCAAGTGAACACAAAAAGGTCATGCTGTGTAAAATTCTGTGTAACACTGCTGATTGTACAGTGCAACACTGTACAGTGTAGTTTAACAGTGTAGATTGTACAGCAATTGTGCAGTGTTACACTAGATTGTACAGTGTAACACTGCAGATTGTACAGCTTAACACTATAGATTGTGCAGTGTTACACTAGATTGTACAGTCTAACACTGCAGATTGTACAGCTTAACACTGTAGATTGTGTAGTGTTACACTAGATTGTACAGTGTAACACTGCAGATTGCACAGCTTAACACTGTAGATTGTGCAGTGTTACACTAGATTGTACAGTCTAACACTGCAGATTGTACAGCTTAACACTGTAGATTGTGCAGTGTTACACTAGATTGTACAGTGTAACACTGCAGATTGTACAGCTTAACACTGTAGATTGTGCAGTGTTACACTAGATTGTACAGTGTAACACTGCAGATTGTACAGCTTAACACTGTAGATTGTGCAGTGTTACATTAGATTGTACAGTGTAACACTGCAGATTGTACAGCTTAACAATGTAGATTGTGCAATGATACACTAGATTGTACAGTGTAACACTGCAGATTGTACAGCTTAACAATGTAGATTGTGCAGTATTACACTAGATTGTACAGTGTAACACTGCAGATTGTACAGCTTAACACTGTAAATTGTGCAATGATACACTAGATTGTACAGTGTAACACTGCAGATTGTACAGCTTAACAATGTAGATTGTGCAATGATACACTAGATTGTACAGTGTAACACTGCAGATTGTACAGCTTAACACTGTATATTGTGTGGTTGACCTTAATTCCCTTTCAGAAGGACTAACTCTAACAACATTCAGTTCATACATTTTATGCACAAGAACTTGTTCTTGTACGTCCATTCCTAATGATTTCTGAACAGGAACAAGCCACTTAACCAAACAAAATGTGTTTAATTTGAATTGTGTTTTATAATTATGCATTTCTTAAATGTTGCTTTGCCCTGAATGGCATTATTATTCAATATAACTGTAGAAAACTGATGTTGACATAATTATTGGTTTCTTAAAGTCATGAAGAAATTGAAAATCTCTATTTTTAACACAATCAATATAAGTTTACTAGTTGTATAAGTCTGTATAGTGTATGGTGCCTTATTTCAAATAATAGTGACCAACATTTTGGGATGAATGTGAAACAAAAGAGTGACTGAATCATACCCCATCATTGGGTAGAGACAGGGATGGCAGGGTGGGGTTTGTGGGCGTGTCCAGTGAGAGCAGGGTGGGGTTTGTGGGCGTGTCCGGTGAGGGAAGGTTGGGATTTGTGGGCATGTCTGGGGAGGGCAGGGTGGGGTTTGTGGGCATGTCCGGTGAGTGCAGGGTGGGGTTTGTGGGCGTGTCCGGTGAGGGCAGGGTGGGGTTTGTGGGTGTGTCCGGTGAGGGCAGGGTGTAGTTTGTGGCCGTGTCCGGTGAGGGCAGGGTGGGGTATGTGGGCGTGTCCAGGGAGGTGAAGGCGACCATTTTGAGAAATGATGAGATTTCTTGAACATCTTCCAATGAATAAATCATTTGAATCACATTTGATTAGTCTTGAGGTCTCATTTGATTTGATCTCCATGTCTTGCTTCCCTTTTCTCTCTTTGCATCAGCATATCTCTATGAGTTACAGATTCCAGACAACGAGAAGATAATCTTGCAAGTTTGGATTCGTTGTCATCCAACAATCAAACCATGTACATACTCCTTTCATTTCAAAGTAATCCTTGGTGGATTGGTCCATGGCACTTTCCATGCAATATTTTATTAGAAGGCTTAGGAATTAGACTTTAGGAATTGGTTGTTTAAATCAATTTCAATAATACAATTCCTTGCTTGTGGCTCCATTCATACCGACTCCAAAAAATGACTAAGACCTTGAAATGAAAAAGACGACTGGTATTCTACACGGCAAACTTAAAAAAAGAAAAAGATCTTGATCCGATCACAATTACTGGTTGATTTTTAGCCGGAGCTGGGATTTTATTTGTGGGGCACTCATACTTCGTGTATACAAATACTCAAATGCTCTCATCTGAAACGATACCAAATACAGATATTCAAAGCCTAACAGGCAAAACTCTGTAAGAATGTCTTGACTAAGTCGGTTCCAATGCTGTAAACAGTATGAATATAGAAACAATATTAGGGCTTAAGATTCTGGTTGAATAGGCTACATACACCTTCCGCATACAAGTTTGCTCTACACGAAAACAAAAACAAAACTAACAACAGCAAAACACTGCATATTTAGGTAAATAATGTACATGATAAAACCAGCCATTCAATGAATCCTGCATGTTATATATATACAATGCTATGGAAACCGTTGCCATGGAAAATGGCAGACTTAGGACATACATACAATAAATAAGATGACTATATTGAAATGAATGGATTTCATACACAATAAAACAGTTTGCCTCAGTTTGATAATTAAACCAAAATAAGTTGAAATATCGGATGGTTGGTTGATGGACCTCAGTATACTTAAGAATCTTTTTAGATGTGGATTTTTGGCTTTTCCTTACTCTGTAAGTGCAAATTAAGTTGTAAATGACAATTTTCTTTCCAGTATAACAAAGTATTATTGTATCTTAGAATTATGATCGCTGTTTCCATGGTATGGTTGAGGACTGATAAATTACAAATTAACAGAAACAATGGCCTAAAAAACTTTAAGTGCAACATTTTACCTGGTCTGATTAAGAAAAGACAATGATTCTTAGCAACCTGGGAATTTCTCATTTACGACCGTGACATCGAGCAAATACAGTACATGGTTTTAAAAGGCCTAATTATATTGATGCATGTGTACAATGTATAAGCCCTCGCTTGCGTCCATTTTAAGATTCCATAAAAAAGTTAGCTCCTCTGAAATTGTCTGCACCAGCAAGCTAGCTTGCCCTTTGTGCTTACAGCTATGACACAAAGTCCAGATACCAGACCTTCATTTAGACTGCCTTACTACATCATTCTTGTGCGTTGTGCAAATGGGTACCGGACTAAAATAAAAAATCATACATCATCAACTGATTCATTTGTACAAAATTTATTGAATAAATTTTAATCACAAATCATATACTATTTTGCGATGGATACTTCTTAATGACACAGCCACTTATATTGTTCCTAAATGTTCCGGCTAGCCTGAAAGTTTCACTACTGATAACTAGTTAAATGATAATAGTGTGTTTGTTTCAGAGTTTCCCATTCGCACGGTTTCTGTTAGGGGTCTTGGGGAAAAACATGACTGGTAAAAAAATATGAAACAATGAAACAAGATAATTTGCGAAAAAACTTTTGGGAACGTTGGAAATGTTCAATATTTTAGGTTTCCTTTTGAAGTGTGTGTGAGCAGGTCGAGCCCCCATTCCAAAGTGATGTGCCACAAGGTATAATCTTGATAAAAAAAAAATCATGCAGCATATTTTATTTTTTTCCTGCTTATCTACAGCTTGGTAAATGGTTCATCGAAACCTTATAAGCCCATTTATGGTGGTCAAAGGTTTTAACTGTAATAAATCTTTTCCCTATTTGGTTGTCAGTTTTATTTTACATCATCTACAAGTTTACAAGATGAAACTGCATGCATCCTTAGTAGAGCCTACCAAATGTATGTCCAGCAAAATCTCACATTCATTCAAAAGAAAAAGGAAAAAAAAGTTATTAATCCAAACATTAATAATACATCATAATCCTTTATTTCAGGTATTTAGCGTCGGTAAGGTCACTTAACGGAGGTAAAGAAATATAAAAACAGCGAGAGATTCTTATTAATCTGGATATCTACAGATAAAAACTAATCAGAGAGGAATTGACATGCAGGATATAATAAATAAATACAAATGGAGACCGAAAAATAATCAAAAAATGAAATTATCTGAGGAGTAATGGTTTGACTTTGTGCCTTGTAGAGAATGAATCCATTATTCAGCCTGAATGCATCTTCCTCAAATCCAGTCAACTTTTCATTTTATTTACTCCGCAGGATAAACTTTACAAGCCAGTTTTCATAAAAGTCAATGACTCAATTCCATATGCTGGCTTTTCCATATGCTGGCTTTTCAATATGCTGGCTTTTCCATATGCTGGCTTTTCCATATGCTGGCTTTTCAATATTGACCCGTGCTAAGTTTATGGGGAAAAAACAAAGACACTTTCTGGCTGTGTAATTTAAGTGCATGCGAATTATTTCACTCCACCAGACTTTGTATACAATAAAAAGGCACATTAGGCTATACGTAATAGTTTTGATTATTTTTGTTTCATTTATTGTTTGCATAATTCAGTTTCCTTGGTAGGCGGGTTCTGAATCTATTTTCAACCCCTGTTGTATCGCGCCCTGACGCAGCGCTTCTGGCTGTTGTCGAATGTGAAGCCAGCGAAGCACTGACAGGTGTAAGTGTCCTGGACATTCAGGCAACGTCCCTGGCCACAGATTGTTCTTGGTAAACTATCGCAGGCTCCACCTGTGGAGTGAGGAGAAGACAAAGGGATTAGAGTTGCCTCTAAGCAAAATATGCTGTTAAGACAGTGAACTAGTCGGGCTCTTGAACAATTGGGGTGTTGTGGCCTAGTGGTCTGGCGTGTTGAACGCAAGATCTTGTGGTCAATCTACAGATTGTGGGTTTGAATCCAGCCATGGGTTAATGGTGCTTGCGTCCTTGGGCAAGGCGCTCTGTCACATATTGCTCCTCTTCAGCCAGGAGTAAATGGGTACATTCCTGAAATAATCTCAGCTCCCTGAGATGGCTTTGTGTGCTTGATTAGCCCTTGTGCGCTTTGCAGGCAGCCGGGGAGTGGGGGGGGGGGCTGTATACTTCCCAGGGAGCTGAGATTGTTTCAGGAATGTTAATGGGGCCTGATGACCAGGGATAATAATAATGGTAAGCGCTGTGATTTACATGTAGCGTTTCAGATAGCCAATTACAGGCTACGTACCTTGCTGAGCAGCACCTCCTGTAGCTCCCTGGCCTGTGCGACTAGGTTGAGGCCTCGGCTGTCCTTGTCCCTGCCCTGGTCTGGTGTTGGGATTTGGGTTGTAATTGGATCCCGTCAGGCTCCCTGGGTACGGCTGCTGGCCTCCTGGGTAGGTTGGCTGTCCTCCGGGATATGGTTGCTGGCCTGTGTACTGTGGCTGACCACCTGGGTTTGGAGACTGACCACCCCCGTAATTTGGCTGACCGCCTGTGTATGGAGGTTGGCCACCAGGATAGTAAGGTGACTGTCCACCTGATGTGTATTGTGGCTGACCGCCAGATGTGTAGGGTGGCTGACCGCCAGTGTATTGTGGCTGACCACCAGTATAGGGAGGCTGACCGCCAGTATATTGTGGCTGACCGCCAGATGTGTATGGTGGCTGACCACCCCCAGTGTATGGTGGCTGACCGCCAGTGTATTGTGGCTGACCGCCACCAGTATAGGGTGGTTGACCGCCAGATGTGTATGGCGGCTGACCGCCAGTGTATTGTGGCTGACCGCCAGTGTAGGGTGGTTGACCGCCAGATGTGTATTGTGGCTGACCGCCACCGGTGTAGGGCGGTTGACCGCCAGTATAGGTTGGCTGACCTCCGGTACTGGATCCTCCAGGTGTCTGCTCTCTCAGTGGTATAGGAGCCGTTCTCTCTGGGAATGGTTGACCACCGGTGCTTGGGTATCTACAAAATCATACAAAAACAGACAAAGATAAAATAATTTGACTAACTTGAAGATGAACAGAAAAATCAAGAAGTGGTGTTACTGGAATGACTGAGTTTGAAAGACACAACATACCCTGGGCCTGTTGTTTCCCCAGGTCCTTCCACTGGCTCCTCTCCTGGTGCATACAGACCATCTTCACCTGTGGGATGATAGTAACCGGGTGGGACATCAGGGTTACCTCCTTCTGGCTGCTCAATGATAGCTGCTGGTCCACCACTCGATGGTCCTTGATGGGCTTGGGGCTCAGACTCACAGAGTACTCGATGCTCATCTAGAGACAGAGAAACAGAGAAGAATGCCTGAATGTTTGAGAGGCTGAATGCAAACAAATAACCACTCAATAGTACTAAGCCACACCTCTTTCATGAAAAGAGGTTATTCATCGTGTATGCAGTCAGAGGAAGATAAGATTGTTCAGTGGCTCAAGATGTTGACTGCAAAGACGTTTCGGCCGTGGACTGCTAGCCTCTGTCAAGGTGGTCTTGATTTATACCCGTGCTTGGTTTTGGCTGTACTGAGTAGTGATTCTTGATTGGAGCATACCCGAAGCCCCACACCTCTTTGTGTTTGGAAACCACGCTGATGAATGGCGAACATAGCAAATTGACAGATCTGTCAATTTGCTATGTTCGCCATTCATCAGCGTGGTTTCCAAACACAAAGAGGTGTGGGGCTTCGGGTATGCTCCAATCAAGAATCAGAGCACTTGTCCAATTTACATGCCTATGGCTTATTAACTTCATGCACTTGTCTATGAGAATGGCTTCAGCTGCTCCCTATAGACTCCTGCATTATTTCAAGGCAAGTCATAGCCCGATGATTGGGATGATTTTATATTTCCTTACATCCTCCTGATGGGGGGCAAGGGTCGCAGCTTGTGCCCCAGCCAACCCCTCCTCCACAGCAGCATGCCTTGTATGTCAGTGCGGTGTTCTGTATCATTCCACAGACGCTCTCATAGCCGGGCCGGTCCGTCTTGTGCCAGCACAGGCTCAGTCTGTTGTCTGTTTCCGTGCCGACCACTCCTAGAACAGCTTCAGGTAGACAAGAAACAAAGAGCATTGTGTCATGAGGAAGATCATGAAACCGATTGAGGTTCTTTGAGCTACAGACTTATCTAGTGACTCATCTACCTACAATTGCAGGCACGGTGCCATACAGCCTGTCTATATTTGAGTGTTCCTGCAAAAACAATATTTGATGAAGACTGTACAGCGGAATGCCGCTATTATGAACACAGCTTTACTGAACATTTGGCTATATACCGAACATCATTCTTGACTCCCATTTATGTGTACAATACAAACCAAATAAAGTTCTTTAATTCTCTATAACAAACGACCGTTATAATGAACAATATCTGTGCATTCCGCCATGTTCATTATAGTGGCATTCCACTGAACAACGTATGAATCAGTGAGGTGTCACATTTGAACAGTGATGCCAAATGCGAGCTAGAAAGATTTGTATGTAGTGCCATCAAGAACGGGGCATGTGCGTGGCCAGACAGCAACCATGCAGCCTCTGGCTGTAGTTTATGATGGCTGCTTCAACTTTAACATGCTAGTTGCCTACAGCACCCATAGAATCCTCAGAGGATAAGAATCAACTTCCTAGAAATCAGGTTGTTCAATGTGGAAAATGGTCAGAAGCTAAGTGCTCGATGGCTCAAGATGTTGGCTGAAAGGTAGCGACGTTTCGGCTGCAGACTGCTAGCCAATGAAGCTGATGAAGACAATTGCGCGGTCTCAACTTAAAACCGTGTTTGTTTTTGGCTGTGATGGGTCTTGGTCCTTGATTGGAGCATGCCCCGACCAATCAAGAGATATTTCTGATTGGTGGCACTTGCATTGAAGACTTCCTCTCAATCAAGTTTCTGAAAAACTCCTCAGTTGCACCAAAGGGTTTTAAACAGATTTCAGTCCTGCACTGCTAGGCTGCTAAAGATTCTGAAATTTAGAAATCTCCCAGTTTTGTTTTTCTGAGGATGTCTTCAGAGTTAATTGAGTTTGTATACTCACAGATGCATCTACGTCCTGTGCTGTCCAGGGTGAGAGGCTCAGCACACTCACATCGGAATGAACCTTTCTCATTGATGCAGTCACCGTACAGACAGACTTCCTCTTGGGCAGAGCACTCATCCACATCTGATGACACGGACACAGAAAAAACCTTTAACCTCACTCCTCTAAGACAATCTTTAAAAAACATCTTTAAAACATAATAACCACTAGTGCAAAAGAAAATATTCAAGTTCAGAATTTGAAACTGATATCATATTTGTTGTGAAGCTCAAACCTTTTAATAATTAAAATGTTTGTACTTATTGCTTGGAGTTACAAAAGGCACTCTGACGTGTTTCGATCTTGGCAAAATTTTTCTCTTGAGATTGCAACGTGTCAGTCCCTCCTAACTTAAAGCATTTCATATATTTCAGGTCATTATTTTGACCGATGAGCAGTTTGTAGCAGTTAATTACTTGTATTTGTATTTAATTAGTGGAGTCATTATTTTAGAGTGGTTTGCGGCTGAGCCAAAGATCTTTGAGGTGAGATCTAATGAGTGTGAGTTTGGGTCAGACCACGGGATCATGCAAATACCGTCTTAGAGAAGGAAACATTTAACTATTTGCTTATCTTGGGCCTGAGGTAACTACAGGGCAGTTGTCTTGTGTTTGAAACAACCCTTGCCTTGTCATAGTACCACTTCAAGACTCCCAGAGAGCTCAGTCATGCTTTCAGGGCTCATCAACAGATACAGGTAAAAGTGCTCCGCCGTTAAGCGGAGCAATTGTTAACTTTAAATTGTGCTGTATCAGTAACAGCATTATCATCCTCATTATCAGTCACACTTGTATTCGAGTCACAAAATATCGAGTCCAAGTCCGAATCATGGAAAAACAGACTCAAGTCAAACTCGAGGCAGAGTCATAAGTCATGCATACAAGTCTGTATTGTCAAAGTCTAGTTTTGATACCTAAATTTGGCATAAATAGCACCCATCACATGCACATTCTTGGAACTAGCCGCTGCAATGAAGCTGAGAGGTTATAACTCACCAACGCAACGGTTTTCAGCCTCGATCAACTGGTAGCCATTAGCACACTGGCATCGGAAGCCTTCGTCCGTATTGATACAGATACCATCAATGCATGGGCTGGGTGACTGGTTACATTCATTAGTATTCTCAGTACCTCCTCCAGTGAAGGCTGGTGTTGGCTCTCTCTGTGCTGTATTGGGACGACCTGTTTGGTCAAAAGTTAAAAAAAAATATATAAATGTATAAAGAGTCCTCATTCATAATCATGAAACAAGTTTTCATTATGAACATTTAGCTATGAGTCACATCTATGAGTTATGAGTCACATCTATGAGTTATGAGTCACAGCTATGAGTTATGAGTCACATCTATGAGTTATGAGTCACATCTATGAGTTATGAGTCACATCTATGAGTTATGAGTCACATCTATGAGTTATGAGTCACATCTATGAGTTATGAGTCACATCTATGAGTTATGAGTCACATCTATGAGTTATGAGTCACATCTATGAGTTATGAGTCACATCTATGAGTTATGAGTCACATCTATGAGTTATGAGTCACAGCTATGAGTTATGAGTCACATCTATGAGTTATGAGTCACAGCTATGAGTTATGAATCACATCTATGAGTCACGTTAACCAATGAGTCATGACACACTATGTCTAGAGGGTATTATGGAGTACCTCTTGGTACACAGAACATGGTGTTGTAGTTGAATGCCGATCCTGACGGACAGATGCATCTGAATCCCCCAGCCTCATTGACACAGAAGCCGTTGTTGCAGATATCCTCATCCACTGAACACTCATCCACATCTAGTACAAAGGAGAATGACGACGAAACCGATTGATAACCTTGAATAGGGCAATCTATAGTCTGACAATCATTCAGAATGACAGATGAAACTCTTTACTCTATGCATGTGGCTGAGTCTAGGGTGGGGTAGGATTGTGATAATGACCTTTCCCTGAGGGTGGGGCTTGCAGGGGCTCAGCAATGCTGGCAAGCACACTGTCACCCACTGTCAGCCACATATAGAGGTAATGAGGTAATGTCTACGAGCAACTTAGAGGCAACAAACCATACACCGTATACAACAGGACAATTTTTTGGAAGTGATTGCTTTTAAATTGCCACGGGCCAGAGATATTGACAATGCGAATGCTTTGTGAATTTCCCTCATAGCCAATGCACAAGGATCTCAAAGGGGCTGTATTCTTGATACAGTATGAGTTTCTGTATGACATATTACAAGATAGATACATCGGGGGACAAAGTTTTACTGAAGGAGTAAAAATATCTGTGGACTATTGTCCGAAACAACACGTTCTTACTCACTATAGGTTCTTCTCACACCAAAACCCCTTCCAAAAAGAGTTTTGGTGTTCATGCAAATCTTAGTATATTCTTGATTCATTACACTCATGTGGAATATATGAGAAAGCTGCTGCAATCAACTACTTTAATGAAACATACCGACACATGATCTGGATGATTTGTCAAATTCATAGCCATCGATGCAAGCACAGCTGTAACTGCCATGCTCATTGGTACAGTAAGCCTGGCCACAGATACCCGGAGTCTCCACACATTCATTCACATCTGTAAGCAAAGACAGAAAGAAATGTCAGTGTTCAATTCTGACAAAGACATCTTAAACTGACTTGATGGAGTCAGTCATTTATGAGTGTTGCAGCGGGGCAAGCCATGATTCTGAAGAATTAGCTAACTGAAAGCTTTAGCAAGAAGCAGCAAGTGCATGCAGCTAGCAGCAACCACTACCAGGCAGCACGGCAGGCTAGTACCTAGCAGCAGCAACCGGGAGGAGCAAGCAGCTGCAACAAGTACTAGACATCAGTAACCAGTACTGAGCAGCAGCAAGCAACCACTACTAGGCAGCACGGCAGGCTAGTATGTAGCAGCAGCAACCAGCAGGAGCAAGCAGCTGCAAGAAGTACTAGACATCAGTAACCAGTACTGAGCAGCAGCAAGCAACCACTACCAGGCAGCATGACAGGCTGGTACGTAGCAGCAGCAACCAGCAGGAGCAAGCAGCTGCAACAAGTACTAGACATCAGTAACCAGTACTGAGCAGCAGCAACCATGAGTACTTAGCAGCAGCAAGCACTATACCAGGTAGCATGGCAACTAGTACTTAGCTACAGCAACAACAACCAGGGGCCAATTTCATAGAGCTGCTTAAGCACAAAATTTGCTTAAGCATGAAAAGTCTTCCTTGATTAAACAGAATGACTGCTTTTGACTTAAATTTGGTAAATGTTTGCTGAGCAAAACATTCACAAGGAGTTTTGGCTGGCATACTGATTTTATTTACCAAGGTTTTTGGTGCTTACGCAATTCTTTGTGCTTAAGCAGCTCTATGAAATTGGCCCCTTGTTGTAGTGACTACATTGCATTACTTATAGCAGCAGCAGGTAACAAACAGCAATGTTTTTATGCAAGTCTGCCCCAAAGGCGGCTATAAGCAAAGCTCTTCAGCTAAAAACAACTATAAGAGTAGCAAAATATAAGAAACAGGATTCTTCTCATGTCACATGGGCCTGAAGCACTCATTACAATAATAGGTTGGTCTAATGTCTTTGTTAATTATATACTAAGGAACACAACTTGTATAAATCTTCTGCAATTACCTTGACACAGACTGGACCGACGGTCATAATTCTGCCCCTCTGGACATTGGCATTCGTGGTCATCAGCCCTTGCAACACAGGTGGCATTGCCACAAATGCCAGGTCGATTTGTGCAGATGTTTTCAGCTGAAGAGAATGAAAGAACAGATGAATGCTATAATCAAACGTTGCCAGGGTAGTATGGTTTGATGGTATGTTGGGGGTTTCACTGGCTAATACTATGTGGCTGTACTGTTTCACAGTCATTTGTCAAAAGACAACCTCATTATGGTTTCTACTTCCACAAACCCTGTCATAGAGGTGCAGTATACTTCTATAGATGACCAGAGCAAACTGGCCAGAGGTCTGGGTTGGGTTGTCATAAAGAGAACTATGGGCTAGAAGTTTGTCTGTGGTGCTAACTTTAGCAAAACTAGCTGCAAGGGGAATTGACAAATTGTAACAGTTTCAAAGTTTTGAGTTTTACATTAAAATGGAGCAATGCATGGAAGCTGATGAGGTGCGAGACTGCGAGTATATAGTTATATACATGTAGATATGTGGACCCAAGTTAAATTTTCTTCCAGCCACCTTCACTCACAAGGAGAATAAATTGTTTTCAATTCACGGACAGTAATGATAATGATCATTAATGATCAATTTAATTACAGATTTATCAAAACTAAGCTTCGTAGACAAAATGTTTCCAACCATGAGGGACCCCCCCATTTTCCCCAGGTTAGGAGAAAAAAATATAAGGGCAGAACCACCCTAATGTGCATGGTGTGAGCACTCCCCTCAAACCTAGGCTTTCATGTTTTTAACAAAAATACTGTTACCCTATCCAAGAAAAAAAAAATACAATTGATTTGCTAATTATATGAAGTTAATTACTTGAATATACTTTTGTTCCTCAATGTGCATGTCCAAAGAGCAATGGCTGTGTGCTCCCTTGGAGTGCAGATGGTTTAAGGAGTGAGGGGTAAATGTGGCCCAAATGACGGGGATAATAGTCAATAGTCAAGACATTTCCCCCTGTTGTAAAATGTACTACACAATAAAGTGGGGCTATTTTCATCATTATCACAATTTCATGGGGGATTTAATGTTAGATGTGACCCCTACCGAGGCACAGTCCTAAAATGTCGTCAAAGTTGTAGCCCAGAGGACACGAGCACAGGTGGAAGCCGTCAAAGTTCTGACATGTTCCGTTGCCACAGGTCTGAAATTCTTCCCGGCACTCATTGATATCTGCATGCATCAAACATTTGAGTATTTGGGTTTTCATTGGAATCCCAAGGATGTGAGGTTGGGGCTTTAAAGAGGAAATTAGGCCAAGATTTGTGAGAGGGAAAGATTTCATGTTTACTGCAGTATTTCAAGGAGCTGCAAGGCCAAGACCAGGGAGGCAAGGCCCTAGAAACAGCACCATCATTGCCTACATTGTATGTAATGTTCAGGCCCCCCAAAACAGATGTAGAAAGGCCTTTTTGGTACCAGACATTCGATAGCTTGTCTTGGCACCACAATTTTATGAGGCCTTTATTGGGTATTTCAATGCTTTGGGAATGCTCTTTAAGGTCATATGCTTTCCAAGCTCATAATACACATTTGCCTAGGAATTTTGTAATGTCTTTTCTTGTAGCAAGAGAAGAGTACAGATTCAACTATGTTAAACCGAATGAAAAAAGAAAAATCACTATTTGTCTATTGGAATATCAGTTTTCCTCAACTCTCATCGAGTGAAAGTTCAACTTGACCCCTGATTTCAATAGAATTCAACATTGGGTAGAAGTGCATTCTTTGGCCAAGTTAGGCCAGCATAAGAGTTGAGTCAAGTCAATGTGCCTGTGTCTTACTGTCTAGCCTAGTCCCTCAAAATCCTGCAGTACTAAAGATGACTACGAGTGGAATTTGGAATAAATAGTGGAGGTATTGAGGAAGACAAAGAAGCACAACTTGTATAAGGCATGGCTATTTACAAACACACAAACACAGGCAACATCAAATAAACATTACAAATTCAGTACAAATCAACGGGACCTTTTACACATATGGGACAAATTATAAAACAAGAACAATTAGCGGGTACACAAATGGATGAAAAAGCAAGTAGGCCTACTCAGGATGAGATAAGGGTAAACTCAATTTAAGAGAAAGTAAGACTTAAGATTACGCTAACTACGACATCGATTCTAACTGCTCCTTAAACTTGATCAAGATAAAGGTACCAGCTCATTTGGAGGTAAAAGCTAGGGTACTTTGAGGGAAATACAGTTATTCTCAAACAGAGATGTGGGTCTTTCAAGTGTTTGGACGGGAGTGGCCTCTAAAGAAACTCACCAACGCAAGCACCGTCCAGGCTGTCAAATTCATATCCTGCCGGGCACTGGCAGAGGTAGGAGCCATCCAGCTCCAAACACGTTGCATCACCACAGGGATTATCATCACACTCCCTTATATCTGCCGTCAAAATGTACAGTGAATTATAACAAAAACCTAGAGAACCGGCACAAAATATGAATGGTAGGTGGAGGAGATGGAATTTGACTGAAATGTGCCTTTGCGGTCAAGGTTAATTAAGTAGGATTAAAAAAATCTAACTCCCTAACTGGTGTTTTTACCGTACAACCTCAAGTGAAAAACCTGGCTCTAATGAGATCAAGCTTTGCGTCCTGCATCAAACAGGTTATGGATTACCGTTGAAGTTGGACATTCCTCTTCTGTCTCAAACAAAGTACCAACCCAATCGTCACTATAACTCTTAATTTAAATGCCTGAATTGTACAAATTTATGCAAAAGAAGCCATGGATCAAGCCTGTTCTCGATTAGTAATTGTATACTTATTTTCGCAATTTCATAATGCTCCAAATATTGCATGTTTCCATGGCAACTTAAGACAAACTGTAATACCTGATAGGTAAATAAAATATGTCAAATTGACACAAAAGTAAAAATCAATTTGATAAGTGGCTCTATTCTGACTAAGATGTCAGCTAGAAGCTTTTAACATTGAAGCAAACAGATTGAGGAGCAAAGAGAGAAGAGCACATGAAGAAGAAAGTTGCTGCATAGAGGAGCTGTATCTGACAGGAAAGAATGTGGAGCAAGTGAAAGTGATCAAAGAATACTGAGGATATCTCGTAGATATATCCAGCATGCAGAATATCCTGGAATATCTATTTGAAGATCGCTCCTGAGAAAATATAAAGCCAAGCTGCAAATCTAAAGAAGTAAAATAGAGCTGAGTATAGAGAGCAAGTCAAATATTCATGCCATGCGAGTCCGAGATAACCAACTATGAATATATACAGCTCAATTGCCATGCGAAATATTCTGAATAGAATAAAAATACAGGCTCGTCAAATCCGAAATACAAAACATGCAGAAGAAAAATGCAAAACGAAAAAAGGACTTAAAAGCAGCCAAAAAGCGAAGAAGAAATCGTGCTTAACAGCGTTGCTTATTACAGACAAGTTGCAAAGCTTAACATACAAGCCGAAAATGCTTAAGCGGAACTGATAACTAAAATAAAGCCAGCTTAGCGCAAAGACAACAGTTGATGTGAAATAGCAGTGATGAATGTTTGAACAATCTGGGGGTCGACCAAATATTCCAAAATATTTTTTCAATTGTTTTAGTTAAAACAGATGACATATTGTAGAGGAGAATTTTTCCATTTGGACACTTTTTAACGAGATGGTATTGTAGTACTGATTAAAAAAAAAATATATAGAAATATACAAAAAAAGTTGAGCGTGTATAAATTACTAAGAGAATAGCATAACATTTTTCTAAAGGCCCCGGAAAATATATTCCCTGAAAATTCTGATATGCCAAATGTAATAAAAACCTACAATTTTCAAAGAAATGCCAATCTGGGGCAAAGTTTTATAATGCTGCTTAAAACACAAACTTTTTGAGTTAGCACAAATTACTTTGGCTTAATAAGAAGGTTTATGTTACCGGCCAAAAGTTCATGTAAACTATTCCATGACTGTTTCTCAACTATGCTTTGCAGCTTCATATTGTACATGGTCCTGGTACCCACCATGTCATAACCATACACTGCTATTTCACAATATGCCTCATGCTTGATGCCAAAAGCTGTTCGTTCATTGCTTGCTTGTTTGTTTGTTTGTTGGCTTTTTTGTTTGCCAGAAGCGGGACTCACCAAGACAAGCCCTCAGACGCCTGTCAAGACCAAACCCAGGTGGGCATTGGCAATCAAACCTGCCCACATGGTTAACGCAGGTAGCGTTGCCACACAAGCCAGCGTACCGATCGCATTCGTCAATGTCTGAAAGAAGGTTTGTTATCACAGTGCTCAGACATGGTTAAAGCCTTTTTAAGCATTTCCACAATGAAAATGGCCGACGATTACCATAGCAACCGCTTCCAAGTTGCAGGTTTTACCTCAGGATGTCTGGCAAAGTTTGTAAAATCAATTTAAATGGACTGATGATGATACGTTATGATTACCACAAGATTTCAGGAGGTTACCAATGAAAAATATCCATGAATAGACAAAACATAAAGTAATCAATAAATTACTGGAAATTGTTTGAAAATTAATCCATTTTTTCGGCAACCTTTCTGAAAGTCTTGAGCAAATCATATTTATCACAGTTATGGTTCTATACACAGCCAATACAGCAAAAGCTGTTTATTTCTGTTCATTACACCATCTAAAAAAAGCAAATCACAAATTAACAACATATTAGAAGGTGCAGAGTTATTCTTTAGATGTGTTTTAGAGCTTGTGTGAATGGATATGCAATAAGTGAAGTTTGCTAACTCTAACTTTGTGGGTGCATCGCTGTGGACGTGTGTGGTGTGTTATTTTTACTGTCATTCTCATAAGCAAAAGCTTTGCAAAGCCAGGTTACACGTCTCCGTACTGCAATACAACTTCAAGTCCAGGGTATATTGGTATTACATAGACACGCAAAAACCTGAAATCCTCATTTTAATCACATATTGACAAATTAACCCATCAAAAAACAGTAATTCCCTGGCAACCAATAATGTGCCAGCAAGATGGGGGTGGGACAAAATGTCAAGATGCAATGACATTTTTGGCCAGAAAAATGTCTCCTTACAACTCTCAGTGTCAAAGTATCAGGAGATGTTTTGGGGTTTTTGGGCTCTGGCTCCGGCTCCATTTTGTGGTTCCATTTTGTGGTTCCATTTTGTGAATCTATTCTACAATAAGGTGTATCAAAATAGAGGCTTTTGGATGTGGTTCTGAAGTAGATTCTCTGGTTTGAAAAGGAAAACAGAGCTTCAGCTTTAATGAAAAACCACAACCTATATTTTCAGCAAACGGATGACAGAGACGAAGCCTAAGCCTCCATTTCGTAAACCCCCATAGTTTACAGTTGTAAGGATGACTAATTTTACTCTGAAGAACTTTTGAAGTCTAAACTCTCCTACATTTAAGCCAAAAGCTACAAGAAGTTACTGGTAGTATATGTGTGATTATATCCACACCCTGAACTGTGCTTGAATGCAATGTAGATGACTTGAACCTGGGCTTGCCAAACCTTTGCAACAAACACAAATACAAGAGACAAACCCAATACAAAATATACATTTAGAAAATCTACATATATCAATTTTTACCTTCGTGAACCACATAAAGATTGAAAATTATGGAGTTTTGTTCAGTAAAAGTTTTCTTTTAAAAACCACATCAAAAACTGGATAGCGACTTAATTGATTTTTCTGCATTTTTTTGTGAATCTTACCATGAGACACTTATCCATGCATTTTTTCCTCCTCAAAAAGATGGCAGGATTAATGCTTTTTAAAACTGATCAAAATCTGAGGCAAAATTGTTTCAAAATGAATGGAATGTTGAAAAAGAGTCAAAGTTCTCATTTTTCAAGAAAAGATTTATAGAATGAAATTAAAATGTTCCAAATTATCCCCACTTGTGATAAACTAACTCACGCCAAAGCAGCTACATGAAAAGTTGGTTTTATCCCAGATACCCGGATGAATGCCACGTTGTAGCAAACTCACCAGCGCATTCTTGCCGAGTCTGGTCAAATGCAAATCCACGGTTACAATTGCAGGTGTAGCCTCCCTGCGTGTTGCGACAACCAACGCTGCCACACGGTTGAGAATCACACTCATTGATGTCTGCATTAAGAAGGACAGATGACGCAAGAGGGTGGTTTCTTATAATTGCAGAGTCATCATTACTCATGCTCATTCTCAGCCCAATTTCATTCTCAGTCTGCTTGCTGTCATGACTGTAATTGTAGAATTGGTGTTTACGGAAGTAAACAATTCTTTGCTTACAATCCTATTTCACGGATTAGGGAGGAATTTTCAGTTGTGTGCATGAGTAGTTCAAGTAACTAAGGATTCTCGACTACTCAGAAGGCGTAGAGAATCTGTGCTAGTCCTGTAAGCATAAAAAGAGGATTATAAGCACAGAATTCTGCAGTAATTAAGCAGAGGAATGAAATTGGGCCCATGTGTTCACATCATTCCTTAGATCATATGTGGAGTACATACAACCATCCATGATGCATCTATCTAATGTTGAGATCATTCAAACACAAACCCAACTCTACCATCTTAGGAAGCTACTTCATCCTTGGGTGTGGAGAAACAATCTGCAACAAAGCTTCTTGCTCAATAAAACCTCTTCCCCTGCGTTTTAACACACTGAGTATGATCAATTGCATGATGCTTACCGAGACATTGCCTGTAAGCTTGGTCGTAGTAAAATCCTTCCTGACAGTCACAGTGATAGCTCCCTCTTGTGTTGTTACATCGTCCACCCGCACAGGGACGCTGCTCGCATTCATTTATGTCTGATGATAGAACAAGGATATCGTCAAACATTATGAGGTTCAAATATTGCCACATGCTTAAAAATATTTACTCAATCAATCAATCAGTGGGAGCATGTGCCGCGGCAGCGCGTTGCCGCATCTACATTCGAGTGCTACACCTTCGGTCTCCTGATAGCCATCCCCCAGGCAGCCACAAGACCCATACTCATCTCAGCAAAATAACGACCCATCTGACGCAACCACGTGGCATGTGGATGCCCTACTGGGTGAATCCTACCAATAGGTTCTCTCATTTATTTATTTACTGATCCTTGGAAAATAGCGGTAAGTGTTGTTTGTTGTTCTGAGGCTAATGATTAGCAAGCACAAAAAGGAAATTGACATTTGCATGACATAATCAACATGAGCACTATGAGCATCGGCTGGTTATATAGCTCATGAAACCATTCGTTATTTAAAGAAAGCAAGGCTGAATAATAATTTTTTAGAATGATTTGTCTAGGAATAAAACGACCTAGGATTTTTGCGGTGACACCCAGGCGCGGTTCTAGAGCCAAAATTTTTGGGGGGCTAGAAGAGCCTTTTTTATTTTTTTGGGGGGCTAGAAGACCCAATATTTTGGGTTCTTTTAACACTCGCTTCTGCTATGTCTTAATAGGGGTAGAAAAACATGCACATTATAGCCCACACAACGCGTTTGTTATGTAATTGGCGCTTAATAACTGAAAAAATCTAGTATTTTCAAGATTTTTTTTTTCACTTGCATTTCAGTTTCGGGGGGCTACAGCCCCCCCTAGCCCCCCCCCCGTAGAACCACGCCTGGCGACACCATGTGTTAAATCTTCTGAGTGCGGGTCTGAAAAGATGACCCCGAATTAAGGTTCACCCTTCACGACAGGTTTCATATCTCTGTGCACTCAGTCCTCTCGATCGAGCACCTGTAGTCTAAGGAGTACTTCAAATGCCCCTCGGGTACTCTTTGAAGCCATGAGCTGTGGGCAGTTTAACTCACCGACACAGGTAGTTTGGCCAGCGTCCATGGTGAAACCAGAATCACAATCACAGTAATAGCCAGGGGATCTGTTGATGCATTGACCATCAGCGCAGATATCAGGCGTCTGAATGCACTCATTGATGTCTAAATGAAAAAAGGATAAAGCGTGAGAAAGAGGAGATGATAGGACGAGAACTGAATAGATCAAGTTTGGTTGAGTTTCAGGGTTGTGAACAATGTGAGTTTGTTTGAAACATTTGCAAACTGTTAACAGACTCTGGTATGACATCCAGGACCAATGAGTTTCCGCGACTGCGGAAAACGGACAGAATTCACGGAATCAGCTCCCCAAAATGGAAAACGGATTTTTAGGATGATATCATAAAATTCTATTGATTGATTCCAATATGAAATGTTGATGACTGACTGAATAGACAGACCAGACCAAATCAGTGTGAAATGACTAGTGCTGGAGAACAAAAACCTTTCAAACTGAGCAATATCGTACGCAGTCGTGAGACTTACTGACTGTACCTTGCCCAGTACCAGCCTACCATTATGTAAGCAAGTGCTACATAAAATTGGCAGGCTCGCAGCGTGCTTTCACTTATCCCTTTGTTCCATCTGCCAGTTTATTATGTCACATCACGCTGTGTTCACAGGTCCATCTTTAATAGCGTTCCGCACTAATGACGTCACACCACGCGCGACGCGCTCAAATACTTCCACTCACCACATGTTTGCATGGCCACATTGCAATGTTTGTCTGAGGTTCGGTGCTATTTTAAGCGCAAGTGCGCAGCGCTATTGGTTGGAAGCCAGAAATAACTGATTTGAAACTTCTTAGGAATGCCCTACAAGGAGTGGAATAGATCACCTACCGATGCAATTGCGGTACCCTTCACGGAACTCAAATCCCTTCGGGCACAGGCAGGTGTAGCTTTCAGTAGTCTCTTGGCAGGTTCCATTGCCGCAGGGGTAATCCCGGCACCAGTCTCTTTCTGAAAAAATAATGCGTAATCATAGATGTTGGAATTACAGTGAATATTACAGTTGGCTACGAAAAACAAATTTGGACAGGACAAAATTGTGAACCAATTCAACAAGAATTTCAACATCGATCACTTATCGATAATATACAGGACCAGAGCAAAAGACAAATGCCTTCATGCTCCACAACATAATTCCAAAATTTTCAAGAAATGGTTTGCAATAATTGCAGTTCAATTCAATTTCAAGAACATTTGATTTGACGAACTCTTCACAAACAAGAGGTTTGAACTTATAGGGTCATATTCCTTTTAATAAATTACACACAAGACGGAACGGAATAACTAATTACTAGTTTACCGTGGCAGGTGAGACTAAAGCGCTGGAACTCCTGTCCGGGCGGACACACGCAATCAAAACCACCATTAGGATCCATAACGCATCTTCCTTCACCACATATGGTCGGATAAAGGGTGCACATGGTGATTTCTGGGCAAACAAACAAATTATAATAAATGATCATGCTGATATCAATAAACAGCTGATAACTTTTTCAGTAACTCAGATTTCCCAGTAATTATATTATTAGATCTTTGCATGGTGACAATTGGTATGTGGATCGGTTTGCGGAAACACCATGTAAAATTTGTTCCTACTTTCGCACTTCTATTTTGTTCGCACTTCTCGTAAGATCTTCTGATGAGGACTAGAGCAGACTAGTCGAAACGTTGAAGTGCAAAAGTATGAACGATTCTTACATGGTGTTTCCGCAAACCGATCCTCATAGATCTTTGATCTTCAAACATAGAAATTGTTTTCTTATTAATCTTTGTCATATATTCCATAGTCACAACAGCTGTGTATGGTATGATATTGACAACAATAAGGTTTCTTACCGGTGCAAGCGCGATGTGTGAGGTCAAACTCGTATCCATCGGAACAGAGACATTCAATAGTATCACGAACTATGACACATGTACCATTATTACATGAACTACCGTGAATTCTGCACAAGTCCATTACTGCAGGAAGTAAATACAAACATCATCAATGATAAAATCAAACATGTTTTGTAATTGCATACAGACTCAGAAATGACTCAAATTTTACTCCATTTAATTATTTTATACAAGTCGACTCCCTTTTATCTATAAACTTTCCAATTCAGAAATAAAATTCCAGTGGCTCTACACATGCAAAGAGAAGTTTATGTTGCACCGTCCATGTAATTGTTTGGAGAAATGAATGGACATAAAATTAACCTTGTTAGACTCTAGTTCTCAGTCAGAACTACACTTCTTTCTGGAAGGGTTCTTAACAAGCTTCACAGTAAGCCCACTATATTTTGAGATTTGCAAGATTTAGACTGAAATGATGAATCAAATTTAAGGCTGAGCATGACAGAGCTACAGACGATAGCATTTTGCATTTCTGGAAAACATCAGAAATGTTTCAAGAATGGAACAAGGAAAGCTCAAAGTCAATATCAAATGACAACTTGTGTCAAATATTTTGCATATAACGGTCACTTGGCTTACTACGTTTTGCCTTTTCTGGAAAGTGGAGTGATGTAATGGGTACCTAGATTTTTTCGGGAAAGGGGTCAATAAGATGAATTTCTCCATAGTTGACTTATATTACCTGCACAGTAGCCAAGTTCCTTGTCGTATTCGAAGCCGTTGGGACACATACACTCATATCCATTAGCATCACTATGACACGTTCCATTATTACAGATGTTAGGGTAGGCAAGGCACATGTCTCTCACTGAAAAATCAGACAAGAAAAAAACAAGACAAAAAATTCAAGATAAATCTCATGATTGTCACCCTGTCCAAATGACTCTATAAGTACTATATGATGACTCTGGTTTCTGAGTGAATGGTCCCACTGGTCGAAATTGAAAGCGGGACTTGTTCAAATAGTAGGCGTTCTTGTTAGCAAGCATAAAGGGTTAACATTGATTAATGCCTTGCTCAAGCTGACACTGGCACACTGGTATCTGATAACCATCTCAAAGGTTCGAAAAAACAAAAACAACAAACAAACAAAAACAAGACAGGCTTCATTTAAAAAGGCAAACTTACAGTGACAGGCCACTGCATTGTAGTCAAAGTCATACCCAGGTTGATTACACACACAGTGATAGCCATCATCAGACATGACACATGTACCGTTACCGCACACGTTGCCAAAAGCAAGGCAGTCATCAGTTACTGATTGATAAAGATTAAAAGCAGAATGAGGAGTTTACATGAGTGATTCAAATACAGGGGAACTAAGAGGGCAGCAGTAGCATAGCTGGGGAGTTTGTCAGGAGGGGCAGACTAAAATGATAACTGAAATTGAGATGGAGAACCAAAAAAAAATAGGGATGCGAAATAAAGGGAAGGAAAGAGAGAAAAAGGGGAAGGAGAGAGGAGAAAAATGGAGACAAGATACTGATGATTCGCTCCGGACAGACAATGCTGGCTATGTACCTGGGTGCCGGTTTTTCTTAAAATAGATATATTCCACATTCCTGCACTTGAATACATTTGAATTAATTTAGATTTTCTAAATTTGTAAATTTCATTCCAGGTTTATTCAGGGAATATCTTGTTTCAGACTTGCATCCAAATATGACAATAGACATACTGCCCTCACTTGACCAAAAACAGGCGCATATACAAACAAGAATTGAAGGGATACTCACAAATACACGCCCGATAGCGATAGCTGTACTCGTAACCACGGGGACATTGGCAATCATAACCATTATCAGCAACGACGCATGTTCCATTGCCGCAAATATCAGGATATGCAGTACACTGGTCAGATACTGAGGGAGAGAAACAACCACTTAAGTCAGACTCTACACATTTCATGCAACAGAACTGCAACAAATGACTTTATTTCCAAATACCTAAATGTCAGACATTTTCTAACACTGATCTAAGATCATGCAAACACTGCATATAGTGAATTGCTGCCTGAAAGTCACACAAGCAGACTTTGACAAACTTGCTTTAATATTGGCAGCTCTTTAAACTGATATCTCCCTTCAATGTGGTGTTTTAAGGACACGCCCCCAGCAGCCGTACGACGTCCGCTGGAGTGACCCGTCCACAGACTGCTGAAAACGGCACGGTGGACGTGAATCCCAACCTATAGGATGTAACGGACACCGTAGCATCCAGCTCTTCAGTTGCCTGATGAAGGCTAGCAGTACCAGCAGCCAAAATGTCGCTACCAGCAACACGACATCATGTGACTTTGATCACCTTTTTTCCTTATGATGTTTTAAACTATGGATGTCAGTGTCCCCATTTGAAATCTCGATTATTCAAAGAACTGTCTTTTTAATTTGTCTCCAGTGCAACCCTCCCTCCCCACTCAAAAACATTTGTTCACCCCGTGTGACACCCTGTTTGACCCCCGTTACGCCACTGGTCAATAGTACCTTGGCATCTCCTGTAGTCTACACTATACTCATATCCATCAGGGCATTGGCAGGTGTACAGTACATCCAGGTCCTGGCATGGGTACCCACGGCAGATATATGGGTATTCCTCACACTCATTAATGCCTGGTTGGAAGGTTAGAATTAGAATTAGAAATGTACAAGGGAAATGTGAGATACAGAAGTAACATCATGGCTAGGAATGGTGGAGGGTGCGAAGTTTTATCGCTTGAATATACAAACTACAGATATGGAAGTATGGAATCTACCTTCTTAGACTTGCAAGGGAGCAAGCTGAACTATTTGATACATCATATACATACATCCTCACAATATGGAAGACAAATTTAAGCATAAAACAGAATTGTATGCAGTTTGGCCACTCCAGTAACTTTTCAAGGACCAACAATCAAACATATCCCATAGTCTTCTTCCACTTGCTTCTCAGCCTAAGATGTACTTATTCTTCCTGGATGGATATACGTACCTTCACACTGCAGACTGTCGCTGTTGAATTGGGAACCGTCTGCACATTGGCAGGTATACATGACATCAAGATCAACGCAAGGACTACCATTACAGACATCTGGAGTCTCTTCACATTCATTGATACCTGAATATCAAGTAAGAGAACAAGATGCATGAGTTCATCAGGTACACGTAACAACATAGGCATAGGAGGCTCAGGCTTTAATAGACTCCAGCTCTGTCATCCATACGCAGAAAATATAGGTTGTTGCGTTTCATTGAAGCTGAAGCTCTGTTTTCCTTTTCAAACCAGAGAATCTACTTCTGAACCACTGCCAAAAGCCTCTCAATTTTGAAACCAGTTATTTCATCAGAATGGATTCATGAAATGGAACCGGAGCCTGAGACAGATTCTGAGCCTCTGTTACATAACTTATCGGCAATAGTTTCTCCATTTGTTACTGGTGCTATCTATATCACAGATTACTCATTGCTTGATTATCTGTTTCGACATTTATGTCATGCATTCCAGTTCTGTTTCAAGTCACCAAGCCTCAATTTGTGCCTTTTCTTTTATTCTGTATTGTTTGAATTTTTCTAAGAAATGAAAACAAATTAAAATTGAAATTGAAATAAATTGGAATGGTGTTTCATAATCACGATTAAAATGAAATATGGGGCAATTAAGATAAAAGCAAATCTAGATTCTTTAGGAAAAATCTTCAGCTGGTGACAAATTTCAGCGTGTACATTAAAATGCTTGCAGACAGGCAAGAGACAGTGCATGGTTTTTATAATTGGAGCAGGTCGGCATGACGTCTAGCCTGTGTATGAGTCACAAACTCCGCCCATGGAGATCAACAGACACGCCTTAAATTCACACGTTGTCTGCGTCCGTCTCGCTTTGCAGGCCTGGGTATTATTCACAGGTGTACGATAGAAGTCTTGATCGGAGAGATGTCAGACACTCGTGAGACGAAGCAGCTGGTATGATTTACACACCATTACTTACCCCAAGCCACCATTCCCAGACCTCTAACCAACCATTTCTTATTCCTTTAACCACAATCCCTGAATGACCCCCAACCGCTGTCTTTAATAACCTCTTCATCCCCTAGGACTATCAACCACCGTCTCCTAGCTCTGAAAAACCATTGCTTACTTCTCTACCATAACCTCATACACAACCATCCAAAACGTTCCAAGCAGAAAGCAGAGCAACGGGTTATAATAATAATACTGTAATATAAACATTTATAAAGCACAGCATATCAACCCAGAGGGTGCTCAAGGCGCTTACCATTATTATCCTTGGTCATCAGGCCATAATTTACATTCCTGAAACCAACTCAACTCCCTGGGAAGTATACAGCCCCAGCTACCATAAGGTGCACAAAGGCTAATCAAACCACAAAGCCATCTCTACCCTCACAGGTACCCATTTACACCTGGGTGAAATAGAGCAACATGTGACATAGCATCTTGCCCAAGGACGCAAGCACCAATAACTCATGGCTGGATTCACCACAAGATCTTGAGTCTGACGCGCCAGACCACTTGGCCACAGCACCCCATATTCAGTCCCACATATACTCACGAACTTCCTACCTTCCTATCCATAATTCCTTACCTCTCATCTAATATCACTAATCAAGGACCATCCCTTGCCACTTCACCAGCATTCCTAATTACCTCTGGCCCTCATCAGGAACCACTCACAGGTGTACGTGCAATGTCAGTGTGATGGTAAGGAGATGCGGCAGATTAACCATATTGTATCATTCCATCCCCTTCCATCTATCTCTGCATCCAAGAATTGCTGTCCCATTGGCCATTATGCCTTTTGCTAGTCTGAGTATCACCCGTTCTACTCCGTGCCACTGCACTGCCTATGAACATCTGATACATGCGTGCATGCTTATGCAATGCGGCACATAAGCCAATTCAGATCTGTTTTGAGTACATTTTCATATACATCGTTATGGAGGCTGAGGATGTTGATTTATAGTCAAAACCTAAAGGTCAGAGCTGGGTTGGCTTGCATAATTAATCAGGAAATCTGCACTCATGTGATAGACGCTCGTTCGCTGTATGGCAAGTTCATGTAAAATGTCAAGACAATCGACATAGACCAACAACAGACCCATGGCTTACCTTCACAAGTCTTGCTGTCCATATTGTAGCGCTGGCCTTCAGGGCACTCGCAGGTGTACATCATTTCACGGTCAGAGCAGGTGTACTCCCCACAGATGTTGGTGAAGACCAGGCACTCGTTGATGCCTGAAACGGACAGAAAATCAAATCAAGTCGCTGCAATTTACAACATTCTCAAGAGACACTCTCCTTGTATACCCGTTGGAAAAGATAACACTAATTAACTAGGTAATAGACTAATTTTTATCCAAGCCTCGGATTGATTGCACTTCTTTGAATGTAGGATGGATGCACCGTGAATAAGGTCTATACAAGGCTCATGACAGCCCAGCAAAAATGATAAACTGCAGCCATATTGGGGTCACATTTACCCACAGACCCTAGCTGGTTGGGTGGTTTTGCTGATTAGATGTCTGCAACGGTAAGCTGGTCATGGCTTTGAAAACAAGTCATTGAAAGAAAGATTTGAGGCTAATTCATGGTGACAATAGCGCTCCGCACTTACGCTAAAAATAGCACCGGATCTCTGACAAACATAGCAACCATGCACGTGTGTGGGTGTGCGCGTTCATGTACACTACGGGTGTTAGACAATGTTTGTCTGACAGCCGGGGATTTTGTGACGTCATTAGTGCGGAGCGCTATTGGTATGTGGATCGGTTTGCGGAAACACCATGTACAATTTGTTTGTACTTAAGCACATTTCGTCGGACTTCTGGTTAGGTCTCAATGTTTCGACTAGCCTACTCTATAGTCATCATCAGGAGATGATTGAAAGGTGAACAAAAAAAATTGACTGGAGCGGGATTCCAAATTGTGAACTTCGATATACGTATCGGTGCTCTACCACATGCGCTATTCAGCCCTATGCTGACTTGATGAGGCAAAGTGAAGGTCATGGACTGGCCGTGCTTACCAGTATCTCGTCTAGCTTCTAGGACTGGATGCAGTCCTTCAATCAATGTCAGCTCCTGGTGTCCAGGACCCATGGGGCACACTTCATCAAACTCCGCTGAAATAAATACAGCAATATTGCGATTACAATCTTCTTTAGAGATAATTATTTTTGTAAGGTGGGGTATTTGGCCACTCAAACAAAGTCAAGTAATTTGCATATTTCTATCTCCTGACGAAAAATTATAAATATTCATGATTCATTGTGGTACCCCGCCGCAATATTAGATATGATTCACCCCGCTGACCCCAGCTAGCTTGGTGGCCTAGCGGTATGACATCTGCACTGGTAAGCAGGAGGTCGTGGTCCGTGGGTTCGAATCCCACCTGAGCCAGCACATGAGTTTTTTCATGTGCACTCATCAAGCACTGAGTATGCAGAGCTCATCTACGTTGGTGAAGGGCAAGCCTAATTTGCACAATGTCAAGTCTACCATCAACAGCATTGATTTCTTGTTCTTCTTAACGCTTTTGGCTCTGCCCAATGTTAAGTCTTAAACGTAATGGTACTATCATACTTATCAAACCTGTGAAGTTTTCATCTCAAATGATGAAACAGACAAGAAAATGTCATAGTTATTATCTGACTGAACTGCAGACTCACGTGTATCATGCGGAGGGCATATCCACAGCTGGCAGTCGTCGCCCCATCCAGCGCCCACGCTACAGCAGCACTCCTGCCGGGTGACGTTGCTTCCTAGGATGTTGCTGCAGAAGTTTGGATCGTCCACTGAAGCGTAGCAGTCTTTCCTCTCGGGACCTTGCTCTACGGGAGGAGGTGTGGGCGGTGCTGATGTAGTCACTGTGTCTAATTCCCCAACCCCAACAAAAACAAGATATCGAATGTGGAAAGAAACATTAACGGATAACCGGATTGGTATGGATTGAAAACAAATTCTGATTTGATCTCAGAATAATGAATAATTTTCATAACGCTTTTATCTGCATAGATTTTAGTGAGCTGTAACCTTTTTCAGAACCAGATTAAGCAATTATAAGTCGGTTTATCTTTCAAACTTATATCTTATGCAAGAAACAAACTGCTCATCAGCTAAAATAATGACCTGGAACATAATATGAAATGCTTGGAGTTAGGAGGGTCTGAAGTTTTGATCCTAGCAGGATTCTTCTTGAAGGGTTTGAGAAAGATCCTCCTAGGATCAAAGCGTCAGGCCCTCCTAACTCCAAGCAAACTCATATTTAGCAGACGGACAGCAATGAATCTAATACTGATTGTGCAGTTGGCAATCCTCGATTTTCATAGGCTGAGTAGATTGGGAGAAGATTTCAACTTGTCTTTACCTAAATCTTTATTGACATCCAGATAGATACAGTTGCGCATGGTTTTGTCGTAGAAGGCACCGTTGGGACAGGAACAGATGTAACTGCCTAATGTATTGACGCACAGTACTCCGACCCCTCCACAAATATCTGGAGTCTCAGCACACTCATCCACATCTGCAATGAGACAATCGCATACAGAACCCAACATCACTCCATCTCATGCAGAGACTTTGTACTGGGAAATTATCTGGCAACTTGTACTATTTTAGGCATTGTAGAAGTAAATCAAATTTCAGAAAAGATTAATTCTGACTCTGGGTTCAGGCAAATTCAAAGACTAGAAGTGAAAAGGGGCCCTGCAAGATTTGATAAAAATACAATCGCAAGCCATTTACTGCCAAAGATTCAGTGATTGTGCTAGCACAAAGCAATTGAGCTCTTGGCATGGCTTTAACAAAACACTCATAATAATCTTCTTGTTAGGACCACCGTGGTGATTTGTTTGCAAAAACGATGTAAACTGATGACGTACAATTAGTTACCTGAAGGTATTCCTCTACAGCCTTGGGCCGATTTCACTAACGCTTTGCGATCAGCGCTAAAGCCCAAATCCATCGGTAAACAGGGAATCGATCATAAAGTAGCCATCTCATATCAAGTGCGATAGCGATGATAAAAAAATGCCACTTTAGTGACAAACGCTTTGCGATCATCGCTTAAGCCAAAATCCTTTTTTTTTTCGTTTAGCTTTAGCGATGATCGCAAAACGTTAGTGAAAACGGCCCCTGGTTTTCTGAAAATGCTTTGATCTGGTTCAATTTGAAATAAATGAGCTACCTATTTGGCCAGTAGGTATATAATGTCCTGTTAAGTCTCAAGGTAATGTACATACCTAGGCATGCTGATGGCTCATTGAGCAGGGTACCGATTGGACAAACACATCGATATGATCCAGGCTGGTTAACGCACTGTCCACCTACACAGGTATCCTCCTCCTCACATTCATTCACATCTGAAACACATAGCAAAGTATAATCATTCAAACTTTGTTACAATGTCATCATGTTATGACATCTGCATACAATTATGTACACAGCATGAATTCATGTTGAGTCATTGGGTAACCAATGACTCAAGCCACTGGAAAGCCTTGCCAGACCTGGACTTTGCTCAGTCTCTGCAGCTTCTACAATACAATTCTGATCATGGGCAATGCGCTGTATCTATTTGAAGCTGAACAATAGCCCCATCTCAGACTCGATGTGGGCAGGACTTCAGAGGCTAGTGGCTTGGATTCGTTGATTTCAAGCAGCTCTATTGTATTGAAGTTCTGGCCCTTCAGGGCTGAAGGGCCAGGCATGGCTGGGCTTTTCAATGGCTAGGCCTGACCAGTAATAACGTTTCTCTCATAAGGCAGAACAACCATATAAATGTTCATTTGTGATAATTGGATTGAAATGAAATTCAAGTAGGAAGTAAATGTGAAATATTCTTAATATGTAGATTAGTGCATGGAGCTTTTGTGCGGTAAATGCATATCATGGGCTTTTGCGAAACAGAGGCTCAGGCTCCAGCTCTGACATCCATATGCTGAAAATATAGGTTGTGGTTTTTCATTGCTGCTGAAGCTCTGTTTTCCTTTTCAAACAAGACAATCTACTTCCAAACCTTAGCCAAAAGCCTCTATTTTGATACCTGTTATTTTAGAATGGATTCATGAAATGGAGCCGGAGCCTGAAGCAGAGCCTGAAGCCTCTTTTCATAAAAGCCCTATGAGAAATGCAGTGTGGGACAGTTTGTGCTAAACATTGTCCAGCCAGCTACCAGGGAAAGGGTGTTTATGTGTATACCTTGGCATTGATGAGCCCTTGAGTCATAATGATATCCTTTTACACATGAGGAAGGCATACAGAAATAACTGCCATGGGTGTTCAGGCATTCGTTGATACCACATGGGCTCTGCAGACACTCGTTGATGTCTGCAACAAATTGACAAAATTCAAGACTTCTCATTAGCACATCTGTCACTTCTAAGGTGCCACATGAAAAACAGGAGGAACGAAGGAACGATGCCTTACAATTGGATGAATGAATTAACAAACAAACATATGAACGAAGAAATAAACAAAGTAAGGAAACGGAATGCTGCTGCAAAACCACAGAAAAACAAAATGAATGAGTGAACTGACAAATATATGAATGGAACAACCAAACAAACAAACCAACCAAAAAATGAAAAACAAAGGAACAAATAAATGAATGGATAAGTTAAGGAACAATTAAAGGAAAAAAACAAACAAAATTGGAAAACAATCAAAAGAATGAAGCACATGACATATAACAACAATTTTATCCAAGCACACTTCAGAGCACAGCAGCATTTGAGTTATGAGAAGTAAAACATTGCATAACTCGAAACAGATTATACCAGGCCTAAAAGTTGTCTAAATGTTAATGTCTACAAGCAAATATTGACACATAAGAATTATGGATGAAGCAATATATCCAAGTATCCAACAGCAATTGACAAGCTGTCAAATGATTCCCAGACACTTTCAACCATGCTTCATCTTCATCAATAGGCGAGGGTTTCCCTTATGGTACATCTCTCGAATCTCAATGTCTTTACCTCTGCAGGTGTTGCCACTCTGTTGCAGTCCTAGGCTGTTGGTACATCTGCAGAAGTAGCTGCCCATGGAGTTAATACAACGTCCTCCCTGGCAGACATTCTGGTCTTCATGACACTCATCAATGTCTGTAAATTAGAAGAAGGATCATGAGGTCACATTTCAAATACAAGAATACAAGATCTAGGAATATTCCGAAATACCAGTACTTCATAGTACCGAATTTTGGTTTTGGTGGTGGTATTTATGATCTTGGTAGAGAACTGCTTTGATATTTTGCATTTCACTGATATTTGTTATTAATATTGGTATCCATGTTTGGATAGTATCTAAAGGCTTAAATTTTTGCACAAGGAACAGAAAAACAACTGGTACCGATGACATAAGGGCAAGACTTAAATTAGCTTAATTTAACTGACTTAGTGTTGGAGCACACGTACACGAATTTGAGTACAACTCGAGTACCACTAATTACTTGGCCTGTACTCGGCCACAAGTACTGGAAAAAAATAAGTACTCGGCCCACACTTGTAATTTCGTACTCGGACTCGTCCCCGAACTCGACAAATGGTGAACTCGATCCCAGTTGCAAGCACCCGAAAGATAACAAAAAACAAAACCAAAATAACATTTTTATGGTGGTGGTAACTTTAAAAAATCACTGGGCTGACCAAACCGTGCTGACATAGCGTAAGGCTACAGGCAGACAGGATATTGGCAGTATGTATACATAATCCGCGTTATAGGTTGATGAAGAAAACCAGAACCACATGTTGAGGGGTAATTGGTTTAAGGAGAACCAGGTGCTACAAGGCAGGGCTACATCTGGTTCCATCTACAGCCACCATGGGTAACATGGGTTCATGTCATGACTAAACTCAACTGCTATGTCACTTTTGGAACATTATTTTTGTTTTTTCATTCATTCTTTTCCTCGGGCCCTTGAGCAGCCATGTAGTGCTCTATGGTACAGCGGATGCCAATCATCTTTCGAAAGAAATAGAAAGGTCCGTCAAGCCATTAAAATGTCTCACTGAATGACACAGCAGATTTGTTTATCCTCTGTCCGTCAGTCAAACTGTTAACAAAAATATCACTTTGGACTTTGAAACTGAACATTATACAGTACTTCTATACTGTATATCCATGCCTATATTTCACACACATTGACTGTTTGATGTGCAAAATGATATCACATTTACAGTTGTGCGAGCTTGGACTACAGAGTTTTTATAAAATAACCCTGAACTGACAACAATAACTCTGGCCAGACAAAGAGCAAATATCATATAAATGAAATCAAATTCTTCTGCCACTCAGGTTTTTCAGTTGACAAATGTTTCAAGAAATACATGAAATATAAGAAACCTTCGCAAGCCTGTCCGTCACTGGTGGCCCTGAATCCTCTACGGCAGTTGCACTTGTAGCCTAGTGGAGTGTTAACGCACTGACCATGTGAACAAAGCAGGGTGTTGGCTGCACAGGCATTTGGATCGATAACTGCCAATGAGAACAAAATGACAAGGAGAAAGAGAAAAAGAAAAAGAAGAAAAAACAGAGCACAAGAAAGTAAGTTAGTATTTTGTGGTGATAGTCAATGTGAATAATTCTAGTAAATTGTGTAGATTTTGTCCCGTACTCTAATCAAAGGCCATATGTACAACATTGGTAAAGGTGACAGAGCAGCTGCAGGCTGTTCATTATTAGATTTGTTATGGAATAAACATAAACCAGTGAAATTTTCAGCTCAATTGATCATTGGAAACAGTAGAAAACAGCAAAAACCGTTGCAATTGTTATGGCAACTTGTGGGAAAGTTGTCGCATTTTTTATCTTTCCAAGATCAAGAATGTTTTGGAGTTTGGTTTTACTCTTTTCTGGATAAATACAGCATTTGAGGCAGAACAATTTTCACAATATGTTTCTCCCATTATCGTCTTCATATACTGTAAGTTATATGTAAATCTGTGAACATTTCTATTTTGGTTTGTTACCAATGTTGTACATACCCTTTGAACAAGAAAATCGTTCCAAATTCACTGGAATATAAATTCCATCCTACAACTCTTCTCTTTTTTTTTCAGGGTGTAACCCTGGACTGAATGTTATTTCCTAGTTGGACCACACAGATCAAATCTGAAACTTCTGATGAGAGTAACTAAATGTTGGGCTATCGATCTCCGTATTGACAAACCAAAGTCCTACAAATGCAATTATTCCAGCAGTGGAATAACGTACTACACCTCCCAAGATAGATCACATAGGAGTTTTTTAATCAAGGTGATCCAGCCCTAATGATTGAGATTTTTAAAGACCAATACATGTCCATCTCTACTTTGAAATGATAATAAATACCCTGATGAAAACCCAGCCAGTGGAACCACATATTTAAGGCCTTTTCACATGACACTTAACAAAACCTCTCAACCATTGAGAAATTCTCTCATGGTTGTAAAATCTTACAAAAATGAAATTTTGCAAAAGGACACCAATGCTTTGAGTGACCGAGAGTGACCGACGTCCCAGGTGAATCCTTGAGAGATTTTGACTGAGATACAGACCTATGAGAGAATTTCTTAATGGTTGAGAGTTTTTTAGCATTGTGTGAAAAGGCCTATACAGTGGGTCTGGACTCATCTTTGAGGCTTAATAGTTTATACTGATTCCTTCATCTTTGGAAGGTGCTGGATATTACATAAGCCTACCTGTGATACATTACTCATACAGAGGAACGCCACTATAACAAACATAACTATACCAAACATTTGGATATACCGAACATCATCCTTGGCTCCCAATTTTTGTGTGCAAAACATACCGAACAACCGAACATTGTTGTTAAAATTGCCACTGTACATTAAATGACCACTGTAGTGGACAATATATGATATTGATCCCCCATGTGTTTGTTATAGAGGCATTCCACTGTAGTACATATTTTTCAATCTACAAAAATTGACTTTTAAGATATAATAAAGTGAGTGTTAAAGGTAGTATAGGATTGGTAAAGATTCACAACATTTGGTTTGGGTCTGGCAGAAAGCTTGACTTTTTATCATGAAACAAGGCATAAGGAATGTTTCTTTTTGAAATGCTGAATTTTCTGAACTGCGTTTGAAAACCTAAAATGTGTTGCAATGACCAAAATGAAAGTCAATACAAGCATGCACAAATATTATTTGTCTTATTAAAGCAAATTTGTATTTGTCAATTTTGTTTTCTCCAAACATTGATCATCACTTCATGATTTTGACGAAATTTTGAAGGATATCAACTTTCAGGATATTAGCATGGCAATAAATAGACAATAAAATTGAATGCTCTCTTAGTATGAATTATCTAATACATCCAATCCTGAATAAACTACCTTTAATAGAGAACTATTTGCACACAAATAATAAAAGAGAAACAAGTCAATGAGAGCTAGTAAGCCACTGAGGTAGAGCCTAATACAGCCGCAAGAAACCAAACAGAATTTGTTTTCCCCTTTTGGGGTGAAAATGACATGTACATTAGTTTAAAGCAAAACAAACGACCAAACATGCAAAAACAAAAACAAAAGAAAACTTATTCTGCTATTAAATATAAAATGTTATCAAAAATATTACTATAAGTTACGGTTACTTCTAGGTATGCTGTAAAACCTTATTATTATAAAAAAATGACAGGTGAACAAAGAAAACGTGACTGGAGTTGGATTTGAACCTGCGAACCCCGAATTACAATACCAGTAAATTTTTCTTTTTTCACCTTTCAATGATTCAAAATCATTCTAGTAATTTACCCTGTAGTTATTTGATGATTACTAAAATTTGATTAAAGGTACAATACATGATTGGTAAAGGTCACAGAGCAGTACTCACACTTTGTCTGATCCAGCATGTACATGAAATACTAAACCTGTGAACATTTGAGCTCAATCAGACATCTGAATTATGAGAAAATAGCAAAAACCGACTAGATTTTTCTCATATAAACATAAAGAATGGTTTTGATCTTACCCAGAGATCAAAACTGTTTTTGGTCTTTGTTTTACTAATTTCTGGATAAATACAGCATTTCAGCCTGAAATATTTTAACGGTATGTTTCTACCAGCACCATACCCTGAAAGTTATAGATAAATCTGTGAACATTTCTATTTGGGTATGTTACCAATCCTGTACTGCACCTTTGAGGATACCACTGACACAGTCATTTAGAAGTGTCACATTTTAAAACTAAATAAAGAAATGTTTAGAGAAAAGGAGACAGGCTGTTTCAAATGAAAAATAAACGAAATAAATATACAAAGTGACTGTGATATGGACTCGATGTGTCATTTGTACATCATCAAACCATGCAATAAATCTACACTATGAACAGAAATCCTATATTCTAGGCCTATTGGCATGCTGGTAAATCAAACCGATGGACTGGACACACCGTGCTTCTTGGCAGTGGAACGACAAAAACGGAAGGAGGTTTTGACACGCTGATTCAAAAACCAATCGGTGCAAGGTGCTGTGATGTGGGGTGGGTTTCATGGGGGTGAGTGGGCTGTGGGGGTTCCACACCAGTGTGGAGTGTCAAGCTTTATGTGTGTATGTATGCACGTTTGTTGTTTCCCAAGATGTGTGACATTCGGAAATCTCATTTTGTGTTTTCCTGTTGTTTGTGCAATTGGTGCATTTCCATCGAAAGTACACCCACACCTTGGGGGTTTCTTCTTATATTAACAAGATTAAAGACTAAAATCCTAAATGGTCATAACACTGTTTTTCAAGTGTATCAAATGAGTGTTGTTGTTTTTTTGCATTACTTTTCGTGTTTTGGTATCATGAGTATAACAGAAAGTAGCGGAGCATTTAGCATTTACCGGTATATGAATACCGGTATCTATTTTCATAACTGATGCAAGTTTCAGATTTCAGGCTCTTTTAATACAACAGAGATTGATATTTAAAGCCCGGTTTGATTAGTTGGTTATGATTTTGGTGCAGTGTGTTAATTCAAGTAGTATCTGTCTTCAACAAAAACTTTGAGGTGATAATCATACAGTATGCTTAACAGAAGCTGTGCCCGCAGGGTCAGTGCTGAATGTAACCAGTGCGTCTGCTTTAAACTGAAATAAAGTGTTGCAGTGAGTGTGAGTAAAGTGCTATCTTGTGCCCATCAAGAGCCACCGAGCAAAAAAATGTACAATTCTCTGCTGGTGGCTTCTCGCAAGAGGCACAGTTACATGTGTGCAAGAGAGGTGAGACTGTGAGTGTGCTCAGAAGAGGAGAAGTGTGTAGGGGGTTGTGTGTCAGCCCTGATGATGACAGCTCATGCGTGCAGGTGCTACACGGCAAAGATGGTGTGTAGTGGTACAGTCAGAAGATTTGGAAGGGGGCAAACTGGAATATTATTACCGTTACTAGTCTCCACAGGAGCGTAATGGTATCCCGTACCTTGTGGGCACATAGCACGATATTCAGCTGTAAGAGAGAAGGAAAGAGACAAGATTACCAATAAAAACTCCATTCAGTAGTTTATGTTATAATAGTCTGAGGTCGATTTCACCAAACTCTTCGTACTATCAATCGTAGGACTTTTGATGCATTGCAACCCTACATGGGATAGGTCACCTACGATGGGTTATCCTTCGTAACCAGAGTAAAAATCGATGGCAGGGCTTCGTGAAATCGACCCCTGGACTTTGGAGTTGATGTTCCCAAATCAGGGATCAATTTCATGGAATCCGTTACAGCCTATTTTTGTGCTTTGTGCTTTGCATGAAATCTATTTCATGGAATCCGTAAGCAAGACTTTTTTGGCACTTAATTGGTTAGCGAAAGATTTCTTTGCTAACCTTGATTTTCTTCTGCTCAAGCACTGTCATACATTCTGCAGAAAGTCCTCTCTTACCAAAATTACCAAAATGAAAACTCTCCCTTGAAATATGCTAACCGTAAGCAAAACCAGTCTGCTACCATAAGCAAAGAATTTCTTCAGTGATCTTTGCACTGTATCACTGCATCCATACTAGGTCGTGATAACTTGCGATTATCGAGGGCAGTTTGGAGACAGCTTATCTCTTTTACAACCGACCGTCCACACTGTGTTCGAATGCCCCTGCTTTCCGGGGACAACTAATGGCTGAGGTCACCAAGCTGCAGGACATGCACACTTATGATGAAAACAGCTGCTGATATCAATTACAAGCCTCTCATTGCAACATTTTCCCTAAACCTAACATGTTTGGCGGGGAAACCAAGTCCCGGCAAGCGTCCACACTATGGGTTTGCCTGGGAAAGTCCTGATTATTGGGACTTTTTCCCAATAATCAGGACCTAGTCTGAACGCTGTGTCTGTACACTATCTGATTGAATTGGCATAATTATCTTGTAGGAAGTCTGTTGTGAATCTTCAACTTACCGGTTCCTTTGGCTGGGCAAAGCTCGCATGCCGTCGTGCCCCATGCCACTCCTACTCCACAGCAGCACTCCATACGTGTAGTCAATCCTCCTGATGCACTAGATCCTATGCAGCGACCATCGTAGACTCGTCGGAAACACGTCCTTCTAGCATCCACTGGGGCAGTATTTGGAGGAAACAAACTCCAATTATTTAATCAGTTAATTAGCGAGAAAGCTTTTTCTTTGGCTTCTTTATGTGCCCAATCCCTTCATTTTGTTTTGTACCGTGCCTCAAATGGTGCACGGTAGCGAAAAAGTCACTACGTTTATAGACTCGACATCTGGGGTCTTTCTCAAAGCTTTTTTAAATGGTTCCTTGCTTAAATATTTGATATTGATTTGAGTTTAGCCAGTTAAACAAATTCATAGTTGAATGTCACAGTTTGAAAGTATCAAATTTCAGTCGATCTTGAGAGCTTAAATTCAAGTTTTATGGCTGAAACTAAAAAAACATGAATGGCTTTTTTCATTGTTTGAGGCATGTTTCACCCTTACTGCCATAGTACCAAAACCATGCCAATATCTTGACTTGGGTCATCATCTTGACCCAGATCAAAAACTTGACTTGGGTCAATATCTTGAACTGGGTAAGTGTCTTGACCCACATCAAAACCTTGACTTGGGTCAATATCTTGACTTGGGTCATCATCTTGACCAGATCAAAAACTTGACTTGGGTCAATATATTGAATGGGCTCATCATCTTGACCTTAGTCAATAAAGTGACCCGGTTCTTTATTTTGACCCGGGTCAAACCATACTCTTGACTCACTTGTGCACATTGTTCCAGTGGGATCCAGTGAATATCCACTCCTGCAGTAGCAGCGGTAGCTACCACGTGTGTTGATACAATTACCATTCATACAAATATTGTTGAATGCAGTACACTCATCCACATCTGAGAAACAAACCAACAATAATAAAAATTGTAAGATTTTCAAACTAAATCCTGTTAATTAACCGAACAATAGACCAGGCAGTTACAATGTCCCAGTTAGATTGTCCTCAGTTCGACATTGTCGTCGTACCATATCGACAACAATGTCAAAATTATGCAAATTAGGCTTGCCCTTCACCGACAATGTCAAAATTGTAAACAAGGAGTAGGCCTATAATAGGGCTACAGTAACTCCAGCTGCTACGTAGGCACATGACACGCTTTTTCATCAGCTCAAGCAATAGAATAGCATGTACTTTAGAATACAGCTGTTTTATGATTGAGATTTGTCACAATTAGAAGGTCTAACTATTCTAACTGTCTAATTAATATTACATTGTCATTTTTCATTGCAATTCCAGAGAACCCAATAGGTTCCATAGATTCACCAAATACCTCCTTAAAAAACATTTAAAATCGAGAAATATCAACTTATAGCAGATCAAACACAGATTCTTACCCATACACCTGGTTTCTGATCCAGGAACTTTCTTCAAACCTTTCCTGCAGTGTGTCTCACGTCCTGCAAAGTGAAACACAGTAAAACTTGTTATCTTCATTGGCTAAAGTTCCTACAGGTTCCATCTTAGTACTACTACTACTACTACTAGTACTAGTACTAAGTAGATCTTTACTCGTTTTCAAGGGGCTACAACCACTACTTACTACATATGTCACAGGCTACTGAAGTGTATTGAGAATGGTTGCTACTCCGAGTGGGTCAGCCAGGCCTGTCAGGACCACCACGCCATGCCACAGCCACTGTATATGCGACATAGTGCATGTCAGCTGTGGTGCTCGCGATCGGCTAAGCCTAAGGAACTCTGCTCTGGTTTCATTGGTTCGAGATATGCACACAGACAATAAGAATCCCACACGTATATGTGTGCATCTTGAACCTCAATATTGCGAACGTTGTGGTGATTAGGCTACAACTAAAGGGTACTTGTTTGGGTTGAACTTGAAGTTTCTTGACGGGCACCGCACCAGGCCATGCATGCAATCGATCACGTAGCAATAGGAAGTGAAGTGTGTACACGCAATGTATGTCTGTTTGTGTACACGTGCTTTGTACACATTACGGAAGGAATCATCTTTCTTGCCAACGAAAGAGGGCGGATGTCCAATTCTCAATTAGGGCGCCCCTTTTATTACAGACTGTGGTTCTCATTTCTTTTTTACCTTGAGGGAGGGTCGGTCGGTCGGAAAAAAAGAAAGTTTGGTTGAAAATAAAATCTGGCTGAATACACAAAAACCACAAGAATATGATGAGAAAGTTTTTTTTTCTTCGGTCGGAGTTCAAAATATAGGTCGGTCGGAAATGAGAACCGCAGTAATAAAAAGGGGCGCCCTTAACTTAGTTTTGGCTTCGTCTCCGTAGGCCGAATGATTATTTTCCTCATGGGCCTTACATGTGAGGCTTGAGGCTTGACTTTAGATTTATTTTGCTACCGACAATTTGTGTCCTAAATGGAATGATTGGCTTGAGATACATGACGAAGCTGGCGGGGAGCTTTTCTTCGGCTTCTTCATGTGGTCCAATTCCTTCATTTCGTGTTGTGCCGGGCCTAAATGGCGCGCCGGTAGCGAAAAGTCCAAACTTATTAGACTCGACGACTGAGGACTTTCTCAAAGCTCAGCTCCGGCTGCTCTGATCCGGCTCAGGCTCCAGCTTCCTCTCTGTTATCCATATGTTGAAAATATAGGTTGTGGTTTTTCATTGAAGCTGAAGCTGTTTTCTATTTCAAACCAGAGAATCTACGGTACTTCCTCAGCAGAAGGTCTCTTTACCCGTAATTTTATAGATCATTTTAGATTAATTTTAAATAATGGATCATTACGAAATAGAGCCAGAGCCGGTGAGCTTGGAGAAAGGCCCTAGGTTTCGTAACCTTTTCTTCTTTATAAAACCGAGTAAGCCCATGCAACCATCCTTCGATATTGTTACCTGCCACGTATACGGTGATTTTGTTTTATAGTAAAAAGGCAGTTGGCCAAGGCCATGTATGTAAAAGTTTTATTTCTGTCCATTTCTCACGAGAATGAGGCTCACTGGTATTCCTCCTTAAGATATTTGCGAATGAAATAGCCCACAAAATATGCAGCAATGACGCGATGTTACCACTATAAACTCCCCTAAGCCTCGACCCCAACTCCCCTCCACAGAAAAACTATCGTCTTGGGAAGGTCTACAAGTAGACATCAAATTAGTTTCCTGTCAAGTAAAGTTTACACGATATTTAAAAGACAGGCCCCTGGAGTCCACGGAACGACTCCGGCCCTCATCGTCCCATTTTATGGATCAGTACCGAAATTGATTTCCAGGGAATTTACATGATGATGCAACAAAATCCAAGGATATGTAATGTATAAGTTGATGACTTTTAAGACTAGTTCAGCCAGCGGGCAGAACACGATCAACTCAATCATTTTTTTTTTTTTTTGGCAGTTGCAATTTTTTTTTCAGAGACACCGACTGGGTTAGTGGGCGGAGTCGGGCGTGACGTTCCCCCTGGTTTAATCGCTTTCTGTCGGCGAAGTTGAACTTCTGTCGACCGGAAAACAAAATGGACAGTTATCAAGCTCTAGAGATCAAGGGAGATATCCCTTCGCATGCCAATGCATTCCAAGTGGTCTGATGGGAATTATTGTGATGATACCACGCAATTTAAATTGGCACTAAAGGGCCGACCCTGAGGCGGTGGGATCAAAACGGCTCAACCTGACAGATATTAGTCTTTTTGATTTCAGAAAGATTATTTATTCCGCCCACCAGTACTAGTGAACTTGTTCCGCTTATACAACAAACTGCTGAGCAAACATTCCACCAGAAAAAAGGTATAGAAAGCGTTTTCTAATGTTATGACGAAGAAAATATCAGAATCATCCTAGACAGAGGCAAAAACTTAGTCGAAATACTGGTTCTAGTAAGAACTTAGAAGTCTAACACTTTGGAAGCAATGAAGGCTCACGACGTTGTCTGAAAGGTATAGCGACGTTTCAGCTGCAGACTACTAGTCTTCATCAAGCTGAAGAAGAAACTTCATACTTTTTTTTTTATCACAAAACAATGGTGTTCTTTGTCCTATCCCATGCACTAACTTGAGAAGAAAAGGAAGAAGGAAAACTAGAAACTTATTTGAGGGATGCGACCTTCCTTCTTGAATGATTGTCTAGAGAAATGGGCTCAGACAGGCGGCAGGTTGCTTCCTCCGTATAAATTTAGCTTCCCCGACTTTAGCACTGCAAACTCTGCAAGGTTTCCTTCCGTTTGGGCGTGGGAAGCAGAACGTGTTCCGATTCTAATTTTAGCGGAGTCGGTCAAAATGTTCAAGCACATGTTCATTTTTCCCCTGTACGGTGTCTGGTGGCTCGGTTCTAATACAACAAAAGCACTGATGGTGCGTTGGTACGGTGTTCCCTCTCTCTGTATAACGCCCTTTCCGAATCTTGGCATCCAACTCTAACTCAGATCCTCCAGCTTATCAGTACATTTCGGACATTAAAGTTGTAGCAAACAACATTATTGCCTTTACGAAACTATAGGCTTGTAGGCTATAGGCTATGTACTTTCGCTACCACGCTCAGAAAACAAAATGAGTTGGGCCACATGACGAATCAGAAGAAAGGCTCCAGTTTCGACATTTATCTCGAGCCCTTCGTTTCATTTAGGACACAAAATGGCGGAAGCAAAATAAATCCCAAGCCTATTATTCTCAAGCCTTAGAATAGAATCAGCGCAGATTGCCCGCAGAATTAGAAGCATGCACAGTAAAACTAATCGGCCTTATTATTAATTAACAATGCGTAAAATTGTCTGGCTTTCTCAACGCTTGGTGGCAGCAGACTCGATTTGAAGAGTGGTCGAGCGAACGGTCAAAATTAAGGAAACCGTATAAACAAAATGAATACGTCACGGATTGGTGTTCGAACGTTTTTTTTTTAATCACTTTTTCACTGTCACAACTCTCGGATGTAGACTTGATTTTGTCCTATTTATTAACAATGTTAAAAATATTCATGACCAAAAATTGTAGTTTTTTTTTTATAACTGGTAATTTTGTTCTTCGTAACTGACGCCAGTTAAGTTCGAACCTCTAGGCAGCTACGCCCGATGTAGTATATCCGGTGAACCTACCCAATTGCTGTGGGCACATATGGCAACTGGAACCCCAGGCCTCACCGACCGTGGCACAGCAGTCATCATGAAGGGTAGAATCGTCACTAAGTGGGGCCAAGCACTGGTTGCCACTGACCCGTCTGAAGCAAGGCCCTCTCAGGTTGAAACGGGCCAACTGGGAAGATCCTATCATGATAAAAAGGGGATACAAGGAAAGTTTCACAAACAAGTAGAAAGATGCAGTTTTGAAGCTGAGCTGACGAAAGTAAAAAATCTCTTCTTTTAAAAGGCCTATTCATATTTGTACATAGGCATTACAAACAAAGTTAAAACTAACGTTTGCACATTACTTTACGAAAGTTTTTTCCCGTGGTGACCACAAATGTCTTTGAAGGTACCGGAAACTTTTATAAACGTCCAGTTCAAAAACAAGGGTTCACTCATAAACTAACATTCACCCGATAAGACTCTGCAACTTTTTTTAGACGAGAACCATGTTGAAAGTGAAAAGAAAAATGTTTTTAAAAAATTGTGTAGAAAGGAAAAAACAATATCCCCGCTCGTATTGCCCTGCCCTTATTTAAGGAAACTCTGGGAATTCCTGAGGAAATTTTATTTCTTTGTTGTTCACCTGGGGGAGTGCCATACCGACACCAACTAAAATGATTAGCTACACGTCTCCTCCAATTTCTTCCCTGAAGACATGAAAGCATGCCGCGGAAAATATTCAAAAACATTCCATCAAGCTCTGACAAACACGCTGCCAAGTTCCTTAAAAAGAGCAGGTATATTAAATACGTGCCGCAGGTAGGGAATGACAGGAAATGTAGACAATTACTAGCATTGGGAAACTCAGATTTCGGCCGAGCCTCCATTGGGATTAGATCCTCCAGATAGTGTCTGACACGCGATGCGGGGCACAATTCATAAAACAGGGACAATTCTTGTTTTGGAAGCTATAGCACGTGCGCCTTCGGGGAGTAGATCGAGGAATGTCTGACATTTCAAACAGGATGATGGGAGATCATCCAACGATAAACCAACCAATACGGAGGAAGTATTATACACGTGACTCAACTATGGCAACAGCACAGGGGCATACCTGTTATAAAACACTGATTAATTATAGGCGAGGGAATCTGATTGTAAGAAGATTAAGCACAGGCCATGACACGACAGTACAATGCCTCGCAAGATGTAGAACCAAAGACGAAGGCAGTTCCATCAAAGTTTCTAATTCTTCAACGAACTTTGTAGAGCAAACAATTTGGGACATTCTCAAAATACGTATCCTTGAAGTTGGTGGGAAAGGGAATCACGTTTGTCATTTGTCATAGCATATTTTGTTCAAAGCAAAGACCACTCTGTGCAGAAGAATGAGTCGAGGTAATTCAAAACGTTTTAGTCCTTTGGGAAAGATCATGCTTCAATCGAAGCGCCAGAAACGCCTAATTCGAAGCACGTTCTAAGCAATGCATATTTGTTAAAACTAACTGGCGAACATCACTGAATCGTTCATCTGTTGCCCGAAGTGGGCCTAAATTTGCCCATATAGCCAATGACACCCTTTCACTGCCCAGTTTCAACCCACCTGGAGTTTCAACCACGGTCAAATATTGTACAACGTTTCAGTCTCAGACGCGATGACGTCATGTCTATTTCAGATACTTCTAGAAGACCAACAATAGCATTTTAAGTCGCCCCACACTCAATCAGACTGCTGGGAATTGTTTGGGACAGGATGTATCAGTCATGCCTCTTTAGGTTCAACAAACCCGGGGTCATGATCACCCCCAGGGAGGGGAATTGTCTCAGAAGTGCGAGTCCCGCCACTTGAGGCTTAGCGCGTACGAGGAGCATTGTGTATTCATATACATCCCAGTGATGACTTGGTTGGATGACAGATATGCTGACAGATCAGGATGAGTCATATAGAGGGCGCCATATCGAGGAGCGAGACAGCGCCATTCAAAGGGCCTTCTCGAAACGGAGGCTCAGGCTCAGACTCAGACTCAAGCTTAGACTCAAGCCCAGGCTCAGGCTCAGGCTCAGGTTCCGCCATACATTATTATGCTGAAAATATAGGTTGTGGCTTTTCATTGAAGCCGAAGGTCTGTTTTCTTGTTCAAACCAGAGAATCTACTTCAGAACCGCAGCCAAAAGCCTCTATTTTGATACCCGTTATTTAACAATGGATCCGTGAAATGGAGCCAGAGCCTGAGTCTGAGCCCCTTTGAGCCCAAAGAGTAAAAAAGAGGCAGTGTCCCACTGTCATTTTCCATTTTTCTTGCCATACCGTTATATACTCCCAACAGCCAGGGTGGTCTCTTTAAAATGTACTTGTAAAGTAAGAGCATTTTAAAAACGGAGAGGAATCGAAATGTAACCCCAAATGATTTCATGGAAATAACTTCAAGGGATTGCGTTGCTATACGAATAGCATTCGGAATACATGATGCCAATTTCAAAATGATTCCAGACATTCAATCTGACATATCCACTCAATTGAATGTTTAATGATTTGCGATAACGTTGAAAGGGCTAGCGTGTGGTATGTTTCAAAGATATTTTCATCTATGGTCTACAACACAACGCTAGGAGCAAAGCATTGATATGATGGTTCCCTAATCTTGTTGATAACTCACGGTATGTATATTGACACAAAAATGAGGTGTCACATTGAAAACCGCACTGGGCCAGAGGGCACAAATTAGTCTAACCTTGCCGAAGAAAGGTGAGAGAATACTTCAAATGCCTGACCCAATATTAAGTCATGTAAAAGAAATATGATTTGCAGCATAGCCTGTAAGGAGATTGTTTTCACAGCGCGGGTTTGGACGATAAGCGCACTACGTCCGTGATAACCTCGTACTCGCCCGCGCGAGCGCAGGCACTGCACGGGCAGTCCTTCACGTCGGCTCTGGCCGGTAGCCTCGGGCCTTTGAAAACGGTGCAATGTTGTGACTGGAATAGGGCATTCCGGTGATTGTCTATCCCTTGAACGTAGACCGCGTCCAGATACAGTCACTCAATACATGCTGAATGCATCTGACGCATGTAAATCCAGATAAAACATGCGATAAAATACCCAGGAATAATGTTTGTAGACCTAGTAGTCAGCCTAGTATTGATAAGGTCGATTTCACCAAACTCATCGCAACTATGTATCAATCGTACGATATTTGATGCATTGCAGCCCTACGTGGGATAGGTCCCCTACGATGGGTTCGTAACCCGAGGCCCGAGCTACAATCGATCGTAGGGCTTCGTGAAATCGACCCCTGATATTTTCTTCTTCATGAAAGACAGGGTAATTTACTGATGAAAGGGCGAAACAGGTAATCTTGAGTCAACACCAACCAGGTTTGATTTCTTTACCTCTGATCTTAGATCATGATGGTCCTTGAAGCAATTTCTAGTCTGGCTTCGCGTCCTCCGACGGTAAAAGTGGGTCAGCTGTTTTAGCCTTGGGTCTAAATATGACATATTTGAAATGACTGCTGCAGACTGTATTCCCTGCACCTGAATTCTTACGATATTTTGCTGTCTTGTTATTGGATATCTTTATAAATGACATATTTTTGTAGTATAGATGATTTTATGTATAGGCCTATAAGTGTGAAAAATGGCGTATGTACACCGTTGGTAAAGGTCACAGAACAGCACTCACACTTTGTCTAATCCAGCATGTACATGAAATAATAATCCTGTGAAAATTTGAGCTCAATCGGACATCTGAGTCTGAGTATTTTAAGGATATGTTTCTACCAGCACCACCTTCATACCCTGAAAGTTATACGTAAATATGTGAACAACTGAACATTTCTGTTTTGGTTTCTTACCAATGCTGTACATGTCCTGTAAGACAGTGTTGGGAGCTTTCAAATGATTTCTCGTGGAATCCGGATGATACCGTACATCAGTTTCTGGGGGCCAATTTCAACATGGAGCTGCTTAAGCACCAAAATTTGCTTAAGCACCAAAAACCTTGGTAAATAAAATCAGTATGCCAGCCAAAACTCCCTGTGAATGTTATGCTCAGCAAACAATGACCGAATACAAGTCAAAAGCAGTAAACATCACAAGAAAATTTGGTTGGTAATCCTGTTTGATCAAGGAAGACTTTTCATGCTTAAGCAAATTTAGTGATTAAGCAGCTCTATGAAATTTGCCCCTGATTCACACACCTACCTATCTTGAAGTCTTTAAGCGAGTCTTTTTAATACTTGCCTTTCGCCAAACAAAGAAACATTCGAGAGATTGAAACCGAAAAATTACCCTCAATCTTAACCAGATAATTCAGGTTCGAATTGGCGGGAATGTTAATGACATTATATGGCATTTCCCCCCATCGGGTTTTAGTGGTGATGCATCTCGCAAGCTCGTACACTGATGTGAATGGAATGAACATTATCAACCGTCTCATTGCGGCTTATGGTTTACGAATGAAAACCCACACACATGACTCGCTTGCTAAGTTGCTAGACATTGAGAAACACACCAGGTGACAAAACGTATCTAAACACACTTGACGCGTGCTCCATCTGTATCCGGTTATACGGTAAATACAACCATGGCCATGTGACTATTTTTCGCCGGAAAGTCAAAGTGCTTTTACATTTGCAAGGCCATGACTCACTGGTGTTTCCATACTGACATCTGGTTTTTCAAACACAGTCTGGGAAAGTAGAATTCAATTGGGCGATTATGCTCAATCCGAGGACATTAAAGCCTTATTGTGACATTTGTATTATACAAAAATAACCAAAGACCAGTCGTGCATCATTTTAAGGCATCTGTAGTATGACGGTACCCTCCATATGAACTTCTTTTTAGTGGTAGTTGTTATATTTTCAACCACGTTCCCTGATCTCATAACCAAGTTGCGCTTAAGGACGGTTGTCGACAGGGTACGAGGACAGATGCTCTAGGCCCAATTTCATGGAATCCGTCACGTCATATTTTTTTTGCTTACGGGCACTGCTAAGCGTGAAATCCATTTCATGGAATCCGTAAGCACGATTTTCTGTTAGCGCAGAATTTAGGGTAATCGTGATTTGCTTTCTGCTAACGCGCTGTCATAAGTATCTTGCAGAAATTCCTTGCTTACCGTTACCAAAAAGAAAGCTCTCCCATACCGTAAGTAAAAAATTATGCTACCGTAAGCGAAGAATCTTTTACTAACGGTAACGGATTCCATGAAATTGGGTCCTGATCTGCATATACCCACCTGATGACGGTCTGCCAAAGTTGATAGCAGACGAGGACCTGACGATGGAGCTGACTACCTGGCCAGAATTGATGCTACTGGAAAAGAGGCTGGTCCGTCCCGTGGATGGGGGCTGGTAGCGGGTGCCGGTGGTAGAACTGGAAGCACTCACTATGGGTGACTGGCAGAAGAATCCTCGGTAGTTGCTCGGGCAATGACAGACGTTGGGTCGTATGCAGATGCCACCATTCAAGCATCGCATCCTGCATACGGCTAATGAGATGACATAGAAACAAATATGACGTTAAAAATCATAGACATGTGGCATGAACTATATAGGGATTCATCAAAACCAAGATATCTAGATGGCATCTGCAATGTGATTGGACCTTTTAACACTTGGACCACTTCCCAATGGAATGGGGCCTAGTATCCCTCATAATACTACGATTTAAATGTTATCAGTGAACAAGAGCCTATAACGGGCTTATGTTTTCCCCTTAATCCACCGCATACGCCTTGGTACCCGACGATTTCCTGACGGGATCAGACTGGATGCAACATGAAAGCGAGGAGGAACAAATTTTCAATTCAAAAAGTTTCTTAAAAAGGCTGAAAGCGCCTATTTTTAACCTTTACACCCGTCCGGTACCAACGGCCCATCATAAGACCTTGGGGAGGAATCCTTGTTTAGCTTGCATTAAGACATCACCGGTCCTATAGGTCTAGACCATCTCATCCGATCCACAAGTGATGCATGTTGAGCGATATGATAGGCCTATATATCTAGGCACACCATCAAGAAACACTGTTGTATCTGATGCAAGCACTTTGCAAGAATGAATGCGAGATATGAGGTTGATTTCACCAAACTCATCGTAACTTATGACCAATCGTAGGACTGACATTCCATCCCCACGTAGAAATCGAAAGAAACGCGACGAGTTATCCTTCGTATCTCGAGTTACGACCGATCGTAGGGCTTCGAGAAATCGACCCATGGCGTCTTACCCAACGAACACCGTCACACAAGTTGAAAATGCGCTCATTCTTCTGCGAACATTTGCTGCGAAAATCAAGTTGTGACATAAGTTTGCTTCGCACAAACCGGTTTTATAGGCTGCATGAACGGATGACAGCGTTGGTGTATGGGGTATACAAAATATATGGGGTATACAGATAGAAATGGAGCAATAACTTACGCTCAGTGCACTGGCCTGTATGGGTGTTCAACTTCCATCCTCGGCAACATGCATTCTTGCAAACATTTGGTCTGTAAAAGAAAATGAAACGAGACAGGAAAGTGTATAATTTATTTGTGACAAATTTTCACAATTCGTAGAATTTCACCGTACTTTGAGCTATGGGAAACCATGACGTAATACGAAAACTGCACAGTAGACTTATTCGGAGTCTGCGCACGCGCAGAGTTCATTACTCATCCACGAGCCCAGGAGTCGATTTCACGAAGCTCTACGATCGATCGTAACTTAATTACTCCCATCGTATCGCAACGTAGGGTTGCAATGCATTACATTAGTCCAACGATTTACAGTAAGTTACGATTGGTGAAATCGACCCCAGGACACACCCCGGCGTTACAGCATTCTTCACTCTGTGTACAATCGTACTCTCGGTTAAAGTAAATTGAAAGAAATGAATAAACTTCAAACACACTCCAAAATAGCTGCCATGACACAAGATATTATAACTTTTTATATCGGTGCGAAAAATCAAATAACTAGCATCGTGACAAATGTTCAAAACATATCACGTTCGTAACCTCGTGATTTTTCATCAAATCTCACGCTAGTCGTACCAATCACTGACGGTACTGGGAGCTGTAGGCCTACTCCGTATTTCGTGGTGTGTCCGCGACATGACGGCGCCTAAATATCAGCCGTCTTCTAGAAAGTCAGAAGACCGCGACTTGTAATCGGTTTATGCGTGATTTGAGGGAATTTGCATCACAGATTAAAAATGTGATTATCGAAACCCAAGGCACACCGGTATACACCGAAAAAGTATGACCGTAGAGCTATAGTTTCAAATACAATTCAGCTTATGAACCACTTACAGAGCAACAGGTGAAGTCCGCCCCTAAGAATGATTGGTTTCATGTTCAATGTATGTCACGTGAACGTTTTCCAAACTACGGGCACAAATTGGCCAATAGAGAGCGGGAATATATAACTTGATGAGATATTTCAAGTATGAAGCGGTGATCACCCACGTATCACTCAACAGGTCTAGTGCAGAAACACCGATAATTGAAGGTAAAACACCCCCACCTCTTTTTGCGCCTTTTGAGCACACTTCCCAGGATATGAACAAGATTTGCGAATAGTCATGATCAGGTATCGGTCGGCTCTACATTTTCCCTTTAGTGATCTTCTGTCGACTGCGTATAGGAAGCAGAATGGCTGGCGTCTGGTCTTATCGACGTCTGCTTGACAGATTGCGTATTATCAGTGACAGAAATCAGCACATGTAACGAGTGCGTCACCATACGTCACCGCAGGACTGAATGTATATAGGCCTAAGGTGAATAGGGAAAATGGAGGCAAGTTCAAGTTGTTTCGATGACACATGGAGGTCTTTTACCCTCAAAAGCATCATCTTTTAATCTCTAGAGTATTACGTCCACTCATTGAACCATTGCACTGCCAGTAGACCTTATCACGAATTGGCCTATTGAAGAAGTTGCATCAGCGACATCTTTGGTGGTACAAGTAAGAAACATTTACATGAATATATTATTTTCCACGAAGAAGAGTTTAAAAAATAGGAAAATTAATATCTTAGAATTAACGGTATTTTTTTGACATTTTGATAATGAATGATTTGCTTATTATACAGCCTGTTATCATGTAGTTTGCATTGACGCAGATGAAACGTTTGCAATACATCTCCTAAGATATGAAACGATCTGCATTGAATTAGTACTATTTCTACTTTTCTACCTGGGAATTGATGTAAATACCTGAGAAACTTCGGCCTCAGGCCGAGAAACCTTGAGACAAGTGGTCACCAAAAGCCTCACTGACTATAAAGGGACACTTGCAAAGCACTCTGATGCCAAGAGGGTCTAAGAAGGAAAGCATCAAGCCAGGCAGGTAACCCCCATCCCACAGCCTGTGTCTCTATACAGTGCCAGAGGGACTGCCACTTTCGCATCAGACTGGTAAGCCACACCTGACGCTGTTCCCGAACCAGACCAACATCCCAGAATGCAGGACCATAGTCTTTTGAGACTGAAGGACGCAACACATTTCTACCTTCTGGTGTTTCCTAACTTTTAGCGACCTTTTTCACAAAGAACAATTTTACATTTGAATACAAGGCTATTTCCAAATGCGTCTGTGAAGAGATTCCCTCAGTTCTTTGGCCAGACTAGGTCAAGAAACCAAGCAGCACTACCCTGCCTCACGCAGGCCCGTAATTCCGGTACCATAGCACGAGAAACACAACCCATCGTATGCGTGTTAAGCCGATTGTATGTATAGACTGGTCTCGTGGTCATTATGAAGAGTCTGCGGCCAGTCGGTGTCTGGGTACCAGCGGATATGATGGAGCTGCAAACGGGAAACCGGTACGGTTATACGCTGATGACAGATCTGCGGAATACCAGCGTCTGCACGGTAAGTGGCCCGTAGCCTCTGGTCTTGACATTCTAAATTCAAAATACACGTCTGTAATCTGAGCTTCATAATCGGACACAAGACAATGTCTAAAGGTAATTATGAAAAGTGCCCGCAACGAACTAACAGTTACCCTAACAATTTGGATTAAATGATGAACCCCTCACGGCGATCATTAGGTGAGCATCCCGTCTTTCCCCGCAGTTTTGACCTTTTCATTTAGTGACCCAAAACTGTATCCATAATAAACTGCTCTAAGTGCAAAGAAACGTCTACCGACTACATAACAAAATCCCAGGTGCAGGCGAATTAAGCCTTTAGCAAGGCTCTTAAATTTTCTAAAATAGGTTGGACAATTCAAAGCTCCGTGACCTTCTCAGAAGCGTTTTAATACTCCAGGAATAAGAGTTATACAATCTCACTACACGTTCCAGACAAAATGCTCCAATACGCCATGTCTATTCTGTCAAGAGTTCAAATAACAAGAAAGATTTGAGGTTTTGCATGGTAACAATTGGTATGTGGATCGGTTTGCGGAAACACCATGTAATATTCGTTCGTACTTTCGCACTTCTATTTCGTTCGTACTTCTTGTAAGGTCTGAACGTTACGACTAGCCTGCTCTAGTCCTCATCAGTTCAAATAACGTTGAGCCAAAAGAGAGGGTTAAACAGTGGTAGATTTCGTGAAGAAGTGGTAGGAGTCGAAGAAGAATCTTGTTTCACCCTTTCATCTATAAATCTTCAAGTGCAGGATAAATGCGTAGCTCCCCCAAGTCATCACATATAACCTTTTGTATGCCGCCCTGCATCTCCACCCGTTAGCAGCTCACATGATGTCTAGGTCTAACTCCAGACAACACAGCCATAGCTGTACAATTAGAATTCTACCACAAATGAATCATTCCAGTCACGTTAAAAGGAGAAAGGTTCAACAGGTCAACAGAACAATAAAAGGCATGTCTGATTTACGGGGGCCATCTTCCAACATTTGACTATACTAAGAGACTGCACTATGTAAAGATATCAACGGTTGAAGTAACAAGAAGACCCTAGTGCGATATCACACCACATGTCAGACAATGTATTTTATTCAGGAGGAATTGAAACAATCCCTAGAGACATGCGTTCCCCATACATGCAACACTCACGAGACATACAGTTTGCAGAAACTTCATTTCCTGACGAAATTAACATTACCAGACATTATCCTACCAATTGTACCTTACGTCTGAAGAGTCGCAAAGCACAGAAATACATCTCCAGCATTTTGATTTATTATGTGAGAAAATAACAAAGACTTAGTCATAGGTCTTCCACGCGTGCCTTACCAAAGTCTGTCTGGTGAGCTCAGAGAACGAGACTCCCCGATCAAAATGAGACGAGTGACCGTGCTACCGGGTGAAACATCTGGGGAAACGCCCTTTTAGGTTTCCGTTATAATACGAAGCCAGGGCAGGATTTTATAATCCTGTTTCAATGTATTATGTACAATTATAATGCCTATTTCTATCCCAATTTAGGCTATCAGTCACACAGTTAGAAAAAACATTCAGAACCAATATTGAAATTCACCAATGAAGCCTTGCACAGCATTGCATATCAGAAACAAGCATTAAGCCATGTAAACGTTTTGACAATTCGTTTAAATAACGTAACTGTGGTACCAGCATCGGAAAATGAATTCGAAAAATTTATTTGGTCATTATTTTGACCATCGCAGGTATTTATAAGCCAATGCAAATGCAAATGCACGCTTCAGCAGCCTATTTCACCAAACTTTAAATGTTGCGTGTAACGTTGCGTCAAATGCGCAATGTTTCGTGAAATCGGCTACAAATGAAGTCCGAATGTGTCATAATCTTCTTGTATGAAGTTCACGACGTGAACTGAGCATTCATTGTACGTTTTGCAGTTATATTAGATCCCGAATATCGTACAGACTTTCATAACAGTGAGCGAACGAGGTGCGATAAAGAATTGAACATCGCCCCATGGTGGCGCTGTTACCCTCAACGACCGGCAACGATTGGTGGCGCTTTTTAAATCAAGTTTATTCAGAAGGCAAAATAATTCGATCACCGGTATTTTTTGTTAATCATTGGCGGTTTTCCAAGCAACCTCTATACAGAAAAAAATCCTTGGTACCTGGCATAACCAATAAGTGCTTGAGAAAACCCTGGAGCAATACTATTTTATTCCTTTTACATTTGTCGGCACGAGTATTAGGTTTGGGAAACCGTTCTGCGCAATTTGGAGTGATAAAAACCAAAAGAGTGTAACTCCACTTTCCAAGTCTCAATCGCAGTCACATCATGACTTCCGATATGGAAATAACGCGTGTTTCCAGCATGTATCGCTCCATCAAGCAGGCCGTCTGGTTTCTGAGGAGTCCAGACGTGCCAGTACGTGACTTGGCGCAAAACCTGAAAGCACAAAGTTTCTACATTCCAGTTTGCAGCTGCTCGTATTTTGTCCAATATAAGAATTTCAAAAAGCTAGCAAGCGACACGAACATGCTTGAAGAACGTGCATACATTGGCTTAGATAACCAAGATCGGCAACTTCGAAAAATGTGCCACCAGCTTTTCAAAATTCCTCCACGAGGAGCAAACCAACCATTGCCAAAAGCGTCTATAATAAGTATGGTTAGGTCAAGAGAAGAAATTCACGGTGGTTACATTGTGGGTTAATGCGTCATAATATGAAGAGAAAAGCACGTACAAGACACGCAAACCGTGTTGGGATGTATACATGGAACTTATAAGTCAGTTGCTGAGATGTTCATCTACAAACAACTTAAACAAGTCAAAAAGCATAAGGGCAATTCCACGGTAACGTAAGTTACCTTTTAAGTGACTTTGACCTATTCCCTGATCAATCATTCTTGGAAGTCTGCACTTCTAAAAACGTCTTATTGGAATCAGCAAGTTCACCACTTATGGTTCCTTGAAATGAATGCACATATGCCAAAATGAGGGAACTTACGTTACAAAATGTCCCCAAACCGGTATGGAAATGCCCATAACAATAAAGGAGGATTTGTCCTTTCCAGTATGCCTAAACTGGTTGAACCAATAATGTACATTGTAATCAGCCACCATTATGGATCTGGATAAGGATCTGGAGACGTAATTGAATATCTCCAACTGGAGCATCAGTCAATGTTATAGGTCGAACATGCCTTCCAAACGTTTCTATGCCGGTGCAATTGGACTTGCATGTACCCATTCCTATGGTCAAAAATTATTCATCGTATACATTACGTTTTCTGTTTTCATGATCGGCCAAACACGGCATAACCTTACAATGACAACAATCTCCCATCTCTGAAGTAGCACAACTTTAATTCAAGCGAACATAACTGTTACAATGTTTACGGGCAGAGTCGTTCACCTCGGAGCAATTACCGAGCTGCATATGATACTGGGAATGCGGTCTTGGGAGCGGTAGCCGAATTTGCCTCACACCAGGCGGCAATAACGATGCCATTAACCGGTAGAATTCAATTATGGCCGGCTACAATTGAAATGCTAAGCCAGGCGGCTGGCTGGCTCCTGGGTACTTGACTCTCCTGCAAACGGAGAAATCACCGAATCAGCCATAAAGAAAAAAAATAAATACAGTTTCGTTTTGTTCTCGTTTTTCTGCATGAACACTGGCCTGGGCTCAAGAATAGGAGACTCGTTTTTGAAAAATAACAGCGCAGCTGTAGACAATCTTGCAGATGTTCGCCGCATGACTAAAGGTATATATTTCGGCATATGTATGACAAGAGGTATACTGTAGGACAATCTGTGTTGCTATTACATATCATAGATTGAAACATACGGCAAATCTGTAAGGTTAAAAAGGGGAAAGTGTATTGCCTCCTTCAGATAATTACCGATATGCAGACAAAATACAGTGATCAGGCGTACGAACGTACAGGTACTATAATACTTTGGTAGCATACAGAAACAGAAATCTTCACAGATTTACCTTTAACTTACAGCAGTATACAAATGGTGATGTTACTACCATACCGTTAAACTATTTCCGCCTGAAATGTTGTATTTATCCAGAAAAAAGTAAAAGCAAAGACCAAAAACAATTTTAATCTCTTAAAGATCAACAATAACGGTGCAAAGATCTAGAAAATACTGTGGTCGTTTTTCACTGTTTTCTCACAAAGTGGGCGCCGTATGGGACTGACATTTTCACAGATGACTGTTACTTTATCTTCTTTGATATATGTGTCCACAAATGTGCATTTCTTTGACCAAAGAGTAAGGAAGAGATTACTCTATGCTTTGACAAAGTGCCTTTAACTTTAAGTCAAAGGCTGACTTTTAAGACGCAGACCTTGTTTGTCCGGAAATGTTGGAAACATGAAACGACATTATTCCTGGAATTGTTTGAACATGTGTATAGCAATCATATCCACGGGACTGGCACAAGCTGACATGCTACCAACCGAGAACCAGTCACGTTTAGAAAAACAAACAATTTAATGCTATAGTTGGACATAATTAGATTTGGGCTGATTGGTTGGTTTCCCAGCTATTGGTTCGACCTGGACAAGGAAGGCAAATGTAGACACGAACCATAGGAATACATGGTTCTATACCAATGACTACGGACTTCGCAAGGTCTTCCATGCAGTTCCAGTTTGTTTCTGGAACAATGGTTACGCCTTGGTACAGCTAATCCAGAAAACGAAACTTGAATAATTCATACTGAATAATTTTTATCATGACTGATCCGCAATGCATGCAATTTGTGCATTAACTGGAAAATTGGGTGGGTTAAAATTACCCAAACAGAGGTGTAGCTATACCCAAGATCGGGTCGGTCGTATTTGACTACAAATCAGCCACAGTTGAGCCTTTGAAGGAAACACTAATTCTGCAAAAGGGTATCGGAAAGGTTGAAACTCTTACACTGATGATATAATGTAATTCACCATTGTTTAAAATCAACAGACAAAGTCATGTACGAAGGCCGTACTAGTTCATGGTTGAGTCATTATAATGTGCGTTTTATTATGTTTTTTCAATTGGGGGATGGCATGGGAGCCACCGTAGATGAGCAAACCATGTGGCGAAGAGGAGTTTTATAATCGTCTGCAGTAAACGTCGGCACGATTCAAAACAAAGTTCAGTCCAGACTGGCTTTGACCACGAGTCCTGTTTGCACAACATTTGCCATTATAATGGAGAAAACATATCTCATCGACTTAATAGCAATTTGGATGGTAAAAATTCCGGTGTTAGCTTTCGGTTGGGGCATGCTCCATGGTTGGGGTGAGTTTCTTTGAGGAAGAGTTAACCAAGAGCAGATTTCTAATCTAGATATTTCGTAATGCATGGACATGACTGCAGCTATAGGTCTAAGGACACCACAATACTTTGGTAGCATACCGAGGCAGAAATCTTCACAGATTTACCTATAGGCCTAACTAATACAGGGTATAAAGATGGTGAGGGTTGAAACAATTTTGCTGCCTGAAATGCTGAAAAGAGTAAAACCAATTACCAAAAACAATTTTGATCTTTTAAAGATCAAAAATAAAGATGAAAAGATTTTTAAAAATACACTGGGCGTTTTCCACTGTTTTCTCAAAACGTGGGCACCGTATCGGACTGGTAATTCCACAGATGACTGTTATTGTATCTTCCTTGATTTGCACATGAATCTGTATTTCTTTGACAAAAACCAAAGTATGATATTACCTTTTAAAGTTCCAGTATACAATTTACAAGTGTTCAAAGCGAAGAAAGTAAACAAAACAGCATCGGTAGGCAGTATAAGCATAAGCACTAAACTTGTCTGAAGATTTACTCCACTTCAGCAAACTTGATCTCTACTCCCATCTGTGCAACTTCACTGTAATTAGTTAATTCTCACGAAAGTCCAGACAAGTCAGGGTTTTTCCCTTTGCGAAAACTTGAACTTTTGACCGTCGCTTTTAGAAGTACAACCAGACCAGTAAAATGACCACTTCTTGGGTATTCCCACAGTGCAAGAACCTGTTGAACGTCAAACTACGGTAGGAACATCCCAAATTAAACTGACCAGAAAGTCTCCTAAATCTGATACAAGCAAAGATCTGTAGGCTACCCAGGCAAGCAGTCCAGCAGACCTTGTTCGATTCGTCATGACCAGTCCCAGGTAATTGGGACTGACACCTGGGTACTATATTGGCGGGCGCGTTTTCCTCTGTTCTTTTAGAAGGATGATCGCCTATAATTGGCAGAGATCAACGGATATAAGTTCGCTTGACCGGTCAGCAATGAGCTCACCAGGACAAAATCATTTATTGTACTCAAGGGTTGTCTTGGGGTTCATCTGCTTACTGTCCTTCTGTCCTGACTGTCCACGTCCAGCCGGTATAGGTCCATAGAGAGTAGATCTGGGGCCGATTTCACCAAACCAGGACTAATCGGTGCATTGAAGCCCCACGTAGGATAGACCCCCTACGCTGGGTTACCCTTCGTAACTAGACTTACGATCGATCGTAGTGCTTCGTGAAATCGACCCCTGGTCATGCAGCCAAGGAACTGGGGAGCAGGATGGGGCTTATTCATAGCTCCACGGACTATATATAGTAAATTGGACCTACGATCGTAGAGCAAGGCATTGCCCTATGGGGGCGTTCAGACACAGTACTAAAAGTGTTTTATCTTCGGTTTAAACCGAAAAGGGTCTGCCTTCTTGTGGTGATACAATATACATTGTAAATGCAGCATAACATTGCCTTCCACACATACTCGGTATAGGCTATGCAATTCTTCTTGTAATGACTTGTAGGATGATACGCGAGATAAAGGTAATGGGATTGCCCGCGTGATAGTTTTTAAAATCATTTAAGCTTACACGTGGGCCACCAAGACGTGTAATGACCATAGAGTATATACATGTACACAAAATCGTGCACAGCGGTTGCACGGAGATCAGGAATGGCAGAGTAAGACTGATTGGTCCTCCCAGAGGACGGCTGTCTGTATCCCCATGCATTCTCTCTCCCTCCTGAGCACCAGACGTCCCGAAAAGTGGATTATCACCGGATGGCCCCAGTTTGACCCGCCCCCGTTGCTACAGTTGATATCTATCGGTTTGGGCCAATTACAATCCACAGTGACCAGGAACAGTACTACGTGGCTCTTCTCAATAACATGCGGTGTGACAATCTACAAATCAAGTATAGGGCCTATTCCCCAGATTTGAACCTCTACATCTTCGTACTCTGGATTCAATTATTGGTCCTGGTAAGATGCTATACCAGAAACGGCCCTTGGACTTTTGAACCCAATTTCAATGTGTATCCCTTCAGAGTGATGCCGTGTGACGTGTATAGTGTTTTCCGGTGTAAATATAGGTATGCTGTTAAAAACAGAACAGCGGGTGATTCGAGATACGAGAAGATGTATACAACTCAATGAGATGAGAGGAATTTATGCCCTATTCTGTTGTAGTATTTCATGATTTGGCAATTTCGATCACGATGAATAGGCTTGAAAGAGGGTACAATATAAACAGTTTTACATCGTCAAGCAGGTCGCTGTCCTATTTCAGGATTGGAATTGGAATTTAAATTCTTCAAAACCCAAACCATAAATAACGTTAGGGCATTATCCAGTACCTCTGTTAACAAGTATTTTTTTGGCTGCAACAATAGTTTTGTTTGGGAAATGTGGACGGTGGATCTTTAAGTTTAGCCCTGTGGAGCCATGCTGTTGTGTCCTGACCGAGGACTGTCAATCAAACGACCGCTATCCGTGCACAGGCATTAGTATCTTATTCATTCGTATCAAATTCTGCCCACTTATCCAAACACAATAATATACAATGTTGCGATTGACATTCCTGTTAGTCGGCATGTGTAGTATTCAATATCACATTCGTCACAACACTGACTATAACTCTTTGGTATACCCATGTCTACGATGGATGCTCGCTTGCAATTTTAAATATCAAATCAAATTCACCAAGTCATCATTAATGATAGAAACGTGGTTTCATTTATGAAATTACCGTCGTTATATTGTATGGTTATGAAAATGTTTAGTTTTAGTTTTTGTTTTTTAACAACATTCGACAGAATGTGGGCTTGCTTTGAAAAGGAACGATATACCTACCCATCGTTTTCACTGTCTCTTGAAGAGGCAAGTTTGTGTATCAGAGCGAAGTTCAATTTGAATGAAAACTGATCTCTTTCAGCAAGCTTGCTCAACAAAAGAACACATGTAAGCATTTACTTCTTGCGAATTAGAATGTTTTCAAACTTTGGCATACAGCACGACATGAGCATGTGCTATAGGCTATGTGATAAATGCAAGATTTTGATGACTAATAATACAAGTGACATTGACTATCATTCATACATGGCTGATACATTGGATGGATGTTGTTATATCACCATGGGAATTGTGTCAGCTTTGTCATCTCACTACAAAAAGGAATTAAAGGTGGAACATCTGACACCAAAAACCATCTACACATTGTCACCACAAAAGCATTGCCGAGCAAATACAGTTCACGCACACTCGGAATGTAAAGGCAAATGTGTATAGGCCGAAGCCAAATACTTAACCAACACAATGTATCAAGATACTTATCATAACTTTTAGCTCAGAATTATAAAGGTTGTTTATTTATGTATTTGTCTGTCTGTTTGTTTGTTTATTTGTTTGTTTCCTTGTCCAACGACCATTCAGTGATGAGCAGTTTTCTGAAAGAGGACGATGAAGGGGTTAACCTGTTGTATGGATTCACAACAGGTTATTGACAACATTAACCTGTTGTATGTATTATTTTAGCATAAATATTAAGGACTTTGATCTGTTTTGTGGACATCCGTTTACAATCTGTTTACATTTTTTGCTGGCTGCGACCTTGAAGTTTGCAGAGCTAAGCTACAGCCGTGAGCGGTCCTACATCTAGAACGATTAACGTCAACTTAATACGGTTGTGTATAGTGAATCCCCAGTGTTATATTATGTATACCAGTGCACTGCTGTTTATTTGGTTCTACCGGCATTCCCTCTTTGAAATCTGTTATGAATTATGATGGAATCAAATTGACCATGAAGCAGAGAGGGCAAAACGTTCAGTTACATCCTGTTAAAATATGCCATAACAGCAGACCACCCACAGGCTTGCATGTAAGCATGGATCAGCCTAGGATTGGTATAACATGTCACTATGATGATGAATGTTTGTTGGTGTTGTACCAAATTGATGAGGCAGACCACACATTACATGCTTGAATGGCACACTTCAAACTTGAAAGTACTGATTAATTATAAACACTGTGTCTGCCATTAAAGTCGTTTGAAATTAACTCATACACCCATCAAAAATGTGTAAACACTTCAATAGCCATGTAATGTTAAGCAGACGAACACCAGCAGCGACCCCTTATTCATGGGCAGAGAATACCAACGAGTACATAACTTTCCGATTGGTCCGTAGGTTGTAGCATACGCACGGTTTGGGGTACGATGGTCGACGAGTCTGTCGCCAGACATTATTGATGCAAAAAAGCATAGACATTATACCAAGATTCGATTATATACTTAAAGAAGCAAACGGGATGAACATCAAGGTATAGGCCTACAGTACAGGATTGGTAACATACCCAAACAGAAAGCATCACAGATTTACGTATACCTTTCAGAGTATGAAGATGGTGCTCGTAGAAACAAACCGTTAAAATATTTCCGCCCGAAATGGTGTATTTATCCAGAAAGAGTAAAACCAAACACCAAAAACATTTTGGATCAGGGCAAGATCCGTCAAACATTCTTCTTAATGTCTGATAAGAAAAATTTAGTTGGCTTTTCGCTGTTTTCTCGTGACTCAGATGTCCGATTGAGCTCAAATGTTCACAGGTGTGTTATTGCATGTACATGCTGGATCATACAAAGTGTGAGTGCTGTCCTGTGACCTTTACCAATCATGTATTATGCCCTTGCGGAAGGAAAAGACATCTGCACACGTACAATCGTGAAGAAAACATGGCGTTTAGTGGGGCGTTTCACATTTCCTTTTCAAATCGATAAGAGATGATTTCCAGACATTTCAGAAAGAGTTTGTCTGTATGGTATAACTATAGCCCAATACCGGGAAACGCATCAATGTTTTTCTATCTGTCATTGTCAGGACTAGACTAGACTAGATCTACCGTCTCGTGACAGGTCCAAATCCCTTTTTCCTTTCTGCAGATATGAATCACTCTTTTTCTGCCACTCCGAGTTTCTCCCGATAAATCAAAGAGGCCGTTTGTGATCACAGAAAGAGGTACACACCGGGCTTAAACGCAACCTTTACTGACCTTTTCTGTTTGTTTTTTTTATATTAAAAAGTACTTGGAGTTAGGAGGGCTTGACGCGTTTCGATTCTAGCAGAATCTTTTTCTAAGGCTCAAACGAAAGATGATCTTTCTTTGAGAAAGATCCTGCTAGGATCGAAACGCGTCAGGCCCTCCTATAACTCCAAGCATTTTGATAAATTTCAGGGTATCTTGTGGCCGATGAGCAGTTTGTAGCAATTTATTACTTGTATATTAAAAAGTCTTTACAATCCAATCTAGCTGATATAAAATATGATTAAGCTTACAGATTTCAGATTTCAATACATTGTTTTTTTTTTACAGCAGGTCAACATGGCGCAGGCGGTGGGATCATTATCCGTGGGAACGAGCCTTTGCAGTACAACTTACGCGCTGGTATCAAGCATCTCCCATTACAATTACAGTGCTATGAGATTGGATAATCATTATTAACATCAAAATGCTGAGAGCAAATTGATTGTGATACCTTTATTTCCCTGGAAGCTCTGGTACAGCCCAGTCTACACAGAAACACTGAAAGCAGCGTGACGGGAGAAAACAAAGGTGGTTCACTCATTAGCCTCTTTACCTGTCGTTCTTGATTAGTGAGTGGATCTTTCAATGCGAGATCCCCCGGTACGACGCGCTGGCGCACTTCCAAGGCACTCAGCAGGCGCTGGAATCGCGTCTGTCAAAGAAACATTGCCGCCAGATGTTGCAATGTCGCTGCTTTTAAATAATTTTAATTTGATATGCTGAGAATGGCAAATTAGATAAATTGGCCGATCGTTGAAACATTCATGACGATTTCTGAGACACCAAGGCTATTGGACCTTTCGGATTAAGTAGAAACATTACTTTGCATCGCCCGTTACATCAGTGGGACTATTTTCCCAACATTGTCGTTGCTGCTGATGGAAAAACTCAGAGATTTGTTTGGCTTTTGTTTGTTGTTTGTTTATTTACACCCCATTCTGTAGGCTATTATATTTAGTTTCCCGAAATTAAAAACTCAACTGGAAAAGTGAAAAGTGGTTGGTTGTCTTCTCGTGACCACCAATTGCTTTCTGCAAGTTGTCAGTCGACATTCTGAACACGTCAAATGTTTATCATCAACGCGCTTTTTAAAACATTGTATATGTACATACATGCACAAGACTTGTGTGTAAACTGCCCTTTTTTGGCAAAAGCTCTATTGGTTTTGTACATTTCCCCCCATGGACACCTCCTGCTACGCGGTCGCCGTAGTACCTTCTGTCATAAGTCCCTAGATTGAAAACCTCTGCAAATCCTAACCCTCACCTTAAACACGCCACAAGACCCATCCCACCCCTAGCTCTGTCAACTTATTCGTCCCACTAAATTAACTCCCTCTACAGCGGCGCTTAGATCAAAGGCCCAGGAGATCTGTACAAAATACACGTCACTCGTCATAGCTGCATGGCCTGTGACCCTGTTTGCGACTATGATCCAAAGATGCCGACGCACTGAGTTTTATCTCATGCACCACTGTCGTAAATAAAAACATAAACAACTCAAAGGAGCGGAGGTTTGTGAAGTTTCTGCAAGTTTGTTCAGGATTATCTTCTACCGATACTGGATAAAAATTTCGCATAGCATTAAAGAGATGCACAAACGACCGCGAGTGAACGGACACGATTCCTCAGGGATTCAACACGGCTCACATCATGGAGAGACGCGTCGTGAAAGTTCCTAGTTACAATCCCTCTTTCCTGTCTTTAAACCGTTGCTCATGCAGATGGATCAACCAGCTACGGCTAGTTAAAGGCTGGCTGTTGAGAGTATACCGCTACAGTGCTTGGACGATATCCCCTTCAAGACTCTTCAATTCCACTGGGGAATAGCCGCTGTTTCGCCAAGAATAGTCTGGTTTTAGTTTTAGTAGGACATGTTTGCCAGTGACGTCCTTAATGAGCTATATGTGATGAAGAATCGACAGCACATTGTGTAGGCGAAGATTCTAGTCCCCTGGTGTTGCTTTGGAAGTAGGTTGATGGATTCACTGATCACATCCCCTTTGCTGTCTCTGATGTCTAACTGGTTTCGGTGTATTGTGGCTGTGTTTTCAACAGGGATGACACACTAGTAGTTTATATCAACATGTGGAGCCTATACAGTGTTTTCCACATGTTTGATTTTGAAAAATGATGTTTCAGAGCAGAGAAGTCACCTGTGACGAAACTGGTTGATCGAAGGTCAACTATTTACCATACTTGAGTGTAGGACTCAACAATCACAGCCCGTCTATAGGAAGAACGTATTGTGGAGATGGATTCCTAGATACCTAGATAATAATAATGAGTAACCTCGATGAGGCCATCGATGAGGAAGATGTCTATTCCTGATGATTAAAAGGAGCTAGACATGCGATGGAGAGTCTTCTTTCAAAGGTGGAACCGTGAAGGTGGAAACTTTGACAGTGTCAGCAGCTGGTTGAACCATGCATTGAGGAAAGTCATACTTGGATATTACAGCAAACTCGCAGCACCTGTGTCTCCTATTGACTCTATAATGAAGGATCTTCAAAGACATTGTCTATGCAGCTGCTACATCTAGCGAGTCATCATCGGCCCAGGTGCATAGCATGTACTTAGACATCAAGATCAATGGGAGTGACAGGCTGTGTTCATTGGTCTCAGTCTTTCACTTGATAACCATGTACCTGTACACGGTCACAATAAATACTACATTCGTAAATTATGAAGGTCTCTAGGTCTAATCATGGACAGGAAGCCTTCAACTACCTTTCTTTTAAGGTAAATCAGATGATCTTCAGATACAATTCATGTGGCAGCAGAATCATGGCAGCAGAAAGCAAAACAGTTGATAAAAAAGAGAACTGTGAAGACTGTCAAAATTGATGACATTGGTTTCCTCCGGTCTGCATAATGTACCTCATCGTGTAGGCCTACCGGCTTCGGCAGTATTAAATCTTTCAGTACGCCGAGTGAGCTGTGGGGGCATCCAGCATGTTGTGTTTATATTGGGCAGACAGTCTTTTTTGCAAAGTGATACCAACATGAAAAAGATGGGTTAAGACCTTGAGACAACACAGGTGTGACCAATGTCAAGGGCAAGCTCGTTGAGTACGTGAGTGCATGCATAACGAGGTTGTGAAATTCCGCTGAACGTCTTGGAAGTCATCCATTTGGCGTTAAGTAGGTTTGAAATCGTGAGTGGAACAGGATCAAATCAGCACATGCAGAAGACTATGAGTATGAGAGCGAAATTGCTGGATGCGTACCTTGCGAATGAGTCAGTTATGATGATTTCAACGTTGGAACCTTTAAATATTGCAACCTTCACCGTCCTCGCTTCTGGGATCGCTCAGGACGTGCATGGATGGTGATCTGCTTGTACGTGGTAGGCCTATGCGCCTAAGGATGAGGGAAGTCGGCAGGAGATTGCAAATATCAGCTGGACCTGACTCCGGACTGGTGCCGTATCTCTTGAATTTGAAGACAATATCGGTGGGCTTGACAATGGAGCTAAGAAGAGGCGGGGCCCATAACAAGACCCCTTCCATATTGTAGGTCATAGACCAACCCCATCACTCCATCCAGTTTCCAATAGCCGTAGGAAAACTGTCAAGACTTATCGGCAAACGAGAACCTACAGAAACGAGTGGCACAACTTTCGTATAGAAGATCCGGAAGTATATAGGCGTATATATAATGGGTACAAACAAAATGTAACGGGTCTACTCAGCAATAAGGGAATATCATTTGACAAGCAGTCTCATGTTTCAACTAATATTTGCTTAACACTTTTTATGAGGGGTGAAGAGTTAGTGGGTTGGGGGGATTTAAAAATGGGTATTTATGTTATGGCAAGTGTGTCCTATTTCTTGAGGTGACGAGACTTAAGAACCACGCGGAGACTGGAAGCCCAAGGCCGCGGTGCTCTTGATAAATGTATCACAGATAAATACCGACTCCAAGTATCCCAGCCTGTGGAAATGTTTGTTTAATGAGTCCCGATTACAGTGCATAATACTCAAACCGCAGCGGCAATATGTAACCCCGTCTTAGCGGCAAGGGACATGCACGATCGTGCGCGCAGTTAACATTCATGCATCGTGCATGATGTATCTAACCTTGGCTGAACTGCAGTAGCAATGTGCGGTATGCTCTCTATAAGTATCAGTTGCTCAGCTTCCGTCGTAAATCCACCACCCCTGAATGGGGAATCGGCATCTCCCAGATCGGCCTCTAGAGGGCCGTACTTGGCACATTATGACGTCACGTCCTGTTGTGTTCGAGTGATACCGAGGCGGCGGAAATTGACTAGCTGTCACTTGATCCATGCTTTATCGATATCAAACTTCAGAGGCTTCATAAGTCCTGGCAAGTCGAAGACGGATCGAGTTGAACGTGGGGTGGCGATTAATTTATAGTCCGTTGGGAATTTCTGCGAAATTCTCGGGCAGGCAGTGTGCTGGTACATGGTAGGCTGATGAATGTTCGCCCTGCTCCAGTTGCACTGTGATAAGAGATACCGCTCACATGGACCCTAAGATACCAGTATAAAGCCAGGAGGGGTCCAATGTACTATAGTACGGGTAATCAGCGTGACCGACTGCATGCTTTACTCTCATACGATAACTCATATCCCACTGACTGATATTTCAACCATCCTCCATGTTTCAACAAACCTTTTACCATATTTCAGAAATTATATTGCTCCCTTGACGTTCTATATGTTGGAACATCACCATTATCATTGTAAAACTCGCTGTGCATACTCTTGACGACTCTTGTAATAAAAATCTTAAAACTGATATTAATAGTCGGAGATTCTTGGTCTGGGAACCGGACTACCAAAAGACTAGCAAAACAACGACCGTGAACAAGAAAAACAAAAACAAACGCGAGGGCTCCCTCCAAACCGAAGCCGACAACATGCAGTTCACTGCCTTGGAACCGTTATATATTGACTATCAAAATCCATTTAAATTACACTTAACCCAATAATACAACCCCGAACAACAAACTACGAGCCCGGATTACAAATGAACTTTAATGATTAATTCAATACTTGAAGTTTAATAGCAAAGTGCTTAGTGACCGAACACTTGAACGCTGAGGTATATAAGGTTACTTGTACACCTGGGTATAGGATGTCACTACGCCTACATGACCAATCCTTCAAATATTTGAAACAAGAGCAGATGTTGACGATACATTATGAAGATGGTATAGGCGTAATATACAGACCAGGCAGCCTGATATACCTGATGGACTGCTTTTACCATAGAGCTGCATCTCTAGGCATGCATATACAAACTATATTATGGGTGAATTTTCACAAGGTTCAGAAAATTACAACTATAAACCAATCATGACAGTAATTAAAGGGCATGTACAACATTGATAACTTAGAAACCAAAACAGAAATGTTCACAGTTTTACCATGGAGGTAGTCCTCCATTGTTTTACGTATTACTTTCAGGGTGTCAAGATGGTGCTGGTAGAAACATACCGTTAAAATATTTCCGCCTGAAATGCTGTATTTATCCAGAAAGAGTAAAACCAAACACCAAAAACACTTTTAATCTTGGCAAGATCACAATCCTTCTTTATGTTGAATGGATGTGGTCAATCTGCTTGGTACTTTTTAATAAGGATGTAACCATGGTGAATTGCCATGGGAACGATCATTCAATGAGGAGACTCGATCTCGGTGACCAAGAAATGACTTCACATCCGAAGGGAGAACATGAGGCTGGCGCAGTATTACACCAAGACGTGTATGCCTTAATACACATTACCGTGATGGAATTCGAGTTCGCATATACATATTGGCATAATGATGTTTTGAAGGCTGTTTCTGAAGTCTGTTAAAGGTAGTACCGGTAGTATGATACTTTGGTAGCATACAGAAATAGAAATCTTCACAGATTTACCTAGGCCTATGACTTACACGGTATAAACATGGTAATAGTAGAAACATACCGTTAAATTGTTTCTGCCTGAAATGCTGTATTTATCCAGAAAACAGTAAAACCAATTACCCAAAACAATTTTGATATTCTAAAGATCAAAACTAACGGTGTAAAGATTTAAGAAATACTGTGGGCGATTTTCACTGTTTTCAGGAAATTTCACAGATGACTGTTACTGTATCTTCCTTGATATTTTTGCCCATGAATCTGCATTTCTTTGACAAAAAAAAAAAAAAAGATATTACCTTTAAAGGGTATTTTGAGCATGATCGGAGGGAGTTACCAAAGAGGAAACAATCAGGGAAGAGCAAACAGGATATTGAAGTCTGCCTATTGACCATTAAGCAAGATAAAACGTAAACATGGTAGACATACACGACTGGATTATGTTCGTATGAGGTGTGCACGTCATGAAATCTCTAGATCCGTTACCAGGATACAGATGGCCGGGCGCCCAAACATGACTACACCGCCAACTATTTCTTGATTTCCGAGTAATTTGCTTGTCACAGGAAACACCAAAAAACCGAAAGTGAAAAATAAAGTCCCACAACGGTTATCAACGACCCATTGACTCTACGATGACTTCCCATCGCTTGCTGCATCCCGTTAGGAACCAAGCTTCTATCTAGAGACACATGGGGTCTGTATCATTTAATTGACCGAGCATTCCTCACCCGGGGGGTTGGTAACATGGACTTGGAGGTGCTGAGTGAACTCATGAAGTCGATGCGTGAACCATGAAGAGAGACGACTGGTGGGTTCGGCGGAGCCCGTATAAACCCGCTGGAGTACCAGGGGGACTAGGGGCGAAGGGATTGTGACAGATTGGAAGGTTGAACATGTACATCGGCAATTTAAAGCTGAATGCCTGTGCAATTTTGGTTCACCATGTGGTTTACATTTTGTGGCAGATGACTGCTAAAAACCAGCACAAATTGTTGATTGGCTAAACTTGGTGCAGTCTATTTTTATCCTTTCATTCTGGGCCGGAAACAGTACGAAAACAACGCTCTTTCTCATTCAAATAATGACATATTAATTATTATTAATTATTAATGACATGTTAATTCTCTGTAAAAAGATAGGTAATCTTTTATTTGGATTGTAATACGTTCAACTAAGGAGGAACCATATGCAGCTCAATGGTAAAGCAGTTACAAATCTGCGCCAGTGCACTGGGGTTACATTTCTGGGGGCACATGGGGGGGGGGGGGGCTCAAAGGGTATGGGCGGGGGCACTGATGAAATATTTCATCAGGGTCGCAATTACGCCTATTAGAGAATTATGCTTTTTCTTACCAAATCGGGATTTCAGATGGTGGTGGGGGTACCAAAGTGCATGTGAGGGGACACGGGCCCCGCCCCAAACCCCCATCGTATTCACACCACTGATATGTACTTATAATCGCGGACACGTCTGGTACATTGCCAAGGTTACCTAGGCATGATCGTCACGGACCATGGTTTTCACTTGATGGATCATGGGCTCGAGATTGGGGCAGTTTCGTGGAACTTGTGGTGGTGGGTGGGTGGGTGGCAAGGTGAGATACGAAAAACAAATAATACCGATTGGTACTGACAGGTACAGCTGGTATGCAATGTAAAGAGTTCAAAATAGACAGCTGCATGCTTGAATTTCCCTCTTCGCAAAAGGCATAAATATTGTTTTATCAGACGCCATTATGGTTAACACAATTTTTGCAAGTTAGTTTTACAATATGCAACATTATGACCGTGCCGTACCATTTACGCAACGTGAACTTCCCAAAGTATTCTTATTGTTTGAAGAAATGGTTTTCGTACCAAAATGTCTACTTTTCTTATATAAAATCGCAGATTTAGGGGGGGGGTGTCTTCCAATGAATGATGCCCGACAATGGAGGTATAGAACCTGAATTCAACTACTACAGTGTCAATCAGAACTTATTCTGAATGAGTTCCAACTTTCCAAAGGGCTGATGTTTACATACGGTTTAAGCGGACAAAGACGACCAAGCAGTATTCATTATCCTCATTTTCTATCGAGGAAGAATTGTGTACATTGGCACGTACATACTATTGGCATCGTATAAAGAGCAATATGTGATCTGATCACTTGAGCCAATACGTTTTGTGCCCAATGTATTGCATGCAGTGTACACACGGGTTTTCCAGGGGCAGCCACGCCCACAAGACAAGGACACACTTTCACCCGGCAAGCAGGCAGTGTGCTAACTGTGCTCAGTGACAATATGAAATACACATCCTGTGGTCCGTTGAAGAGTAATGGAAAGTGGGCGAGATGTCTTCGTAATTTCGACGTGATAATGGTCATCTGAGGCCGGAATGTGCATCGGAAACTGTCTGCCCCAAAAATTGACAAACTTTGCAGACGCCGCATAAACATCGCGTGGGCATCAATAATGGGTGAATTTACCTGCTTCATTGTTGTTTTTCCGGACACATTCATCCAGATTGAGACAAAAGATGCAACATCCCCTTGGGCATTTCTACAACACAGCCCATGTAGCTCGCGGTTCATAACACAATAATGCTGAGCTGTTGTATACTGTGGTTGTGCCATGGCTGCATGCAAGGCTTGAGAGTCTCTAGGCCTATAGGTCTATGCATGTAGTTCCCCTCCCGTGAAGCAAGCACACCGGGGATGGTCAGGCCGAGCGAGAATTGATCACCCTGGGTCGAAATTTGTTAATAATAATAGATTGAAACAAAAGAAAATCACACAACTAACGTACTTGATCTCTTAATACACTCATTCTGTGAGCTTTGATATTGTTGGAAAAAAATCTCAAAAGCAGGCCTATGTCTTTCTCTGTTCGCCATTTTGTGTAACAATTGCAAAAAGCGCCTGTCATTTAATCTCGTTTGATGCAAGTGCGGCAATTGCCATGTCAAAAGATTAGAACTTCGAACCAACTCAGGAGAGCCTCGTTGAACACAAACAAACGTTGAAAGTCCGTACCCTGGAAGAATCGATTCATGATTCATTTACGGACTCTTCTGACTTTCATGCACGAAGAACAGCCTAAGTTTTGAAGGCACACTAGGCGTACCATTTCTCCACAGACCTCACGATATGCGAAAGTTTGCAACGAATGTAATTGAGAAAATGCTTTGCGAAGGGTCCCTGATTGCAATACAATAGGCATAGGGTTCCAGTCTACAGTTGTGTACGTCGGGCGCGTGCACGAACATGTTCATCACGACCATACCACTGCACGCATAAGTCATGTCCAATTAATCATCCCAACCAAAGCGCACTGCCGACATGCCAAACTTATCCTCGACTTGGGGACAACCCGCTGACACTAGGAGAGCCATTCCCACCGCACACAGGCCTACTGATTGCTCAGTACACACCACTCAGGTGCAGGATAGCATACTTGTGGTTGTGAATGACATTGGCGGACAAGTTGTCAACTATGGTTGGTGCAGCAAAGGTTAATCAACCTTGGGGCAATGGACCTTTCCCATTATGCTAATTATACACGCGTGTCATCTTCTTATCTATAAAGTATAACATTCATTAACACACAACCCTCGTCTAAGTCCCCTACCCTATCTCCACACCACAGCTACCATGCACCCTATACACATTCAAACTAATAGTGAGTTCGTTTGCATAGTTTACTGGGAGACGATATTTCGATCAACCATTTGCAAACACTGGATATCAAGATGAAAACGCCGGGATGAGGTGAGAAACGAAAACTCGGCGACGGCTTCTCGAGGAGTCGACTAGCAACCGACAAACAAAAATGCGCCTTATACCCCGTCTGCATTTCTGTGGCTGATAAAAAGATGAGATTCACCAGCTTCGGAGGCATTCCAGATTCCGTGGGTATATACGGTACATCTCAAAGATCCTTGCCCAAGGCGCAAGCACCTAAGCAGACTTTGACGAAGTACAGCTTTGTCTGTATAGACGCTCGCCAAGCCTGTAATCTTCACCAAGTTAACTGATAACACACACACCCAGGCTAATGTGGTTGAAACGTGCTGGATCCTCGAGACTACACTTTTCCCGAATTGCAGTATAGCTGGCCTGGTAAACCACATGTTGGCCAATCGGTAATGATTTAATTTCGTTGTGGCCCAATTGTCTAAGTGAAAGTAATTAGACTTGATGACCGAATTAAGACCGCCGACGCACACCAAGGTTACGTGCATTAACAACGGAGTCATTTCCATTGTGGTTACATTTGCGAGAAATGAATAGCTGTCGTGTTATGCAATAAGCGGATACAATGAGTAACTTACACCGTTCTCTATATACCCTTGACTGGTTGCCTTCCTCCAACAAAAATAATAAAAACACACATCCTTGGATCCCTCTTTGCTTGTTTACTGAACCCTGTGAGAAAATTCCTACAGATTTCATTATTGCTGGAGCTAAACATGAAAACGTTGATGACTATACCGTCATTATAATGATGTATTTTCCTGACCAACCACATTAAACAACCCGATGTCAGTTGGGAGCCGTCCAGGATTGTTTTCACTGTCCAGCAAGCTCAAGTCTTCTTAACATAACTTGACGTTCCTCTAAATTCTTATCACTCTTTAATTCCCAAGGCAACGTAAAGAGAACCATTCTCCAAAATCCCCCAAAGGTTTTCCCAACCACCAATAAGGGTGTATGCAGGACACCCCGTCTCGACGTCCTGAATTTGACTTGATGATTACACCATCTTTTGACGAGGGTTGTTAGGCTTGTGATCTATAGGGGTGGTTGTCTTAGTACGTTGTGGTTTTTAAGAGTCATAAAATATTATCTCACATTTGCAGAAAATGTTTTCATCTCCTAAAATGACTTATTGGCGGCAGCCGGGAGCAGGTTCAGAAACGCACTTGAATCCGTGATTAAGCGAAAATGTTTGGCCGATATAGAATTAAGATACCACTGCGAATGAGACGGCAGATATAAGGGTCTACGATTAAAAAAAAAACCTCCAAAGCTAAACTTGGCTAATTCTGCTTTTCAGCAAACTGCCTTTGCGCTATAACGATGTCTTCCTTTTTTCCAATTACAGGCAGACGGGGCGACAAACTTTTCAAGTTGTGGGGTAGGATGTTTAGACATTTTTAAAACGCAAGATAATTCCCGTGTCTGCTGCATGTGCCGAGATAAATTTGTGCCACATAAAAGTCTTAAAGGTATAATAAGCCTACATGATTGGTAAAGCTCAGAGAACAGCACTCACATTTTGTCTAATCCAGCATGCACATTAATAAACCTATGGAAATTTGAGCTCAATTGGACATCCGAGAAAACATCGAAAACCCAACTCAATTTTTCTTATAAAACATAACAAATGGTTTTGATCTTACCCCGAGATCAAAACTGTTTTCTGTCTTTGTTTTACTAATTTCTAGATAAATATACAATTCATGCGGAAATATTTTATCGGTATGTTTGTACCAGCACCATCTTCATATCTTCCAAGTTATACGTGAATCTGTGAACATTTCTGTTTGGGTATGTTACCAATCATGTACTGTACTACCTTAAAGGCAATGTCACTATTCAGCCGCCGTCAATATTAAGACAAACACAAAAACGAGGTTAGCAGTGTTTCAAATCATAAAAAACACAATTACACATTTTAAAGACGTTTTGGGATAACATTTCAAGTTTGTTGTCACTTCAAATACAATTCACATTTTGTTGGACATAATTTACTCGCAAACCCATCCAGAGTAATTAGGAACAAAACAGCATCGTTGTTTTGTCCCACGAAGATTGCAAGGTATTTTGTTGTAGTCAATGAGGAGATTGTGAACTTACCCCTTAGGAGTCCTAGAGGATACCACGTATCGGACCGATCTCCATCCCTGCCTACTGCTTCCCTGGGCAGCCTCGGTAGAATCAAAATACGATGAGAGTAAAACAATGGTCAGCACAGCCAACAGACACTTAGCGCCAGCAGGCATCGTGCAGTACATCCTGGGACCTGAAACACTCATTTCGGGGTCCCCACACACCGCTGATTGTTTTAGGGGAGCTTGTCTCGAACGTCAGAACGAAGCTTCTGTACGCTTCACTCGATTCCAGACCAAATGAGCTGGATGTGTATGTATGCGTGGGACTCAATGCAGTCAGTGAACAAGAAAAAAACCGGTCTAGTATTAGTCACCCTCTCCAAACTTCCTGACGTTGTCTCTGTGATCTAGACAACGCCTGAGTCGAGTGACAGTCTAGGGTAACAGTATTACAGCAAACAGCCAGGTCCCCTATGCAATCCACTTCCGAATTCCCTTATACTCTGCCACTGCAGACCGAATGTATCACCAAGCTCCCAGCGCTCGTACTGCGGGTCCGTACATACAGCGCGCGACGGAGTCAGTGCGTGGGTGATAGAGATCAAGTAGTTGGATTACATTGGCACAGACCGGCATGCCAGTCTATTGAGTCTTTGGGGTTTGATCCACAGTGGGGTTGAGGTAATCCCCTCAACTCGGATAACACTCAGACAACCCACGATTAAAGGTAGCCCTAGGGGCGCTGTGATTGCAAGTTTTCCTTGAACTGCTCAGGATGCTTGTGCATTGATTTTATCATAAAAACAATAAATGATATACAGTGTTTGATTTTATTATCGATTTTAGTTCGATTTTAGTATCCAGATGCCGTAACGCAGCAAGCTAGATCAGCTCACTTTTCATAATTAACGTATCCAATATCATGAAAGTTTCACCTGGCAAAAAACATGAAACAAGTTACTATTCTCTACACATAATGTAATCAATGGATCATCAGGGTATTTACGAAGAGAAATAGTTCTGTAGATGGAATTAAAAGACTGGAGTTTGCGTTTAAAGTTTCAAAGGCCCGTGATTGTGGAAAGGCATTAACCGCTGAAGTTGAAGAGAAACAAGGTGATACTGGGAGGCCTGTTCGTTGGGAATGTGATGTGTCGTTGAACACACACTAGCTTCTTTTTGAAAGCAACGAAATCCGCATAAATATGTTAAGTCGATCTCTAAAATCCCGTGGTTAGACATGTACCATTATGCTTCAATGGGCCACACACCAACAACCGACAATACAGATACTGAGATAGCTCGGCCTGATTAATGAGTGTCAGATTAATTAAACTCGGGCCAGGATTTTATTGAGAGGATTCTCGCCCTTTTACTGTTATGCATGGCTCAGGTATCTCGTTGGATGTGGATGTAGGACTACAGAGGCGACCGGACTGACAAGACTGACTAATAGGCCTATAGAGATAACGCCATGCACTAGGCCTATAGACCCACTCATTGGGATTTTCTCAAAACTCGGCTCCGGCTCCGGCTTCGTTTCTGTAATTCATACGCCTATGCTGACAATATAGGTTGTGGGATTTCATTGAAGGTGAAGCTCTGATTTCTTTTTCAAACCAGAGAATCTACTTCCGAACCGCAGCCAAAAGCCTCAATTTTTATACCTGTATTTTTTTTAAATAGATTCACGAAATGGAGACGGAGCTGGAGCCTAAGCCAGAGCCGATCTTTGAGAAAGGCCCCTAAAAGCCACTTGTTAGATTTGGGGGCGTTATTCCCCATTCCCCCTCCATAGGTGGGCGGGGAAACGAGAGGACGTTACCATCACTTGCTCGGTGGAGGTAGGAGAAAAATTTACTGGAGGGGGAGTCGAACCTGTGACCTCCTGAACACCGTACAGGCGCTCTACCAAGAGCTTTCCAGTCCTACGTTGGTGGTGTCCCTAATAGTCAATCATCTTTGTTGGTGTGGCAGTCAGAAGCCATGAAACCACGAACAACTGCATGATAGATCTTTTATTCACGTCGGTAAAGTGTATATGAGCCTCCATAGCTCAGGGGTTAGAGCACTGGTCTTGTAAACCAGGGGTCGTGAGTTCAAATCTCACTGGAGGCTTTCGTACTTTTTCTTCACAGCACTTCTTTTTTTTTGCTGAGTAAATCAAAAAAATAACGAGGCACAGTAAATTTATATCACTCCTGCATTCATATCTTAATCGATGATAATATATTGTACCCAAATGGATTATCAAATAAAACATTTGACAGATATGGACAATAATGTAAGAGGGCATAAAGATCGCTCAAGAAAACAAGTTCGGGTGCCGTGATGGAATTGTTCCGTGATGAATTTGCTTACCAATCGACGGAAATGTAACTCTGCTGCACCCAGTCTTTTAAAAGTAAAAAAATGATAACTATGTGACGTAATCATGCACTCGATCACAAAATTACTATAAAATGGAAAAGTGTCATTCGCCCAGCCCTAAAAAAAATCAAAAGCTGGGCATTGACTTAACGACCAATCACATTTCTCGAATAGTCTCAGATGTCACGAAACAGAAGATTGGGTCATAGATCTGTTAGATCATTTCAAGCCAGCTGCAGAGTATAATTACCTTCTCTTCACTGAAAAAAGTGCGACTTTAAAATGGATATTTGGCAGCATCACCAACAGTCACAATACAGCACTGACTTTTGCTCCTGACCGAATCCTCAACATAGTTTAACAAGCTGGAAGGCGCCCCATGGGGCAGATGTATAAGAAACGCAGAGGGGAGTTAGCACACCACATAAATTGCACATAACGCCTTAAATTTGTAAATAATTGGCCAATGTGCTGAGTTTGACATGCACCTGGTCGCATACGGTCCGTGGGCTCCTTGTAAAACCATGGAGATATAAAACAGCTCCATGGCAACGGGCCGTCAGGTTGTTTGGTCAGAGTGCATTTTTACTTGAACATTTCAATTTGGGTGATAAATATCGAACTCGTTTGAAATACGGGAAAACACTGGTGCATGCATGTATAGTCGCAGCGGGCGAAGGGACGCACAGTAGACCCAAAGTACAATGGTGTGCCAGCCTGAAAAAACTGTGTACAGTTTTGGGCAAGAGATTACCACAGAGTGTGGCACAGACTGCATCGTCTTGGGATATTCTGTGCCGTAAATAGCACACACATAAAATGCCTACAAGTGCAATCGTGCAATATGGACACCCTTTCTCTAAGTTGTTTGGATTTTTTGGCAGCAGCTCCATTGGTTGTGAACATGCTTCCTAATCATGGACCATCATAGTCTATTTTGGCATTAGTCCACAGTTTGAATGCCAATACAAACTCCCCCACAACCATTTTTGTTTGGTTTTTGGACATTTCCTTTGTTCTTGCATACTGCATTAGATAATTCACATCACTGCCACCATGTACGCAGTTGAATGGAAGCCATTTATTTCCATAATGTTGAAATGTTGACCGACCATCCCGAGAGTGCAGACAGTGACACATAACGGAGGAGCATGATGGGATGATACCGGGCCGTTTTCTATTGCGTGAAACCAGACGTGTGCGTCTAGAGAGGATTATTTGGCTTCAAAATCTCCCATTTGAATTATTTCCATTCAATTAGTGGAAAGTATTTTGTTTTCGAATCAACGACGGCCATGTTTATCCAACGAGATATCTACTTTCTAAACCACAATATGAACTTCAAGTTCCATTTGGTGCTGATTCTTCGAAATTACACAACACATGGACTCGCATTCCTTCGTGGAATCGGACAGAAGATCAGTGACCGGAATAAAAATGGCTCACTGACTGATACCGAATATCGGCCTGTCATAATAACTTAATACTCGGGGTCGAAATGGTGTAGATTCAAATGATAAACTTGGAATTGTTGGAGTTCTAAGAATGTTGAAACTTCTGTTCAATGAGGCGGGCCTAACATATCACCCGCGCCATAAGTCCAGTCCAGTCCTCTTCTTAGATTTTTTGTTCCACTGCATGTACGTGTGATCACATGTGACTGGTAATTTTTGGGGAAACCTATAGGGGGCCTACATGACAAATTAGCTTGACCATGACACTCGACAAAACGTGCTTCTGAAGGTAATAAAACTTTGGTTAGGGTAAAAGAAATGCAGATTCATGGGAAAAATAAGAACTTAGTTACAGCAATAGTCACCAGTGAAAATTTCAGTCCCATTCGGAATCCACTTTTTGAGAAAACGGTGTTTTGAAAAACGGCCAACGGGTCTTTTCTCTTCAATTCAAGAACAAAAATGATTTTGGTCACTGGAGTTTTACTCTTCTCTTGATAAATACAGCATTTCAGGCAGAATAATTTTAACGGTATGTTTCTACTATCACCATCTTTATACCCTGTAAGTTACATAGGTAAATCTTTGAAGATATCTGTTTCGGTATGCTACCAAAGTATGATACTACATGTACCTTTAACTCTTACAAACAACACTACGCGATGTAATATATCGCATTAATGGTTGAATTATACTTCCATTTTGATTGGATAATGTTGCATCATTTACCCCATAGATAGTTAATTTGTCTGGAAGGTGTGGTCTAAAATAACATCACAGGAGCCCGGATACCCTGTTATACTTTCCACTTTCCTGTTTTCTGGTTGTCCTGACGCTACTCATCCTAACAATAGCAGAGGAAATGTCCTGGTTGCTATATACGGGCATTCTTGTTTCAGGATGGCAAATAAACAGTATAGGTAAGGTTGACGTAAACATCACGTTATCTTTTTTAAGTACTCCCATTTCGGTTATATCATAATACAGCTTTTCCGTCGGTGGCCTACGCATCTCAATGGGAAGGGCGTTGTCAGGAATCGATTCTTGCAGTTTCGAGCCTATTAATCGACGACAGGATATTTTACTGACTTCCATCTGGTGGGTGGATTTTTAAGATATATTGGATGATGTCTCTGACCACTTCCACTTCCTTATCAATCCCATATGGACCTCTCAAGACGAATTTATAACATGACACTAACAAGGTTTGATTAATGGTCCTGATTATATTTTAACGACTTTGCTTGATGGTTAACCACATCATTTTGAAGTGATGTGAGCAGGGCGACGAGAAACCGCAAACATTTCACCTAAACTGGTGGGTGGTGGGTTGAGTTAGGAGATTTCAGATTAATACCAGTAATAAACTGCTGCAAACTGCTCATCAACCAAAATAATGACCTGATTGCTTATACAGTTAGGAGGGCCCGACGTTTCCACCATCGCTGGATCAAAGGGGGTTATACTTATACCGAACCGCAAAGGAAGATGGCACATTATTTTTTTACAATTGCCCTAGAATACGATTTCATCCTAACGATAACACATTTCTCTAAGGAAAGGACACCCGTTGCTTTTTTTTACAACCCGAGTGTAACTTGATTAAAGACATCATACGTCATATCCGCATCCGTCCGCATTTAGCTCCGCTGTATACGCACCGGTATAACGCACATTGAACGGAACGGAGCTCAGAATTCGTGACGAATGGTAGGCCTACATGTTTTAATTTATACACTTTCCCAATGGGAGACGGGTTTTAAGCTTTGGAATTCCAGAATCCGGAGTGTCGTAGAAAATCTAAGGCGAGGTGTGCGGAAACACTGCGGAGTATTGCATGGTAGTCTTTACATGACTATATTTGAGTGATCCTAAAACTAAAGTTGGATACACTTTGCATCTGTGCGCACAGAGAATTGCCAGACGACACTACACTAATGTACTGTGGGCCTAGTGAAAGGATCAGCGATTTTCTTTTTATCCAAATCCTGACTGAGTTTTCTCTTCAATTTTTCACTGAAGATATTCCAGTCCATCACACAATGCCCTCGTCCAGACAGTCGCCGGTATAAGCCCGGCCTCCCAGGACTGAAACGGACCGTGGAGTCGGGTTCAACTTAATCAATCAATTTAGCCCGATCATTATTGTAATGTTATTAACCCAATTGTTGCTATATACATTGATCTATGATTTCGGTAATCTCTGAATACAGCAATTGAGTTCAGTGCAAGACCATGAGAGGTCATTGGGAATACTTCGTGAGAAAAACCAAGATCATCCATTACATGACAAATGGCACCATCTCCCCAACCTTCTTATGAAACTTGCCGTCGGGGATCAGTATACAGAGGCCCTTGAGTAAGAATCCACGGGATTATAAACATCAAGAGCACTGACCCCACTTCACCGAGGTCGTCCCATCCCGACTCCCTGGGGAGGAACTGGCTTGCCCCGACGGGTGAAGACGACGCGGTCAGCCCGCTAATAGTACTAATACGCTGGCCCATGACCTTGGTGAGTGACGGCCAGGCAGTCCCTGCAACGAAATCCTGCCGCTCGTTTCCAATGACATTATTGGGAGGACCGTTCGTGTTTCCACCCAGGTGATGACAAAATGTCTCCTCACTCTATCTTCTGACTTCTGTGATCTTGTATTCTTTAGTGGAATTAGCCAGATTTTGTAATGTCCACCCTTTTTATCCCCGTGTGGGGTGCATTTGGATTGCAAAAACGCGGTCAACGATTCTTTAAACAAAAAATTTCATTAATTTTAAAATCATCTGGCAAGGAGTTACGATGATCGTAACACTTTGGTCCATGATACCATGCTTAAAGGATCAAGGTAACGATCATCGCAACTACATGTCACCATGACGAACTATAAGGATTGCGACCATCACAACCACAGTACATGCCACAATCTTTGGCCAACGATTATGATAATCGCAACCACATGTCACTGTGACAGACCAAGGGTTACGATCATCGCAACTAGGACTAGCAACGATCTTCGGACGTGCGATTACCTAAACCATTCATCATTTTAGTGGTTGGATTGAATGTTTCTAGACTAAACTTGAGTCTAGACACCCGACCATGACCGGTGACCGGCTTACAACACAAACCGTGTTTATTTTCTCACAAGTCTGAACATAAACTCGTTATGATATATTATGCCCATGGGATCTGATGAACCAAGAGTGAGTCGTTGCTTTACATGGGTTTTTAGTGTGTCTTCGGTTAATTATTAACGTCAATTTGAGTTCACGGACAACAAGAGGCCTGTAAAATATTGACACTATCAAGACTGATGACTGAGACATTGAACACCCACATCACCATGCACATCATGTCATGTAAGCAGGTAAGCTAAGGACTCTGGGTCTGAGGACAAACCAACAATCAGACAGCCACATCGAGTCAGAGTCATTTGTTACTCAGTCCAAGTCCGATTCTGCATCCGAATCTTTTGTCTAGACTAGAGCTAGGTCTACACTGTAAAAAAATTTTCTGTAAATTTACAGAAAAAGTGCCGGCAACTGAGTTGCCAGAACCCCTCATTATTTTACTTAACAGTTCGTTTGTAAAGTATTTTTACAGACCGGATGTTTTCTTCAAAGACATAAAATGGTTGTAATCCTTATCTACAGATCAGCTTGTTTTCGCAAAATACCGCAAAATATTTAAATGGAAATAATTGATGGTTTGTTTTTTGTGTTCACAAACTGCACCGATTTTTTCAAAATACAGAACTTTTGATCATTTTATTAATTTCAGTTTTTTGCTTATACAGATTTATCTATATTGAAAAAAAGACAGTATGTTAAAAAATATCTTTCTGTATTTTTACAATCTTGTTTCTTTTGAAAACATTTAAACCTTTTATTTGTTTAATAAATTGTCAGTTAATGTAAAGAATGTAAAATTGATACGAATAGCGTAATTTTACACTTTTTTACATTTCATGCTGTTAAATGTTTCACTGAGCTGAATCTCAGGTTGTCAAAGGTGTACAAAAGATTCACTGCATGACACGTTGCTTTTCAATGTGAAAGACCTTTCATTTAATAAAGAAACACACAACAATCACACCAATTGGTGTTCAATACAAATAAAAGCAAAATGCTTGTTACCCCCCTCCAACAAAATACATCAAGTAATATCATACTCATACTGAGTGAACACCCACTTGGTGTTGAAGCAAATAAAACACTGTTGTTTGTTTAACACCCCCCCCAAAAAAACAAAAATACATCAGGTAATATAATATTCATACTGAGTAAACCATCACTTGGTGTTAGAAGCAAATAAAACACTGTTGTTTGTTTAACAACCCCCCCCCCCCCCCAAATACATCAAGTAATATAATATTCATACTGAGTAAACACCCACTTGGTGTTAGAAGCAAATAAAACACCGTTGTTTGTTTAACAACCCCCCCCCCCCCCCAAATACATCAAGTAATATAATATTCATACTGAGTAAACACCCACTTGGTGTTAGAAGCAAATCAAACACTGTTGTTTGTTTAACACCCCTCCCCCCCAAAAAAAAATACATCAAGTAATATAATATTCATACTGAGTAAACACCCACTTGGTGTTAGAAGCAAATAAAACACTGTTGTTTGTTTAACACCCCCCCCCAAAAAAACCACATAAAGTAATATCACACTCATACTGAGTAAACACCCACTTGGTGTTGAAGCAAGCAAATAAAACACTGTTGTTTGTTTAACAACCCCCCCAAAATACATCAAGTAATATAATATTCATACTGAGTAAACACCCACTTGATGTTGAAGCAAGCAAATAAAACACTGTTGTTTGTTTAACACCCCCCCAAATACATCAAGTAATATAATATTCATACTGAGTAAACACCCACTTGGTGTTGAAGCAAATAAAACACTGTTGTTTGTTGAACACCCCCCCCCCCAAATACATCAAGTAATATAATATTCATACTGAGTAAACACCCACTTGGTGTTGAAGCAAATAAAACACTGTTGTTTGTTGAACACCCCCCCCCCCCCAAATACATCAAGTAATATAATATTCATACTGAGTAAACACCCACTTGGTGTTAGAAGCAAATAAAACACTGTTGTTTGTTTAACACCCGGCCCCCCCCCCAAATACATCAAGTAATATAATATTCATACTGAGTAAACACCCACTTGGTGTTAGAAGCAAATAAAACACTGTTGTTTGTTTAACACCCCTCCCCCCAAAAAAAAAATACATCAAGTAATATAATATTCATACTGAGTAAACACCCACTTGGTGTTAGAAGCAAATAAAACACTGTTGTTTGTTTAACAACCCCCCCAAATACATCAAGTAATATAATATTCATACTGAGTAAACACCCACTTGGTGTTGAAGCAAGCAAATAAAACACTGTTGTTTGTTTAACAACCCCCCCAAATACATCAAGTAATATAATATTCATACTGAGTAAACACCCACTTGGTGTTGAAGCAAGCAAATAAAACACTGTTGTTTGTTTAACACCCCCCCAAATACATCAAGTAATATAATATTCATACTGAGTAAACACCCACTTGGTGTTGAAGCAAATAAAACACTGTTGTTTGTTGAACACCCCCCCCCCCCAAATACATCAAGTAATATAATATTCATACTGAGTAAACACCCACTTGGTGTTGAAGCAAATAAAACACTGTTGTTTGTTGAACACCCCCCCCCCCAAATACATCAAGTAATATAATACTCATACTGAGTAAACACCCACTTGGTGTTGAAGCAAATAAAACACTGTTGTTTGTTTAACACCCCCCCCCCAAAAAAAATACATCAAGTAATATAATATTCATACTGAGTAAACACCCACTTGGTGTTAGAAGCAAATAAAACACTGTTGTTTGTTTAACACCCCCCCCCAAAAAAAAAAAAACACATAAAGTAATATCACACTCATACTGAGTAAACACCCACTTGGTGTTGAAGCAAGCAAATAAAACACTGTTGTTTGTTTAACAACCCCCCCCCAAATACATCAAGTAATATAATATTCATACTGAGTAAACACCCTCTTGGTGTTGAAGCAAGCAAATAAAACACTGTTGTATGTTTAACAACCCCCCAAAATACATCAAGTAATATAATATTCATACTGAGAAAACACCCACTTGGTGTTGAAGCAAGCAAATAAAACACTGTTGTTTGTTTAACAACCCCCCAAAATACATCAAGTAATATAATATTCATACTGAGAAAACACCCACTTGGTGTTGAAGCAAGCAAATAAAACACTGTTGTTTGTTTAACAACCCCCCCAAATACATCAAGTAATATAATATTCATACTGAGTAAACACCCACTTGGTGTTGAAGCAAGCAAATAAAACACTGTTGTTTGTTTAACAACCCCCCAAAATACATCAAGTAATATAATATTCATACTGAGTAAACACCCACTTGATGTTGAAGCAAGCAAATAAAACACTGTTGTTTGTTTAACACCCCCCCAAATACATCAAGTAATATAATATTCATACTGAGTAAACACCCACTTGGTGTTGAAGCAAATAAAACACTGTTGTTTGTTGAACACCCCCCCCCCCAAATACATCAAGTAATATAATATTCATACTGAGTAAACACCCACTTGGTGTTAGAAGCAAATAAAACACTGTTGTTTGTTTAACCCCCCCCCCCCCCCAAATACATCAAGTAATATAATATTCATACTGAGTAAACACCCACTTGGTGTTGAAGCAAATAAAACACTGTTGTTTGTTTAACACCCCCCCCCCCCCCAAAAAAAAAAAAAAAAAAAATACATCAAGTAATATCATATTCATACTGAGTAAACACCCACTTGGTGTTAGAAGCAAATAAAACACTGTTGTTAAACATCCCCCTATCAAGTTATATTATACTAATATTATACAAACAATATGGTTAAATGCCCCATGCATCAAGAGTCGGTGAGCACCACTTCTAAATCTCAGAATGACCAATCAGACTCAAAATCCTTCACTCCGTTGACAAGAGCCAGTACCTTTGTATTTGTGCAGGTTACCTTTCGTCCAGGATCAGATTTTGCCTTGCTGCCCTTTTCTGGATTGATTCCCAACAGGCACCTGCAGGGGAAATGCAAGAATATATTACGTAAATGCTCAAACAAATTGCAGCAAAAACAATAGACAAATTAGAGGTTGCTATCATGATCCATCAATGTTGGCAAAAGAACTGTGGGAAAAAATAGAGTTTCTATTAACATGTTGACAATTTGTACAGAGGGATCTTTGACTGAGGTTTCAAAAACATTTGGCACAGTACCATCATTTCAAGATCTGGCTCCCAAAACCTGCAATGGTTTCAATATTTGTTATGAATAAACCTTTTTAGTAATTCAAAAGGCCAAATGAACACTTGCCCTGTACATGCAAACCTACCATCAAATAGCCCAGAGGTTTTCATGACTCCATATGTTATTTGGTGTGGTGGGAATTCTGCCTGTGGGCAGGTCTCCAACATAGAATAATGAGATTCAATTAATTAATGGCAGGATGATGGGGAATGCGCATAATGGAGTATGCATGCTAACAACAAGTCACAAATTGTGATATCATAAAATAAATAAGTAATAACATAAGCCATGGATATTGTACACACCGTTGTAACAGCTCAAGTGTTGCTTGGGCCTCTGCAGGATACTGCACGTTGAAATTAAAGAATGCAGCAAACATCATGCAGAGAGCTTGCATAGGAGAGGAGATGGATTTCTGTACCACCACTTGATCAATGGCCAGCTTGAAATTATGAGCTGTAAGAGCCGATGAACCTGTTTGAAAAATTGAAAGGCAATTTTCTTCTCAATAACATCCCTGAAATATTTTTGCTAGCGCCAATTTTAAGAGACAATTTATTTTTTCACTTCAATGGTCTCACTGTAACACCAAGTTGAATAAAAGCAACATGGGGCCTAGCATTTGTATACAAATTTCACTATGTGTTGCATTCAATTCACATAGGTTCCATCAATGATTTGAAAATGTAATAGCCACACTGCATTGTTCCATAAAATTGGGGAAGTTAATATATGAAAATGAAGAGAGATGGCTCAGCAAACTTTCAAGCCTAGTTGAAGTGACACTCAAAAAGTTTTAAATGTCACAACACAAGACCTTATTACAATCCTCTGCCATACTGAGCTGAAGAAAAAGGAGGGGGGGGGGCACGATTTTACTAACGCTTTGCGATCATTGCTACAACCCAAATCCATTGCTAAACGCAAAGTAGCAATCGGTTTTCTGATTAGCGATGGCTTTGTGCTTTAGCGATGATCGCAAAGCATTAGTGAAATTGGCCCTTGGCCTGCCACTAATTTTCTTACCGCAAGCTATTATGCAGGGTGTGAGTGGTATTTGAAGGTCCGGGTGTCCATCTTCATCAGATTCCACAGATGTACTGGAGCTTTCCTGTTGTTACAAATAGTATAAAACATACAGTTTGTTAACAAACATTACATCTCTTTTGAATCTTGTATACCCTATTCACTTTTACTAAACCTTAGAAATATCAATAAGCAATATCAATTACTTAAATTGTCATATGTTCAAATGGAGTTTTGCATTGCACCAGGCATCTCATCTCTGTAATTTTAGGGAAATTGGATGTAGTAGGTGCACATGCTAATTATATGTGCTGATATAAATAACCACATTTGTTTTAGAGTTTTATAGAGGTGTGGTATTTTTATGAGCAGGAGCAAACAAACTGCAAAAGAAAAACTGGAATTTAAAAAAGATGAATAATGAAAAACACTGGTCAAATGCATGTGCTGACTTACACCTGAAGTGTGAACAAGAGCTTTGGCATCTTCTCCGAAGTAGCTAGCAAGAAGGAAGAGGATCCCAAGGACTTCCGCCTCGTTGCTTTGCATTTCTCTCTTGACAGTGTCCAGAGCTTTCATCGACTTCCTCAGTGCAGACTTGGAAGACTGCTTCATCTGGAGATATCTGATTAATCTCGGAACCTTTGACTCAAAAGCATGAAGAAGTGTCTCCTTCAAAGGGATTCCAACCAAACGCTCAAAATGTTGCAGCATACTAACTTCTTCAAAGAGGAAAGGCCACTCAGTTGTCATGGAAGCAATCGATTTCTCAGCTGAATTTATAATGGCCCTTACAGTTGGATATGTGTCATTCATGAGTTGTCCTATTTGTGCAGTATCCCATACTTCTCTGGCATGCAAGTCAAGCAATATTTCTTTTTTCTCTTTTTGGGTGGAAGGATCTTCACTCGGAGGCAACATTGGCTGCCAGTCCTTTGTACCATAGCTACATGCAGGCACATGTATCTTTTTTGGGGGACCACTAGTACTGCTGTCATCAGATTCTGAGTCATGAACATGTTTTTTAGGTTTTAGTCGATTAATATTTGAAATCCTGGTCTCAAATTGGGCAAGGAGCGAATCATATCCACGGCCTATCCTGTTGTCTCCTAGTTTGTCTTGAAATGATTCAGGGTATTCATTTACGATCTTGGAGGCAATTAAAGATAAGGCCTTCCTTCCTGGTTTGTTACACTGAGCTAGAATTTCATCCACTATAACTCTCACCATCTGTCTTCGCTTTGATGGCAATGGCCGTTCTTTGCGTTTGAGATCTGCTTTGAGAGGTGTAGGCATCTTATCCCACGGGATGCAGAAACTGCTTGTCCAGTCAGTTGGAGAACCCACAGAACCTACTGAAGTATCCAAGGATGAAGGAGGTGATGCAGAGGAGACTGGTGACATATCAAGGGTACTTTCTATAAAGATAAACAAATTCATGAAAAAAAAAATCATTAGTAGAACAGATAAAAATAAGTTAAAATCATACAAATCCAAAGGAAAATTCCTTAACTTGTGACATTCAAAATAATAGTCACAAACATGCACACATAAGAGTTAAAAAAAAAACAGACTTGCACAGCCTCTGGAGTACATTTTGAGCTCTAAAAAATAGTAGGTCAGCATACATAAGCAGTTCTGAATATGACTTTGTAGGGTGTGGATATAATGTTTTGCAAAATTCTCACACACGCTCATCAAAGGTATAAAGTGATGAATAATGACTTTGTAACAAATACCTTCCTTTCATGTACCAATAAGTATGGTTCAAATTTCAATGAAACATTTTGAAAAATCTGTGATCTATACAGTGAAAAAAAAAAAAGTATACAAAAAAATGCATGCCGATAGTCAGCCTTACAACAATGATATTGGTTTGTAAAAACAATCAATACTTCAATAAGTAAATTCACATTTGAGTAATGAGATTTCAACAGGGTGGTAGAATGGCTGCAGCCAAATCTATGTCTGTGTTTCTGGTATAGAGTTCATTTACCTCTATCATGTGTGCTGGCAGCATTGAGTAGCTTCCTCATGTGGATAGGCCTCAGATTTAGGTCTTGGAAGTCTTCCTCCTTCACATATTGAAAGTCTGAGGGGTGGTCGACACCGATCTCTAGAGCCCTCTCCATTATCTGGTTGACTTCCCATTTCGAGAGCCGTGGTAATGACTTGGATATGAACTCGGAGAGTGGACTGAGAGTCACAGTTTGATTACTTTCATCGCTGCTCGCCATTTTAGCAAAACTGATAAAGAAGCAATTTAACTGCAGTTAAGCACTTTCAACATGAAATTTATGTAGGACATAGAGCCTCCATCTTCAATTTTGTAGTAACCTAAGCCAGATTCACATTTGTATGTTAGAACTGAATTTGATGCATGTTATGTTTCCTTCTTTGGAAATCTATGCTTTAGTGGAATAAGACATTGTCTTCCAATATGGTATGCAGGAAGTGGAAACAAATCAAGAAGTTCATTGACTGCAATACATGACACTTGACCAGGTGCTTCACTACAATCGTCATGGCCAGGTATACTATAAACACCAAGATGTGTCTCAAAGCTACCTTCACACAGTCGTACAACAATGTACAGAGACAAGCCAGATTTAATTACCATCATCTGTATGCAGCCAAATGTGATGTTAGGGTTACATGAATCGACTACTACTAATAGCCCTCTCTTAAAATCTATTCCCTTAAAGGTGACTTTGTCACAAACTACAGAATTTTGAGAATTCAATCCAAACCTATTGAGGGAACCTACAATCTCTGCTGAGTACAGGGTGGGGTGAAAAGGAATTGCTTTGTCATAACTCATTGTAGCTGAGAGCAATGAACCACTTCCCATGTATGCCTGAAGCTGCTGATGTCTTTCACTAAGTGTCTTTGTGATGTTTTTGAAGTTCTGGCAATGCTGTAAGCACTTCTTAAAATAAGAGTGCTTACTCTCGAACCTCATAGTCCACATTCTCATTAAGGGACCAAACTTCAGTATCATCTCAGCATAGTGAGCCATGTAGTGGTGTTTAGGACGAAGTCTACATTCACTGAATGTAACCTTCCTCTCTTCCAGATACTCATGTACAACAACGTTCAAATAAGCTACTTGTTCTGTTGATATGTTTGGAGAACACACAAGCTCAACAATCTCTCTGAGTTGTAAGCACAACTGCCATACAGGATCACATGTCGTTTTGATTTTGTCACCTATTATCAGTGGCAGGATCCTTAACAAACACCAATTCTGAATGGCATGCCCACCAAGACTTGTCCCATTTTCACGCACTTCAGGTGGTTTGTTACTGGCATCACTACCAAAGCACTCAAAACTCCTTATTTTCTTGTTGAGCATCTCATATGTAAACCAACATTTGGTTTTCACAAAGTACTTCAAGTACAAAGCTAGGTCATATGTGACCACCCCTTCAAACACATCATGGCCTAAACAGGGAGGAAGTCCAGGGGAGCAGACATGATAGTAGTTCAGTGTATTGAAAACTGATTGAAATTTGATTCCCATATGACTCCTCAATTCAGGATTTTGTTCAAGGTGTTCAACCACATTATCATACTTGTCTTTGGTCCTTTCTTCGCCAACTTCGAAGCCATTTCCAGAGTGAAACTCATTCAGGGTAATGTGGCAGTATCGGCAAAAGTACTGATTTGTACTGAAGTTTTCACAAAAACCCCCTATTCCGTGAGACCCTAAATTGTCCCCTGTGATGGCAACAAGTGACCCTTTCATGGTCCCTGATGCTGTATGTATACCGTTTTGCTCAATATCCTTCAAGTCTCGAAGTAATGGTCCAAACACTTTATCCTGGCCATATGTTTTAAAGTCCTTCTCCTTTACTAGAAGAACTAATTGAATTTGGTTAACAGATGATCTAACATGTGGATGGAGGTTACCAAGACAAACATACACTGCCAAAATCTTGTGCTTCTTTTTGCTTGATCCCAATGGATTAACAACCTCGAAGGCATCTTGGAAAAGTATCAGCTTCAATGTGTCATCAGATGACATGAACAATTCATTTGACCTAAAGAGGCTTCCATCCTTGAAGTCACTTAGAATGTCTACCTGGGAGTCCACAGGTCTATCGATACTGAAAGACTGTGTATTTGCTTGTACAGAAGCGTTGTTCATGAGAGAAATTAAGGTTTCTTTCAAAGGAACATAGTGGAAACAAACTGATTTCTGCTGATCATTCTTACCCAAACACAAAGAAACGGGGCTTATGTAGTTACAATTGGTTTGGTAATAGACCTTCCTCTTGTGACATGTCCTTAAACTACCTGTACTACTGTCCAATGTTTGCTTCCAACAATCATTCAAAATCAACTCTTCTATTACCTTTGAAATACTACTTTCCAGGAGTCCTTCTTCTAGCAACAATTTTTTCAAATTTGAAATTAAGCATTCCAATGCCAAATTTTGCATATTTTCTAGTTCTTGTACTAGAAGCTGTATTGTGCTTTCTGGCACATGAAGTTGCGCTTGAAGTTTTAATAGCAGAAGTGCCAAATTATGAGCAAAACTGTCTACAGTGACCACAGGTTCATGATTCATTTCACAATCATCATGATCTAGGTTTTCATCACTTTCTGATTGTGATGATGCCCCTGCATTATCTGCAATAGGTTCCAAGTTCGTGACTGATAAACCTGTTGTACTTGCATCCAACTTTTCAACCAGAGAATTGGGACAGATTCTCTGAACTGACCATTCTCTGTGATTTCTTGAGATGTGTGATGCTAAAGAAGATTTATTATGGAAGGATAGTGAGCAAGACGAAAATGGACACTCCACTTTTATACCACAGTCAATGTGATATTTCAAATCCTTAATAAGATCACTCACATTGTTGAACTGTTTCTGACAAATCCTAACAGAACATTTCACGGCAATGTTCTCAGAGTGCTTTAAACGAGAAGGATTTTCTTTTCGATACTTGCTATGATCGCGTGTCACGTGACTGTTGAAGGATGAGTAGGATGAGAATGACAAGAAACACCCAGGGACTCCACAGGAAAATCTGAAATTATGAACATTTCTGTGTATACGGTGGTGATTAGTGAACTCCTTCAAGGAGGATGTTGAATATTGACAGAGCTGACAAATATACATGTTGAGGCCTAACGTTATACACCGTATGCAATGTTCATACAATTTACATGTAACGTTATGCATGTAAATACATTGTTGTCGGGTGTAAAGTACTGGTATTGATTATCACTGATTATTGTTGTACTTTTACTGTGTGGGCCTACCGTTTTTACAGGGAATTACTTCAGTTAAAGGCAACAATATGGCATGGGAAACGTATACTGGCTCGACTTGACTGTAGTGTAGGCGGCCTATAACGTTAAACCTACCAAGTACCAACTATAGGCCTACTTTACTAAATTGATACTGTGGACCTGAATGCATGATCACTCAGTCATGTGTCTCACTAGCTGCTTAAGTTATGTCATGATGTCACATCATTATTTTATGACAACATATCGATCCCACGAAAAAACATATATTCGAGTGGTTTGAAAAGATTCATGTCCAATCTTTAACAGAAAATTGCATTTATCGCCACATCCTAACCTATATGAAAAGTGCCATACCTCAGTCAAATCGTGACTTGTCAGCTTGCCAGTGCGTAATGGCGACTTCAAGTTCATCAATACACTCAAACTCGTGCATGCACGGATCCAACGTGTACACGCCTAGCCTACACTGCTGTAAACGGCCGGCCAAGTTGTTGCTGGGCGCTATGTCACAAACATCACGCGCGCGCGTTAAGTTCGTGTTGCTGATTGGATGAAGGGCATTGTACCTTCACGTGCTCCGAAACAAGCCGACTGCTAAAATACAGGTTTTAGGTAAAATAAAAAGTTGGCCAAGTCTCACGACTATCTGTCAATCTCTACTACTTGAATCTTACATATGTAAAAACCATAAGCCCTAAATACTTTCTTTATTTCACACACACACACGCGCAAAAGTGTGTGTGAAATAAAGAAAATATGTAGGGCCTAGCCTCCATACATGATGAGTGTACATGACTATTTACAACAAAATGTAAATGAAATTATTAGAAATAACAATAAACATGTAAAAGCAATTAATAACAAGTAGGCCTACATTATTGTCTTAAAAAAACAAAGAATTATTTCTGTGCATTCTATGTACAAAAGCAAAACCCTATGTTATTTTACAATTTCTATATCAAATAACAATTTTGTGTGTGAAATCAACACAAACGTGTAAAAATACATGAATAATTAAAAAATAAATGTCAAATAACAATGAACGTGAATTTAAAAACATGTAAATGCAAATAACAAACTCACACTTAAAAAAAAATTAAAAAAAAATTTACAGTCTATGTAAAAAAACACAAGTCATGTTAAATTTCACTGTAATTTTACAATTGTTAAATTAAATAACACAAGTGACTGTGAAAACACGTACAAATGTAAAAAAAAACATGAATATATACAAATAAATGTTAAATAACAATACAAATTTCAAAAAAACATGCAAATGCTAAAAACAAGTACACATTTTCTGTAAAAAAACTAAGATTGTGTTACAGCATATGTAAAAAAACACAAGTCATGTTTAAGTTCACTGTAATTTTACAATTTCTATGTTAAATAACAAAACTATGAGTGAAATCACGATCAATTGTAAAAATACATGAACATATACAAATAAATGTCAAATAACAAAAAAAAATATTTCAAAAAACATGCAAATGCATAAAACAAGTACACATTTTCTGTAAATAAACTGAGATGTTTCACAGCCTATGTAAAAAAACAAAAGTCATGTTAAATTTCACTGTAATTTTACAATTTCTATGTTAAATAACCAAACCATGAGTGAAATCACTAACGATTGTAAAAATACATGAATATTTACAGACAAAATGTCAATTAACATTAAAAATAAAACGAAACACATGTAAAAGCAAATAACAAGTACAAAATCTCTGTAAAAAAAACAGAAATTTTTTACAGTGTAGGTCTTTGCTCCATTGGAAATACACGGAGACACCAAGGCAATAGACCTAGCCGTAGCTCTGGAAGCTCGTTTCGGACACGGTCTGAGCATAGAGCTTATGTAGCTCTATGGTCTGAGTCTGATTCATGGAAAACAAGATTCGAGTCGGACTCAAGTCATACATGCACGTATAGGTTATGCCAGTCAGGCAAACAACAAACCCATCCAGACCAACCCTTCACAAGGGAGATTCCCATTTCCAATAAACACCGTTCTCAAAATAGGTAAATACAATAATAACTATACGTTACTCAAATAAAACCAATCTCTAACAATTTGATCTAAATCGGTGTATGATTTCAAGAGGTTTCTATAATAAGTTATCACGATTCTCAAGACGGTTAGCTATAAAATAATGATGAACCGAGTGTATAGTAGGCCACTGTGGTCGCCGTGCGAGTGACCCAAACTACGGGAGCTTTTGGCAAGCTTCTCACTGAGCGTCAAATTATACATAAGATCTGTGGGGCGACGGGTACTTCCTTCAATTGAACTAAATTGTCGAGTGGAACGTGAAGATATTCTCCACGCGGGACCGACAGAGCATCTTGGAGGTTTTTTCCTCGTGGCCGATCAGAAAAGTAAGGCCTCCCCCTTTCATCAAGCAAGAGGGCGTGCTTCACAAAATCCTCATGCGCACGTTGACGGAACTTTTCAGTGATTTTGCAACCAGAAGACGCAACCTCAACCTATACCATCTCAAGAAAAGTACAAAATGAGACAGAAGTATACAATATTGTAACATTGTAGTTGGTTGAAATGTTGCTTTGGCTCAGACAATTTTCGAAGGGACAAAGGTATTATAGCTAGGGCATTCAGTACTGGAGGAATCACATCCAGTGCGGATGCCATCCCAACTGAAAGCGATGATATCCAATTCCAAGACTCCAACGCTTACGTAAATTCAGAAGAGTGAGAAGACTGACACAAATAATAAGATTGTACTCCGGCTACTTGGTGAAACAAGTCTTGGAAAGTTAAATCAATCAATGCTTTATGTGATATTTGGTGGCCCAAGAAGCCAGAAGCAATCGAAGTGGTACTCGCAGTGACTGGCTGTGGTCAGGTAAACGTCTTGCCTCGACCTCCGTTGCCCCGGTGATGAGATGTGATTTGTATACCCTCCTTGCAAACTTATCCAACATGCCAAGATCGTAAGTGAGTTGCTAAGTGTGGACTAATCCTTCTATCATCCGGTCTGTGATCCTAAAACAAACATACTTCTGATTTACATTTCTTTGAGTGTTATACAATCGAGTTTACTACTTGTCCAAAGGCACAATTAACGGTCTCTATGGGTGACGAAGTTACTCCGACTCTATTGTTCGCATCGCATCACGAAACCTTAAGAAGTTTTACAGCACTCCACTTTTCAAGGAAGCCTCCATAGCTCAGTGGTTAGAGCACTGGTCTTGTAAACCAGGGGTCGTGAGTTCAAATCTCACTGGGGGCTAACCTTTTTTCCATTTCTTTTTGCATCATTATTAAACTCGAACGGAATACGTAAAGTCACCTTGGCCTTCCAGACCGATTGAAGAAAGAATATCAAATTTTATCAAACAATCAATCAATGACGTTTTTGAATGACCAACTTTCACAAAAAATACTCAAAGAAATTATTGATAAAAAATCAAGGAAACGAGGATGAAACGAGGTTGATGGGCAAGAAAACTTTGGTTCACATTAAGGATCGACAAAACTGGCGATAATTCTTTCAGGAAATTACTTTTATGAATTAAACACGATGTCTTGAGGTCTCATCTTTGGCAACGGCAAGGTTCGCAATAAGATGTACGCTACTAAAATATGGGGAGGGGGCAGTGTATGACAAGCTAGCTTTAGTTTGTGACGTCATGGTCGCATGACCAATCAGATTACAATATGCTAATAAGTAGACACTATTGGCAAATGACAGCCTGAAAGCACCGTGTTATGTGTCACAAAGTTGGTTCTATTGTTCGTATCCCATAAGAAGCTTTATAGTCCTTCAGATCCCAAGGAAGCCTTCATAGCTCAGGGGTTAGAGCGCTGGTCTAGTAAACCAGAGGTCGTGAGTTCAATTCTCACTGAAGGCTAGCTGTTTTTTTCCTATTTTTTTTTTACCAATCAATAAACTTAAAAATATTTCGGCATTCATTCCGTACAGATTGAATGAAAGATATGAAAAAAATCCTAAAAATAAATGTACTTGACGAACTTTCCCTACAATTAACAAAAAAATGGGTCCTCTGACAACGTGCACTCAACCAAATTCCATTAAAATAGAGAATTAAAAAAATAGTAACAAAGGTGGATGGAATGGCATTCAGTTTGTTGCTGGTGGTGATCTGCAAGTAGGCCTAGATTTAAAAGGATACAAAGAAGGAAAAGTGGGTACACAGTTGATGATAGGGGCAAAAGGAACCTAGTTAAAATTTGAAGGAAAGGGACCATAAGGCAAAGTGGGTATACGATGGGTGGTGGGGGTAAGATGCTCCAATCTGTTTCAACACTACAGCGCTAAAATTTTCAAGCAAGCCTCCATAGCTCAGTGGTTAGAGCACTGGTCTTGTAAACCAGGGGTCGTGAGTTCAAATCTCACTGGAGGCTGCCTTTTTTTCAATTTCTTTTTTCATTATTATTAAACTCGAACGGAAAACGTAAAGTAACCTTTACTTGGCCTTTCATGATCGATTGAAGAAATTATATACAAATTTATCCAAAAAGCAATGAGGTTTTTCAACTTTCACTAAAGAATACTCAAAGAAAAGTTTGATTAAACATTAAGGAAAGGAGGATAAAACAAGTGGTTGATGGGCAAGGAACCTTCAGTTAACATTTGAAGGATCGACAAAACTGGCGATAATTCTTTAAGGAAAATACTTATGAAATAAACACGACGTCTTGACGGTCCTCTTTTGCAACGGCAACTAAAAAGGGGGACAGTCTATGGCAAGCTTGAACTAATTAGTGATGTCATGGACGTATGACCAATCAGATCACAATATGTTTATAAGTTGACACTATTGGCAAATAGCAGCCTGTGAAGACGAGGTGTTCTGTGTCCCAAAGTTGGTTCTATTGTTCGCATCACATAAGAAGCTTTATAGGCTTCAGATTTCAAGGAAGCCTTCATAGCTCAGGGGTTAGAGCGCTGGTCTAGTAAACCAGAGGTCGTGAGTTCAATTCTCACTGAAGGCTAGCAGTTTTTTGAGTTATTTTTTTAACCCAATCAAAAAACTTAAACATATTTCGGCATTCATTCCGTACAGATTGAAGGAAAGATTTGAAAAAAAAAAAATCCAAAAAATAAATGAGGTACTTGACGAACTTTCCCTACAATTAACAAAAAAATGGGTCCTCTGACAACGTGCACTCAACCAAATTCCATTAAAATAGAGAATTAAAAAAATAGTAACAAAGGTGGATGGAATGGCATTAAGTTTGTTGCTGGTGGTGATTTGCAAGTAGATTTAAAGTAAAGGATACAGTGAAGGAAAAGTGGGTACACAGTGGGAAATGGGGACAAAAAGACCCTAGTTAAAATTTGAAGGAAAGGGACCATAAGGCAAAGTGGGTATACAATGGGTGGTGGGGCCGCGGTAAGATACCTCAATCTGTTTCAACACTACAGCGCTACAATTCACAAGCAAGCCTCCATAGCTCAGTGGTTAGAGCACTGGTCTTGTAAACCAGGGGTCGTGAGTTCGAATCTCATTGGGGGCTGACTCTTTTTCAATTTCTTTTTTCATTATTATTAAACTCGAACGGAAAATGTAAAGTCACCTTGGCCTTTCATGATCGATTGAAGAAAGTATATACCAATGTATCCAAAAAGCAATGAGGTTTTTGAACTTTCACTAAAGAATACTCAAAGAAAATTTTAATTAAACATTAATGAAAGGTGGATAAAACAAGTGGTTGATGGGCAAGGAACCTTCAGTTCACATTTCAAGGATGGACATAACTGGCGATAATTCTTTCAGGAAAATACTTTTATGAAATGAACACGACGTCTTGACAGTCCTCTTTTGCAACGGCAACTAAAAAGGGGGACAGTCTATGGCAAGCTTGAACAAATTTGTGATGTCATATGCGCATGACCAATCAGATCACAATATGCTTATAAGTAGACACTACTTGTATTTGGTAAAGGGCAGCCTGAACTTGCCCTGAAGACACATGTGGTGTTCTGTGCATCGTAAAGTTGGTTCTATTGTTTGCATCGCATAAGAAGCTTTATAGACTTTTAGATTTCAATGAAGCCTTCATAGCTCAGGGGTTAGAGCGCTGGGGTCGATTTCACCAAACTCATCGTAACTTACTATCAATTGTAGGACATATGAAGCATTGCAGCCCGACGTAGGATATGATGGGTTATCATTCGTAACTCGAGTCACGATCGATCGTAGCGCTTTGTGAAATCAACCCTTGGTCTAGTAAACCAGAGGTCGTGAGTTCAATTCTCACTGAAGGCTAGCTGTTTTTTTTCTAGTTTTTTTAATCAATCAAAAAAAGATTGAAGAAAGTATACAAAATGTATCCACAAAACAATGAGGTATTTGAATGGCCAACATTCACTAACAAGATTTTAAATAAAAAATTAAGGAAACGAGGATAAAACAAGTGGTTCATGGGCAAGGAAAGGGAACATCAGGCATAGTGGCTAACGGCTATACGATGGGTAGTGGGGGGTAAGATGCTTTAATCTGTCGTAATCTTTACAGCCTCAAAATAAAATGAGAATTTGCTCGACACAATTATTTCGAAAAGACATTATGATTTAATACTAGAAGGTATATTTCCCCCAAATTGTCATACTTGGGAACCTTTTAATTCACCACTGAAAAGCTGCTTTGCAGCAAACAGTTCACCAAGCATCCAGGCAATCTTTATGCTTCGTCCTAGATAATTATTACAATTTTCCTAGTATGTGGATCGGTTTTGCGGAAACACCATGTAAGAATCGTTCGCATTTCTCGTAAGGTCTCAACGTTTCGACTAACCTGCTCGTAAGGTCTCAACGTTTCGACTAGCCTGCTCTAGTCCTCATCAGGAGACCAATTTTCCTCTTGATGGGAAATAATCCCACATTTCGTAAACAGTAACTCACAAGTGGTTTCTCTGACGTGACATGACACAACATCAGATTCCTGCAAATGTCTCATCTGGAGATGTGAGTCTTTAGGTAGAAACTAGAAAGAATCCAACTTGTTGTAGCTGTTTGGAGATATGTAGTGCACAGTGATGTCACAGTGCGTGGTATCAACTCCAATGCATTACATTGTCAAAAGAAGAGTTTTACAACCTTTAAAGTGCAAAAGAATCTGCACAAGCATCTATCACTGTTTCTGCACAGTGTCAATGCAGTCCCTTCATGTATTCCTATCACTCCAGGATGAAATACTTAATGAGTTGACATCCAGTTAGTCTTCATATCACATACATACAGGTACATGTTTGGTGTCCACATAGCCCAAGATGCTGGATCTGAGGTTGTGGAAATGTACAATCCCTCCATCCAGGAGATGTAAAGTTTCATGACTGTACAAATACATGGAGAGGTCGGCAACATGGGCCATGGGTTGTCAAGTTCTACGTTGCCCTTCCCTCCTTGACTGCACAAATATATGGGGAAGTCGGCAACATGGGCCATGGGTTGTCAAGTTCTACGTTGCCCTTCCCTCCTTGACTGCACAAATATATGGGGAAGTCGGCAACATGGGCCATGGGTTGTCAAGTCCTACGTCGACCTCCCCTCTTTGAGATTATTGGAGAATTCCTGCAGTGCATCGTGGATGTCCTTGGCATAGGCAATCTGTGACTTGACCGTAGAGACATACTGGTTGTAGGTCTGGCTTTCCCCGGGGTTGCTGGGCTCTGATTTGACTGTGGACAGTGGTAGAGGGGTGTTGCGCTTACTATCTGCATACTGGGTGGAGCACTCGATGGCTAGTTTCTGTTGGCAAAAATGACAGGAGCGAGTCACGCATCTGTGCACGTACCACAGTGGAATACCACTAAACTGAACACCGTTATTGAACATAAAGCTACCGGTATATATTGAACAAAAGTGAACATCATCCTTGGCTCCCAATTTTTTCTTGTACTAAAATATACCCAATACATGTATTATTATTTAAATCCCGCTGTGCCCATCATAGTGGCGTTCCACTGTTATGTAGGATATTAATTTAACTGTTCCTCTATATCCCTCCAGAGATAATACATTTCCACCTGTTCTTTTTGAGTCCAGGGATTTAAAACCAAGGCACATGACCTTTGTCTTCTTGGTCATCTCCCATGATCTAAGTTAGAAGATGTTTGTTTGAGGAATTGGCAAGTACACCTCCAAGCGTAAGGGATGCTTTTACCAATCTAATAAGAATTCAATCCAATTATTCTTGAATCATCTCTTGATTCACTTTTCTGTCTCATTTGAGGGTGAGGAGCTTTGTTCTCCCAAACGAATTATACACCAGGAGTTTGACTTTTTATGAACTACACGGATTGGTGATGCAAACATAGCTTCATAGCTTGCAGTGGTTACAGTTTGGTTGTATGATTTATTAATGACACAGGTTGCTTACCAGATGAAGTTCCACTTGATCGCAGATGGAGTAGAATTCCTCTAAGCTTTTGTCAAATCTCTGGGCTGGGGGCTCGCTCGGTTTCCTAAACAGACAAGAGGAAGAGAGAGGGCATGGTTATATTGCACCAGGGACAAGGGTAAGGGTTGTGATGACAGTCATTCCACAAGGTAAAACAGTCGCTTGTGGCTTGTCACCAAGGTAATGACCCAGAACACCAAAACAATGACCAGGGGCACCAAGGCAATGACCAGGGGCATCAAGGCAATGACCAGGGGCACCAAGGCAATGACCTTCATTGCCTTCAAGAAGTTCCTGACCTACTGAACTTTCAACTTCTGCTACTCAAAAAGATGGTGAGCCTTCAGTCAAAAATGTCTGCCTCCATAGATGTACATGTACATGTACTTTAGTGTAGGTGTTACTTACGGAGAGGCATTATCAATCATAGCAGAGTAATGGAAGCCCATTGCAGCAACTCTCATCAACGTCTGTATTCATGAGAAAAAGAAAAATCATTTCTAATTAATACACAATTGTTTGCGTAACTAGTGTAAACTGTAAAGTAAACAGATCTGGACAAGGTTAGCCCCTGACCCTGCAACTGCATGTTCATGTTGTGCCTTATTTTTGTAGCAACAATCTGACGGTGCGACCATGGAGGTAAAGAACACCCACCATGACTGCAGTGTCCCCATCTGCCTTTTTTCTGGCAACAAAAGAATTAATGCTCCGCGGCACTCGATACAGCAGCCTGGTGTACATCCCCTGATTAGGGGGAGGTACACCCTGAAGGCGGGTGGGGACACTGCAGTAATGGCGGATGGTATGTCACACCGTCTGATCGGTGTACATGCAAAATTGGGACTACCGTACATCTAAAAGATTTATGCATGGTTCAAAGTATACACAGTAAATTTCTACTTACTGGTAAAACTTTTTCATCATATATTTGTAGGGACAAGGAGTGACCTCAGTACTAGTATTACAAGCGGTCCTACTTACATTGTATTTACACAAAATAGTGTTACGGTAGGCTACCCGACCTGTCATAATTAATGCCACAACAATCATGACAATAGTCGTCAATGATGAATGTTGACCGTCAAATTCTTTCCTTCTGAAACAAATATCATTAGCCATTCACATAAAACTTAAAAGGTAATAACATACCGAAAGTGATTCCTTCAACTGCGGCACCAGAACTTTCACTCTCGAGATGGGATCAATGTCTATTTGTGACTGTTGTTGTTGTTGAGGTTGTGATGTCTGACCACTTTGAGGTTGCTGGCCCGTTGTGGCAGCAGCACTACCGGCTGCCGGTGAGGCTCCTAATACAGGCCCCGGAGTGCCAGCCTGAGGCTGACTGCCAGGTTGTGAATGAGGAGACGGACCTTGGGAAGCCATATTCAAGTCTGGAATTCAAAAAGGTAGGCCCAGTTTGAAGCTAAAAGTAGAATTAAGGCTCTCACTTTGTGCGGTGTCCAACCTTTCATGCAAGCACACGATATTATTATTGTATTTAACAAGATCCGAAAAACCGTTCTTACAACTGTAGAGGGCGCTGTGAATAGAAATCGCATCACATTTTTGGTTTTCTGGCATAAAATGAAAATTTAATGAATCCCTTAAAAAATGAGTGACGATGGTTAATATTTGTTATCAATGTAATTATTGCGTTCCATGAATTCTGAGTAACTGTGTACTTTCACTGTCACTGGGATCTGCAGCATTGCTCTAGTCTCTAGAGGAGATCAGTAACTATTTCAAAACTAACTAATAAAAAAAATGGGAAAAAAAAAAAAGTAAATGAAATAGCTCCCTCTTGCGTTACGTTTTTGTTTTCATCGGATCTTTTTAGCTCACCTGCAATCGTGCTGTCGTACTTGTCGTTCAGCGCGAATCAATTAGGGAATTAAAATGTAGTGTAATTTCTGTTATTTGTGGTAGGCCTACTTTTTATTAGCTTGAAAATCATCAGCAAACATGGCACCAATGCCACCTACCATACAGAGTGGTGACAAGAGGAGTGATCGCGATAGGAAGTGAGTATCAAACTACACACTGTGCTTCCCCTGTCCGTCTGTTGTTGTCAATGTTGATAATGTGCATTCATAATGTGCATTGACTTTGTGCCCATTTTCCGGACATAATGGCTCTAGAGCTAGCTGAGAATAAATTTAAATGAAATGAATGTATTCAAATAAATGGTGTCACAAAATCCAATAATGTAACGTAATGGCGATTGTAAAGTTCGGTACCCTCCTATGTTTTTATCACATGCACATCAACAGAACGTGTTCGTGCAGCGCCCATCCGGCATGAATGATCATGATGTGGTAAAAACACAATCAGAGGAGTCATAGCCATAGGCCTAATAATGTAACATAAAGTACTTGCATACATGTATTTAACGTTATATAGGCCTACATTTCCTTCTTTAGCTTTTACTTCTAACGTTATTTCTATTCTAATTATTGTCTAGGCCGATATTGAATTGTTTTGATTTTTTTCTTCTTCACAGATCAAGGGGCACAGTACCTGGAAAGTAAGTCTCAACACCTGAACTACCTAAGTTTACGTAGGCTTGGAGTTAGGGGGACCTGATGTTTGGATCCTAGCAGAATCTTTATCCTGATGTTTGGATCCTAGCAGAATCTATTGAAGCCTTCGATAAAGATCCTGCATGGATTGAAACGTCAGGCCCTCCTAAGTTAACTCCAAGCATTCTATATATTTCAGGTCATTGTTTTGGCTGATGAGCAGTTAATTTTTTTATTTACTTACATTTGTTTGTCATTTAAATGAGATTTAATTTCAGCAATGAGTATCAATAGGCCTATTCCTTGCCCAACTTTGAATGACTTAAATAATGTAGTCATGTTGTCTTCTGTGGTTTATTTAATGGTTTCACAAAAGATAGAGGAATTGTGTCTTTATCATGAAGTATACTGAATCTATCCCCAGATCTGACTTGGTATGTCGCATCAAATACGGCAACAACCTTCCGGACATCCCCTTTGATCCAAAGTTCATCACATACCCATTTGAGGCCAACCGTTTTGTGCAGTACAATGCCACGTCGTTGGAACGGAACTACAAGCACGAACTTCTGGCTGAGCACGACCTTGGGGTCACAATTGACCTAATCAACCCGGATACCTATAAAATAGATCCTAATGGTATGTGTAGCATTAATTTCCTTCCAAGCATTCTATCCTTTGTAAGAGGCTCAATGTGGCAACTCCAAGTGGTTGAAGATCAGATACTCGAATTATCACTATAAACTAGAAAAGGATATTTTATCACTTTATGTCATTTTTGAATTTCACAATTTTCCTGACACAAAATAGCAGTGGAATCTATTTCCCATTTTCTCTTGTGCCAACAGCGTATCTAGACCCTGCAGATGAGAAATTGCTGGAAGAAGAAATTTCAACCCCGGGTGATTCCAAAAGGTATTTGGTGCATTTGAAAAGTTAATATATTTTACCTGTATCAGTTTATTGTAAAACAATAACCCTAGAGGCAGGAACCTTCCTGAATTGGACAAAATCCAACACCTGAGATCATTTGTATCTTTACCTTCAGTGTTTTAGCTAGCCCATTTTAAGTGCTGGCTAAATTTACTTATTGTGAAGTGTAGCAAGCGGAGCTCTCGCCCCACACGGCCGGGGTCCAGGAGATAATACATGATAGCTAAATGCAAGTCAGTACGTACGTGAGCGTGTCAGCAATATTCGGCTTTGTTATTGGGGATCTGGTCAATTTATCTTTCCAAATTCGTCTCCAAATCCAAATCTTACTGTTCTTTCAGTGAAAAACACAACATTAATGTTGTTAATTGTGTATTTTCTGTGATTTTTAAGATTTTTTGTGCCCGCCGACAACATGATTTTTCATCTCGAGTGCCGGTCAGAAAGGATGAGTGCTGGCTGTCCCCGACCGGTGCAGACCGGCGTGGCTAGAACACTGGTTACCTTATCCCTTTTACTTCTGTCTGGAGTGATAAAAAATCCAGCATTGCAATATTACTACATATACCAGGATTTGCCATTCAAACCCCGATTTGCATCTTCTATGTTTCTTGTTCCATTTTCTGATTTCAGGTCGCGACAGCACACAAAGGCAGTATCCTGGCTGAGGAAAACAGAATATATATCCAGCGAGTACAACCGATCCCAGCATAGCCGAGACAAAGTAGAAACAAAGTAAGACATCTTAAACATTCTAGACAAATGTCTTCACCAACTTATACCTTGTACACATTATTTGTCTACTGCTTGAGTTTGCACACATGTCTGCATAGACCCGCCATTGAGATTGAAGTTAGAATTTTGAGAAATATTAACCCTAACCCAATCTCCATACCACAATTTACCACAAACTGTTTTTCATGCGGTAAGTGTGGTGTCCTGAATACCACAATACACCACAGAATATTATTGTGCACAGACATATTTGCAGACTGTGGTTATTTGTGTTTGTTTTGCATTAATGGCTCCCAATATTTTTTTCAGCCTCGGTTTGGCTGACAAATTCTCAGGCTGTGAGGTTGCAATAAATATGTTGCTTGTTGACATCCTCATATCTTAATGCTATGAACTTTGTTGTGTGTTTCAATTTGAGTCTATCGCTAATTAATTGATTGTTCTTTTTTGCATCTTTTTTTTTAGGGTTGCGTACCATCTGAAAAAGCAGTTCAACGAAGAAGATCTGTACAAGGTAAAAAAAGACAGAATTTTCTTTATGCTTCAAGTTTTTATTTTCATTTATTATGAAAATGTATCAACACATCGCATCCTTATGCTGGATATCCAACTTTGTTTTAAAATCAAAATGTTTTTAGCTATATAACTTACTCTGTCACCCTCCTGAAGATGAACAGAGCTCACTGATCAGAACGTTGAGTGCTCATCACTTGTTCTTCTCAGAACCACACACTCATAGAATAATGTGTGTACATGGTCCATGGTACAAATCCTACCTTACTAGTACTTCCACCATGCATAGTTTTAAGTCTTATATGAGTTCACAAACCAAGCTCTGTCAAATGATGTCAGAAGCTACAGCAGCTGATTCATATTTACCGTTTGATGTCCATTTTTTAGGACCAAGCAAGTCAGATATCAGCGATAGAGAAGACATTTGAAGATGCCAAGAAACCAGTAAGTACCGTTGACGATTGTCCCAATAATTTGCAAACGAGTCACTCTTCTGTCCTTTACTCTGAGTCCTGGTAAACGTTGTCCTGGTCCAGTTTAAAAAAATGCAGACTCATTGCATCCCAAATTGAGGAACAACTGTTAAGGTCTACATGAACTTCCAAATTAATTTGGTCTCCCTTGGTCTTCTCTTTTTGAGTCTCTTTCCCTCTCTTTATGTTGGACCCGTTCCTGATGACAAAGGGAAAGTAGAGTAACAGACTACAGGGGTCACTTTCAGCAATTTTAAAGTGTCCGGCTGCTCTGGACATACCTGTATCGGTTTACCAATAACAGCCAATTTCTGCCGAATGTTTGCAATAGTGCTGTGCTGAACCTAACCGAATGTTTGCTGAACCAGCTTTGGTCATGTAGACTTGTTTATTGATGACAGTGATTTCTTCTTTCAGATTGACGTTCATTACAGCAAGCCCCATGTCAAGCCTGTTGAGATCCTGCCAGTGTTTCCAGACTTTGATGTGAGTTTCTTGAGCCGTCATGGTGATCAGTCCTTTATAATTGGGCCTTACGTTTATAGTCTGTACCATTTATGCATACAATTGCAGCTTGATCATAACAAGAAATGCCATAACTGGTCAAATTGATCCCCGACATGCTGTACTTTTAAGAAAGATTTGAGGCTTGTGGGCGGAAACACCATGTAATATTCGTTCGTTCTTTAGCGCTTCTTATTTCGTCGCTCTTCTGGTTAGGTCTCAATGTTCCAACTAGCCTGCTCTGGTCATCATCAGGAGACGATTGAAATGAGGGACGTGAGGTCCTTATATTTGGTTGCTGAGGATCCTGCTCTGCACTTCTAGTCATGCTCTTGTCTGTGTTGTTTGTTTATTTCAGATGTGGATCCATCCGTGTGCTCAAGTGATCTTTGATTCAGACCCAGCGGTCCGTGGTAAATCAGTAGCAGCCCAGGTTGAGGAGATGTCCCAGGCCATGATCAGGTAATCTCATACTCCATTCTTACATCTAACAAAGCTCTGTTTGCATTTTAGCCTTTGAGAAAGATCCTGCTAGGATCGAAACATGTCAGGCCCTCCTAACTCAAAGCTCTGTTTGCACGGAAAGTTCCTTGGGTAATTAAAAAGATACATCCAAAAGATGTTATTGTTTTGGGTTTCTTTTTGTGTTTTGTTTTTTTGATGTTTAAAGGTGTGGTTGGCGATTGTTTATAATGAGGCGGTTACTGCACCCAAATATGAACTTTCCTCTCACAAAATTCAACATTTATTTTGAAGTTGCCCTTACTTTACAGTTTGGTTAGGAATTAGGAATAAGGGTGACTCTTATTTTGATTATACAGATTAAAAGCAGCTGTTTTTAAGTTTCTAGCAAATCTCGTCATACTGATCAGTTCAATACATTAAGTGCACTCTGTATGAAAAATTTGACATCTCAAAGGATGTTTGATGAAAGTTTTTTTTTTTCCCAGAAGAATTGATGAAGTTGCTTATTGTTCCTTTCCTTTGTAAACAGAGGAATGGTGGATGAGGCAGGGGACCAGTTTGTCGGTTATTTCCTGCCCACTGAGGAGACATCCAGGAAGAGGAAGAGGGATTTTATCGAAGAGATGAACTACGTTGAAGATGAGGAGTAAGTTGGACTAGTTCTTCCTACCCCTCACCCCTGCCCACTTTCCTGCTCTTACCCCTTCCTTAACCTTTCCATGCTTGAGTTGTTAGTCCTGATACCTTAAACGAAATATGGGCCTAACATGAAACTGCTGATTGATACAGGACTAAGTCCTGTTTGGTGTTTAAGGGATGTGATTTTTAAGGAAACAATCCTGATTTCAGGTTTTTTGTCCTCACTTTACCTGTACAAAAGTTTAGGAAGTGTTTGATTTTCACCATTTTTGGCTATGTTTTCAGGATTTTATACACAAGTACAGTCACGGCCCTGGGACTAACTACCGTACGGGGATCAAGTGGTTTCAAATGAAAGTTTAAGTCATGCTGTTTCCACACTGTTTGCACAAATTTGTGCTCATTCATGTTTTCCGACAGTAAGTTAACCAATTTCCAATACATTTGTTTGGTTAAAGTTGAGATTTTTCTTTCATCACTCGTAGATACGAGTACAAGCTTGCGAGGGAGTATAACTGGAATGTCAAGAATAAAGCCAGTCGGGGTTACGAGGAAAACTACTTCTTTGTGTTCAGGAACGGCAAAGGAGTCTTTTATGATGAGCTGGAAACCAGGTAAGATTTTTGAGTGTTCGTTCGCCTTTTTGGTTCTCAAAGGCAGGTCATTCCCTTTTCAATTAAAAGGGCCACTTTCATCTAAAAAATTGCAATGTCCGTGGGATTTTTTCAATAAGAGCACGACCGCCTTCAGGAGCAACTGAGGCCCTTTACTTCCTGAGCCTCTTTTTCTAAATAGAATTAAACCTACTCTCAAAATCATTGCTTGTTTAAGTGAGGTTTTGCTATTCTTGTGTTTTAAAGGTATAATACATGATTGGTAAAGGTCACAGAACAGTACTCACACTTTGATCAAACATGTGCGTGAAATAATAAAACCTGTGAAAATTTTGAGCTCAATTGGACATCTGAGTCACAAGAAAATAGCGAAAACCTGACTCAATTTTTCTTTTAAAACATAAAGAATGGTTTTGATCTCGGCACAAGATCAAAACTGTTTTTGGTCTTTGTTTGACTAATTCCTGGATAGATACACCATTTCAGGTGGAAATGTTTTTACGATATGTTTCTACCGGCACCATCTTCATACCCTGAAAGTTATATGTAAATCTGTGAACATTTCTGTTTGGGTATGTTACAAATCCTTTACTGTAACTTTAAGCATACCGCACCAACTGGTTACATTTTCACCACGAGAGGGCTGTGACTTCTAAAGATGATAATTGTTCTCCTAATGCAGGGTAAGATTGAATAAGAGAAGAGCCAAAGAGAAGGAAGGACCGTCCACCAACTCCATCCTTGCTGTCAAACATCGGGAACTTACCGAGCAAGAAGTCGCTGTCCAGGTATGTCATCATGTGTTATGTGGGGAGCTGTGGCCTAGTGGTCTGGCGTTTTACACTTGAGGTCTTGTGATGGGCTCGAGTCCAGCCATGGGTTAGTGGTGATTGGGTCTTGGGCAAGATGCTTTGTCACATATTGCTCCTCTTATTTGTGTCCACACAAGAAAACAAGTTTTTGAATCACAATTCAAATTATGACGCAAAAAATCACAATTATTTTGGTGTGTGTGAAAGGGCCTAGTGTGGCACAATTTGGTTACTTTTGTATGTGAGTCCCAGAATGAAACATCTTTTGCCAATTTTTTTGTTAGTTTTTTTTATTTTTTTTCAAATTTTCACACAAAATTAGCCAAATCGACCTATTTTCACTGCAATTGCCATAGAAATTTGAGGCATTGAACAGTTTCTCATGAAATTGAGTATTGTGGAAAAGGGATATTTTTGTAGAAAGCTTTAAAGGCACCATTATGAGGTCCTTTTAACAAATTACCATAGGAGCTGTTTTTTAAAAGCATTGCAGATCTATAAATTGACTGCCATTAATGTATCTGATGACTAATGCTGTGCCTGCGGTAGGGGTTCTCCCCTGTCTGAGTTAAATGCAATCCATGAACCTACATCAGGACACGGTACCAGTCTATCGGGTTTCTTCTGGACACGATATCTGTGATCTGATAGCCTTTTCAAAGTTAGAAACCTCATTTTTCAGGAGGAGGGGAAATGAAGTGAGGAAGCGTTTAGCGTGGGCCTTTAAAGATGATACCATGAAAAGGTCTTGAAGGAGATGCTTGTACACAGACCCCACTCACTGCGTGCATGTGCATCTAGTGTCTTGGGTTTCACCACACGGATCAATCTTATGGATTCACATGGCACTTATTGGCACAATGTATTCGGAAGTACCCGAGATAAATGTATGCGGCCTCAGCTCCTGTCCTGGTTTTGGACTCGGCTCGGCCGGTAACGTCCATTTTTTAATCGGCTAAACAGGCTCCTTTGTGATGTTGATCGTGTTTGTTGTTTTCGCTCTAAATCCACTACATTTTGTTGTCTCTTGTGCAAACCTAGGATGCTAGATTGTCGCAGCTGGATAACGTCATCCATGAAGAGGAAGAAGAGGAAGCGGAGGAAGAAGCAGAGGAGGAGGTGGAGGCAGGAGAAGATCAAGAAGAGAAGGATGAGAATGATGAAGAGATGGAGGTACAAGCTGAGGTTGAGGAAGGAGAGGGAGATGAAGGAGATGAGGAACAGGAACGGGAGGAGAGTGGAGATGAAGCACCGATGCAAGACTCTGGTAAACAAGCTTCTTCAAACAATTCCATTTTACAACCACTGCATAAGTGTGATCTGAATTCTGCAGTTAGCTCAAACTTTAAGAGACAAAAAGCATTCTTTGCAAAAACACATTGTTGCCGAATTATTTTGTGAACATTTTGTTTTTTGAGGTTGTTCTATTACAGCCATCTTGGAGGCATTGCCTTTGTTTCTCTCTGGTTGGCTTTCATTTATCTCAAATGGCTCTTTATTTCATGAATGAGTACACTTAAAGAAGGTTGTCTTGCAATATCTCTGTTGGAAAACACTTTCCCCAAAGTGATGATGTTTTTTAAGTGAGCAGAAGCCAGGGGCTTTTCTGTTGCCTCTGAATAAAAAGGAAAGCCTTTATATCCAAGCAGACAAAGATTCTTTTAATATGATAGGTAAAGTGATTGCGCTCGGCAAGATGCTTGCCTTGCGTAATAAAAAATGTGGACTTGGTCTGATGAGAATTGTTGATTGCTTTGACAGATGCTGAAAATGCAGCCAGTGGCAGCGAGAAGGCAGAGAGTGAGGCAGAACAGGAGGGCAGCGAAGCCGAGGAAGTACAAGAAAGAGAGGAAGAGGAGGAAGAAGAAGAAGGAGAAGCAGCACAGGAGGAGGCAGATGAAGAGGAAGAAGAAGAAGCCAAGAGTGGCAGCGAGAGAGAAGACGAAGGGGAAGAGGAAGAAGCGGAAGCAGGAAGCGGCGAGGAGGAGGTGGAGAAAGAAGAAGAAGAAGAAGAAGGTGCTGAAGAGGAAGAAGAAGAAGAGGAGGAAGAAGAAGAACAGCGTGGCCTTGAGAGGGATGAAGAGGAGATCTTCGGCAGTGCTAGTGATGCCGAATCTGGACAGGCATCAAGCGAAGCAGAGAGTGACTAGATCATCAGAAACTCCACTAGGAGAAGATGGATCCTCGCTGTATTCTTGACTTCTTGGGGTGACATTTGTGTCATTCAGGCACCATGGCTCCCCATGATTCTGTTGGAGTTCAAATCCAGAGAAGAGAGTGTTGAATGGACACTTCTAGATTCATCTCCAGACTTCTGTCTCGTTGTACCTAGGGGTGCCATGTCTGTGTCCAGACTGACTCTGGTATGATATCATCAAGCCTTGAACAATTCCTGCCCACAAACATCTCCATGAGACGATACATGGAACTTAATATTCTTTTTAACTCCTTAGTACTTGACATGAGCATTTTAGCGCTATACGTGGTAAATATCTGAGAGCTATGTGTATAACATGTCAGGAGTGGGACAAAAGTCTATTTTAAACATTTGGAGGTTTGGAATAGAAGGGTGCATCTGAGGTTAAACCTTTTCTAGAATTTGTATGAATTTATGTTAATACATCGTAGAAACTCCTTAGTGAAGCAATGATACCATAGGGTGCTGAGTGGTCTTGAGTGCATAGACCAGTAAGGTTTGGTCGGTCGTAGGCACTTTGAGATGAGCCAGTGAGAAAAACTGAGACCTATGTACAAACCCTTCATACACACCGTGGACTTCAGGACAAAGGATACATGTACATATACTGGTAATACACATTCCCAAAACATTCTGTGGACTGTCCACAGAAAATTCCACAAAATAGAAGATGAACATTTTCTCCAAAATGAGGTTTCAGTGTATTGTGACTGCCACAAATTGTTTTAAGCTTAACAGAAGTGGTACTCGGTCAAAATTACATCATGAAAAATTGGCTACAATTTAGTGGTTTGAAAAATCCTGTGTTCAGCTCACGAGAACAAATTCAAGTCCACAGAAGGTTTGTAGCACAAATCTGTGTAGAAACTTGAAGATAAACTAAGGAAATACGAAAGGCTCCCATAATATTATGTGGATTTAAACAAATATTCTCATGACTTGACATCAGCTGTAAGTACAGAATCCTCGTATCTGTGCATTGTCTCAGTTTTCAATCGTTCAAATGAGCATTTCTCAGTTATTGGCTATAAATCTACAGGCGGTGAGTTTGAAAGGAACAGCATTGAAATAACCTTGAGAAGGCCATAAATTATGGTTTCATCTCTGGATATGTAGTGTCACGTTTCATTTCACGTTATAGCTCTCTTTTTATAATAAAAAAAAAGAAGAAAAACGAAAAAAGACGAAAAACAGGCATCGTTCAAGAGTTAAATTCCCTTGTGTCAATTTTTGGTTACTTCTAATATAAACACATGCAGTTCTGAGAGTTGTGACCATACTAGAGAGTACTGTACAGTCGTTTGAAAAATGATGACGAGATTAAATATTAAAAACTGCAATTTTACATCAATTTTGATGAACTCTTCTGTGTAGCAGTTTTAATTTCCAGAATTTGTTTGCGGTAAACTCTACTTAGATACAAAACCTCACAGTGGCTATGCATCTAGAAAATATTCATTGATTCACCGAATGAACCCTTGGCTGGACTGATGAATTAAATATGGCATGTTCCATGTGCCTTGGATTCAGCCCTCGAGCGCCCAAGAAGATAAAACCTTTTTCATCCAGGGGCGAATTGCACCGAGCGGCAAATTTTCAAATCAATCAATTCATTAAGCGGATTTCACTTGGCGCTTGAACCAACCGAAGGAAAGTGTTTCTTTCCCCCCAACTGCTGATTATTTGGAAGGTGCGGAGGCTGAGGTTATTTCCTGAGCTAAAAGGGGGCCTCTCTTCCAAAAGTCCACAAGTCTGTAAGACGGTGGAGCATGGTTTAAATTCTGGACTGGACTGGCAGGATTTCACGGCTTCTAGTGGAATGCAGATAGTGTAGAACTTAACAAACAGATAAATTGACCAAACGTTTAAGACAGAACCCAACAAATGACACATATGTTTAATAAAATACTGTATTCATATTTCTTGTGGCTTCCATTCAGTATGGCTTGAACTTGAATGATCATAAGGAACCAATCGCTCCCATTCAACTAGAGAACAGGGGCTGATTTTCACACAACACTGAGATTAATCTTTAAGTAAATCCATCTTTATTGCTAGGCAGAAGGCAATGTCATGTACAAGTAGTATTTTGTGAACTCCACCACCACAGGTCCACTATTTCTCTAAGCTTAGGGCTTTTGAGTTAGAGACCAGGGGCCAATTTCATTGAGCTGCTTAAAATTTGCTTAAGCACCCAAAACCTTGGTAAATCAAACTCCTTGTGAATGTTATGCTCAGCAAACAATGTCAGAATACAAGTCAAAAACATTACATGGAAATTTGGTTGTTAATCCCATTTGATCAAGGAAGACTTTCCATGCTTGAGTAATTTTTGTGTTTTAAGCAGCTCTATGAAATTGGCCCCAGGGCCAGCCAGCCCCGTTCAGTTTCTTCTGAAGGGTCTTTTATTCTCAGTAAGCAGACAAGAATCTCAAGATTATCCGAAGAACCTACTGTATGATCATTCCACTGGGGAAAGATGTTGACCAAGCATATTAATGCTGTACATGTGTATGTCGATGCTAAGCTTTTAATGAACTCCAGCTCAATCATCTGTTCCAATCAGTAATCCATTTTGTTGTAGTAAAACCAATTTAATATTCAGTACACGATTGTGTGTATGCAGTGTTTCCTCAAGTGATCCCCAACAAGAATTAAGTTTTTTTTCTCTTAGTTTGAAATTATTACTGCATCGAACAAACTAAAACGAGACATGTCATGAACTGTTTTAAACTGTACCATAAAAGCAGTTTGCATTTTGAGTTCAGCTGTCCATGTTAACTTCTCAAATAAACCAAAAGGGACTGAATATTCACATATTCCTTGGGACCATTTCATGGAGAAGAAAAGATGGTGCTGGGGGCAGAATTCAAAACCCTACAACCCCTGAAATTAATTGATTTTAAGGAAAGTTGGTGTTCTCTTTACTTCTTTGTCAAATGAAAAGTCTGATATCTGAAACAAAAAGTGCATCTGTAAACCAATGCAGACTGCCATGTTACTGGATATGACCCCTTTTTGGCATCCTGGTGCTTAAGCAAATGGAGGAATTGACACACAACTTGAAGGTAGCGTTGATGACCTAAGATGGGACTTGAGACTTTGCCAAAAACGACTTGACGCTGGAAGCCAACTCCCTCCCCCCCCCCAGACTTGACTGGAGTGACTTATTGATGGATGGCTTCTTGGTTTCTCAATCTTTCCTCACAAACCACAGGGTAAGATGACCTTTTGATCAATCGCTAATACCGTAAGGGCTGGTGAATTGTTTCAAGGTCCAACAGCCAATAGGGTGAGGGGGTTGGGGGCAACAGTTGACAAATCCTGAAGGGGGTCCTTTCAGCACTTCACTCGTTTTCAAAAGCTGAAGAGCAAAGGTAATCATTGCACAATTACGTGGCTATCCATTGACAGATTGAAATGATACAGGGAACATGCTTTACCTTAAACCGGACTTGTTTCAATATAAACCATCTTTCATCAAATCGTACAAGCCCAATTCCACTTGCTATAGTTAATAAATAAACTGAATTCAAGTGATAAACTGCTGCAAATTGCTCATCAGCCAAAATAATTACCTATTATGCATACAATTTGAGAAGTTAGGAGGGCCTGATGAGGCGTTTCCATCATTTAGCCTTCGATAAAGATCCCGCTAGGATCGAAATGCGTCAGGTCCTTCTAATTAACTCCAAGAAAATAAAAATAAATCAATAACAACCAAAGAAAAACAAACAGGCACGACAGAGTTAAAGGTCCACAATATACAGATGAGTTTATCAAATTGTTTTTTTCGCAGGCAGTATATTGCACATATACAGATGTCCATAGTGAAACAGAAGTATAACTACATTAGAATTAACCCCAAACCTGGTTGAAAACTAAAGCCAGGCTCAATTACAGACTATTTGTCGGCCATCGGTCGGTACCCAGGCATTATTATGTGTAAGGGTTACCAGGCATAATCCCCAAATGCTTGGTAAATGGTCATTGATTGAACTTGCCTCAAGCCACTTACAGGGGATTGTGAAAGATTACAGGGAGTTGACCCAATGTCATATGGGTTCTGCTTTACAGTAAGGCATTACAATTCCCTCACTACCATTCTGCACTGTGGTAAGTTTTTGTTGAGTGTTTTGCAACTGTATAACAGTCAAGAATTAGGAAATGGTTCCCATTTGTTTTTGTGGCAATACAGCACAGTGATAATACAATAAAACAAAAAAACAATTAGCCGCGTGATTCGGAAAATGGTAAATTTCATGAACTACAAGACTAACGACCCCTGCCTCTCCAAAATTTCTGCCAGGAGCTTACAGTACACTATTCAAATCAAATTTAAAAAACATTCTGTTTATTATTAACACCAGTTTAAAACCGGATAATTGCTTATACGTTGAATAGAAGCTTTGGCTCATAAAATATGACATTGTTTACCTGTACAGTACACGTGGCAAGGAAAATCTGATATAATGAATTTGCCGTCATTGTGTAAGAAATCTATTTCTATCTTTTAATCAGAACCACAGCTATATCATTTTAAAAAATTAAAAATCAAAAGAAAATACAAAGGTTGAGATGTAACACGAAATGCTATTCGATGCAAGTAATTTGTTTTTACACATATAAAGATAAAAAATATGTCAGTGAAAGTATGAATTGAAATGGCAGCTTGCGTTCCGAGCCCGTATGCTAAGAAGAAAATTGCATTAGAAACCTGGCGCTGGATTGTCCAGCGAATGAAAGGAATATGAGCGGCCTTCGGGATCTAAGTCAGATGCTCTAGAAAAGGATCGCTCACAGACAACAAAAGGTTTCAGTTTCACAACAGAATCTGCAGTGTTGCGAGGCAAATTATCCTAGAAAATACTGTAACGACCCACACTGGCAAAAGTCTTGAACACTGTACTAGTTAAATTAGGAAAGTTTTAACTGTAGCCCTGAAAATACGGGTCCATTTAAAAAAAAAAAAATCAAATACTAACAGAAATATAGCTCTGACCAGTACATACCACTGTTTTTTGTTAGTTCCATACTTAAAAAATAAACTTAAGAGACCATTATTTCTGTCAGTTCAAAAATTTATATTCTAAAACAAAACAAAAGGCAAGACTTCTAATTAAACTAACATCTTCATGATTGACTTGTTTACAAGTTCAGATGGACTGAATTGTTCATTGTTTCATATTTTGATTCCAGTTCGACAGGAAGTTGTGCAGGAAGTCATATTTTTTACAGTCTTCAAATCAACAAAATAAAAAACTGGTTTTTGAATTTGTGGCTCTGAATATTTACCCACGTGGTGAAATACTTTAAAGAAATTGAGGACAGGAAATACAATTACCGGGAATGCCTGATCCTATCATTGAAGGGAATTAGGGTTGTATCTTGGTGTAATGGCTGAGGAGAAAAACAGATTTACTCCCAACAGCAACTGGGCATTAGTATTTCCCGCTCACATATCTATGCAATCGTAAAATTCAAGGATATCAAGAAAAGTGTGAACCACTGAAAATCAAGGAGAGAGGAAAACATCACTTCCGCCTTCCATAACACTTCAAACATTAAAGTGAAAAATCTCACAGAACCAGATAAACAAGCTGACTGATATACCAGATGTGTACCATGATATTGCTTAGTACTGGCTGTCCTTTGTTGGCGACACAATTTCAATTTATAACCAATGTCTGTTTGACCCGACTATAAATGAAACCAGTGTCTCCTTAGTGAAGTCTAAAAGAAAATTGTCATAATTTCAAAATTTATTGTAATCCAACCATGATTCTGATGAAATTTTAAATCCATATTAAGATTCTCTTGAGATAAAACCTTTCATTCTATGTCTGTAATCACATAGCCATTAATGGCCATTTTAATTTTTGCTATTAACAAAAGTTCAAACAAAATTTGGCACAAATTCAATAAGTCTACATTTTAAGATAGATATAAACGATATTTAGTCCATTACGGGGCACTCATAAAAATGCAAATATAAAGTTAAGCCCTATAAACACAAATACTCTTGATGAAAAATAAAATAAAGTACGCAGAAAAATACCCTTCATAGTTAGATTGTTGACCATTTTCAACAAGTAAGAAGCTCTTTTAGTTACAAAAGAGCCAAGCTTTTTAACATACCCAGCGCCTTTATGGTGAGTGAAAGAGAAGGGACACATTCAACTTAAAAGAAGAAAGCGATAATTGCGTCATCACTGTGCATTTTGACTCTTGCCATTTGGCACACCAACATCATCAGTAGCAGGGAGTCTACCGAGACATCCAATTTAGTTTGGACCACTTTCTCTTCAAAAGGGGGGGGGGGGGAGGGAAGTGACTCCTTTAATAGATTGATGAATTGTCTGCTTCATCTTCATCTAGGGACAGAGGAAAACTGACACATTTCGGGTGAATTCTCAGTCGTTTTTTTAATCGGGCGTAGGCGTCCAAAAGACTGAGTGAAAAGATGCATGTTGATGAATGATCCAACGAGCTGACGTGAAAACAGACGCAAAGAGAAAAGAGTTCCACATTCTGCTTTTCCAAGCAATGTTTTGGTTTAGTCTCCCCTCTATTTTTCTTTGACTTGAAATTTCCATTTGAAAAGAAAATAATAACCTGGGTCTGTGAGTTGTTCTTGGTCATTTGTACATTTGAGTCAAAGCAGGTTACACTGAAGAAAAAAACACACCAGGTTTGGAGTCTGGGAATTTGTCCAACTCCTTCACAATGTTTTGCTTCCCTTAAAAATCGAATGAATAAAGCAAATGCCCTAAGAAAGTAAATCAAACAAATGCATAAACAACTTTGAATAAAGAAAGACATAAAAGCGTAAAAAGAAATAGTAAAAGTGTCAATTATCATACATTGTAAATCAATTGGATAGAAAAATAAAAATGTTACCTATGAGTTGCTAATGTTACTAATGAAAGTGATGATTCTAGTACATTCATTTGGTTTGGAACCTTACTGGTTTTACCTAGCATGATGTAGGTACATGTAACTGCCAAGCAGTCCATATTAAGTCATTTCATGATCATGAGGGCTCCATGTTTATAGCCTCTATCGGCTCAAGTCAGCAGCATGTACACAATGCATGTACATGAATACCACAAACACATTCATGTGCGTGGCTATGGTATGGGCCCATGCTGGGCTGCCTTGTGGCGCGGTGTGCGTCAAACTCCAACTTTCAGTTTTTAATTGCTGTGCATATTATAGAAACATACAGTGTGCATTGTGACGTACATTACGGGGAGTCTTCCCAATTTGCATTCTCCATGAGCCAGAAAACTGACACGAAATTAGCTGACGTCGGTGGAAGGTTATACAAATTCCACAACCAAACATCGACTGTCCATTAATTGGCAATATGTAAATTAATAACATTATACTCTAACGAACCTCGTTGCAAATATTCAACCATATTCTTACCAAGGTGTAAACAGAAAATGTATTTATTATTTTATATATATATACATAAGAAAGAATAAGTCTGTTTAAAAAGGCAATTTCTTCAATCATTTGATTTCATCTTTTAAATGTTTTTTAATTTACTATCATTATAATGAAATTTTCGCACATGAATATTTATGTTTAAAAAAAGCGCTGAATTGTAAAATATCAACAAGTATATATTTCTTGCATTCTAAGATTTTCTGAATTTTAGAAAAGAATAGGAAATACTACTGTACATGTACTGGAACCGTTCCCTTAAAAATTTCACCTCAAATTGTACTTTTCTGCCAAAGTGCATCATGTTTACTGATGGGGAGAATGGCTTTCCCGTATGTTTGTCCATGTTTGTATGAGAAAATTGCATTGGGAGGGGGGGGGGGGGGGTGCATGGTGCATCTGCCCTGCTGGAAAATTGTACAAAATTGAATCTTCCATCTGGAATTACATGTACGATCAAATTTCATACTCATCACATATGTAGTTGATTTCTACCAGTCTCATTCAATACTGTTCGTGGAATGGACCGACGGTTGACAACAGTGTGTACAACTTGCCTTGAAAATAATCATGGATGGCTTTTCCAACTGGAAACACAGAGTGGTCAGTCTGCTCAGTGAATGACAATTCTGTTTATACATCAAAAATGTTGAAATCAGTGAAGCATTCCCCCTAAATTTTTCTATCCAGGGGCCAATTTCATAGAGCTGCTTTATAAGCACAACAATTGCTTTTAAGCATGAAAAGTCTTTCTTGATCAAACAGGATTACCAACCGAATTTTCAAGTGATGTCTGCTTTTGACTTGTATCAAGCCATTGTTTGCTGAGCATAACATTCACAAGGAGTTTTGGCTGGCATACTGATTTTATTTACCAATAATTTTGTTGTCTAAGCAAATTTTGGTGCTTAAGCAGCTCTATGAAATTGGCCCCAGGATGGCAAGCAGAAGATTAGAGCCACAATCGACTTTCAGTGTAATTGATTTAAGTTTATATAGCCCATGAACTGAGATCTAGTTTGGACACCATTTCCACAATCAACCCCGATCTGACTTGGGTTTAGGTACAGGGGCCATACATGAAACCAGGCAAACAGGTGTGGGGTTATAAAGTGGTATAGGTACCGCAATAAATGAACAAAAAATAAAAATAACAATCAATTTAGGAACACCAACTGTGCCTGCAGTGGCCCATTCAAGCACTCCTATTATGAAAAAGCGGTACTCCGTACCTTACAACCGAACAACAAAGGAAAATTATTCCGTGACAGAATGGCATTTTAAACCCTGTAAGCATAAAAGGCCAAGTATCGCCATCTGAAGTGGAATGAATCATTCCCATAATTTCTTTTACTACCAGCATTTGGCTATTTACACCAAACACAAATAGCGAGGTTTATGCTAAAGGCATGTATATATGTACATATATATTAATATATAGTCATACAAAATAATTAAATACACAGTACTGAGTGAATAGACTTCACTTTGGTAGCGACGTGACTATTAAAGTCATTGAATTGCTTGAAAAGTTTGCTTCAGTATTTATAACTCTTTATTATGAAGAGTGCATTGTCAAAATGTGGTAAATGGATTCAGCACATTTTATGCATCATGCCGTACGGCTTAACATCAAAATAATCATCCATCCACGAAGCCCCTTTACACATTCAACGAGGAATTTCATCTACTTGACGAGGGTTCTTTATTGATGGGTTTTTTATTCACCCGTTTTAAAAGGGCAGGGGGTGCTTTTAAAACACGTTTGAAATGTTCGAAACTCAAAGTTCAAGCGATGAATACACCTTCAATTATTCAAAGAATATTCAGGTAACGACCAATATGGGCAAGTGGATATGGCAGCAGCCAAATGCATGTACATTGCTTTTCCATTTACTGAGCAATCAATCTCCAAAAACACAAACGATCACCGGTACTTGAAAGAAAATGGTTGGACTGAGATTACCGGTATGCACAGCAGACTTGCATGGCCAGTTATTTGCTTGACTGTATAAGTTTACAAATATCCTTTGAAGTATATCTGTGTATGCTGATTGCCAACAATAAATTGCTTCCTCTCTCAATTGGATCGTTCATGTTGAGGACTGTGACAAGCCAATTACCCCTCCGGCAGGCAATTAGGCTTTGCTCTGCTCACTGCATCCAGGCCAAAGACCTGGGCCTGCCTGCAGGGGAATTGCTGCTCAGCAAATTTTATGCAGAGCAAAACTGCGATTACCGGCCAAAATGTTTAGTTAATGGAATGGGCTTATGGCTGGTACCCCTCATATTCTTGCTTGGTATGAATATTTGCTTGAGAATGTTTTCTGGTCAGCAAATTTTAATGCAGAGCACTTCATACAGAGCATCTTCATACATGTCATACATCTAATGCAGAAAATACTGCTTACCGATTTTGTAAATTTTGGCTGGTAATCAGGAAATTGTGCAATTTAGCTCCATGATACAGGTCCCAGGGGTTGATTTCACCAAACTCATGGCAACTTGATGGGTTATCCTCCGTAACTCAAGTTACGATCGATCATCCAGTCCCAACATGGATCCTCAGAGATATTTTGCATTCTGGTAGTAAACCCGACATTACAAGAAAATGAAATACTGATGAACAAGTCACGATTGAGTGTTCTGAGACTGGAATATTGAATTCTTTTACTGAAATCATTTGGTTTTAGTTTGCACTCAAATTATGAAACAAAACCAAATAGTTCAACTATTTCATAAGACAATTTCTTAAATCTGAAGATCAAGATTCAAGATACCCTGTCATTCCATCAAACACTTTGCAAACCAGACGGCCTACAGCACTTTGCTACTAATTCATAAACACATAGGCTTGATATTTTTGAAAAATATACACCTGTGTCAGCTCAAGGGATAAGATTTATGAGTTGTATAAATTATAAAGTTGTTCCTTTTTTTGTACATTAAGTCCACATGTATCAATCGAGATCTAAATTGAACATGGACACTTAGAAATCATTGCCATCAGCCAAGCATTTGATGTGTAAACACAAGTTATGAAGAGCCTATAAAGAACCACCAGACGACCGATACATGTAGCGATGTAGTCCCCAGCCGCGCCCGAGGGAACTGCGATAAAAATCGGGCTGAAAAATAAATTCCCGGTTGCTAGAAAGCACTGTTGGGCAGAGGAGCAGTAACAGACAAGAAGATACTCAGATTTTAATGGCTTGATGAGACAGATAAAGTAAACAAGCAATATCTGATGTTGATCAGAGAAAGCTTTTAGTATAAATGGCTCAAATTCAAATACAGCCTTCCACCGCTGTTTCTGCATTTTGGCAACAAACCATTGTAAATAAAGCCAATATAGAATAAACATCCATCTATTTTTTTTCATATGAAGTACCTCAATAATGATGTATATTCTTCCAGGATCTGAATCAACATGAAATGGTGTCATGCAGCGCGGCGTTCTTACCGGCTTCCTAATCATCAATTTCTGCTTTTGTTTGTTTGAATTCCCAAGCGCATTTCTCCCATCATCCTACAAAATACGCCCAAGTTATTACTCCAAGATGTGTTGATGAATAATTGGTCTGGCAAAAAAGCGTCGCCGTCCCTGGCAGAAAAAATAAACTACCCTGCGAGGTTGTTTATTTTATGGCCATTTTTTCTGACAAGTCCGAGACAATAATACCTCATCAATTTGATTTGAAATGTGCATCCACCCCGGGAAAAATAGAAGAGTACTTTTCTTTCTTTGGTTTTTTTTTCGTGGCTTGATGAACCTCCCTTTGTCTAATTGATTTAAAGGTTGTGCCGGAGGTATTCATTTGCTTGTCGCTAAGAATACCATCAAAAGATGGATAAATAAATAAAGATGTGCAGTGGACTGGTAATGATTTGCAGTGTTGGTTAATGCAGGCAGCCTCTCTCTGTATTCTAGACAATATCACAAAGTGTGGGAACCAGACCGTGGATAACTGGTAGCCCGCTAGAGAAGTGCGCTTTAATTAACGAGCCGATAGAATGAGCCGGGGTATAAATAATACATGATCTTTGGTGACTAAATATCAGGTATCGGAGTGGGGGCGGTGCATGTATCACTCGGCATTTGAAAAGTACTTTTATTTTTGGTCGTAATGACCCTTGCATGAGCACCCGAAGCTCTTGGCATGTTTCGCTTGCAATCATGCCTAATGACGGCACCGGGAACAGACGGCAGCAATTTCACCCTAATTAGATGGTCTCACTGAGGCATGGCGTTTGTATTTCCTCTTGCCGTGGAGCACCGGTGAAGTCACCGTGGGAACAGCAACAGTGCTGCTGGCTCCTATCCTGCACAGTGACCATGGTAACCTATAATATGTTGTTCCCAAGGTGATCTTGAGGAACAGTCTCACCCCCTCCCCCAAATCGGATAAGAAATCCAAAAATACCTTTACTGACCCTGTTGTGTCAAACATAAGCCATTCCTTGACAGAATTGGCATACAACATTTGGATGGGATTTTGTCTGGCGGGGTAGGGTGGCAAGCTGTACTTTTCTAGCACATTCCTCGTCTCCTGACAATTCTTCAGGACCTGTTTAGGGACACTTCCTGCCTTGATGATATCTTGAAATGATGATATGTCTAGTACACCAAGCCTTGTCAAAATGCCACAGGGATTTAGGATTTTGGCTTAGCAAAGGATTTTGTGTGGCCTCCGTGGAAAGTCACTGTCCTCTCAAAATCATGTAGTTTTTGTTTGAAACGACAAAAACTGAACATATTTTGCTACGCTCCATAGCATGGCATCAAGATTTGAGGATTCATACATGTGTTCTGCACCTGGTGATGAGATAAATATCTGTCTTCTGAATACAGAGATGTTCCTTCTTGTGCAGTTTTCCCGAGTGATCGCAGGTGTTGCAATCCACACCAGATTTTAATAGTGAGGGGAAGGTGTCACAAAATTTGAGACCCAAAAACAAAACACTGACTTATTATCGATGACCTCGGCTGAATATTTACAATTCGTTGTTTAACAACGCTTGTCAGCGAGTTTGCAAACAGCAGACTTCACCGACAAAAAAAGAAAGAAATGAAAGAATAGTTTCAGCTCACAAACATTCGGCAATATCCTGGGATGTACATACATTTTTGGCTTCTTGTTCAAGCGATCACACACCAATCGTCAAACATCAAGAACTGTCTCCAGTGGTTGTTATGTGGAGTCCACATAACAACCGATTTCACACTCACTGGAAAAACAGACTGCGCCCGACACATAACTACGCCCGACATCTCTTGGACGAGTCCGGGTACTTGACCTTCAGCTCCTCCTGAAAGTGCAGGAAGAGATCCTTGTTCCTACGATTCTCTTCCAGTTTCCTAGCGTGGTGCGATGTCTTCTCCTTGAAACCCTTGTGGATGAGAAAGGCAGTGTCTAAGACAGCAAAGTTGTAGCCGGCGACGTGCATCTCACACACCTGAATAGGAATAAACAGGCAAAATACACCAGCAATTAGAACATGACTTGTTTAATGTACATGTACTAATGGCGTTTATGAAACGAAGGCTCAGGCTCCAGCCCTGACATCCATATGCTGAAGATATAGGTTGTGGTTTTTCATTGGAGCTGAAGCTCTGTTTTCATTTTCAAACTAGAGAATCTACTTCCGAACTGCTGCCAAAAAGCCTCTGTTTTGATATCTGATACGGAGTGGATTAGTGAAAATGGAGCTGGAGCCTGAGACAGAGCCTGAGCCTCCATTTCGTAAATGCCCTAAAAAGACAAAAATGTGACAATACCCTATGTCAATTTTTGTTGAATGCAATGTTCAGCTACAATAAATTAAATTTTTTTATTTTTGTTTGCCTTGCGTAATTTTCACTGAATCTACAGTATAGGATAGCTACTGTATCAATAATCTAAACCAAAATTATCATTTAGAAATCATCCACAGATCGTACCTGGGTCAAATTTCAAAGCTCAGACTGCTTACTGCAGAATTATGTGCTTATAATGTTTTGCTTACAATAGTTACAGGGTTAGAGCCAAAGGCTTATACACTAGCCAAGTAAGCTAGAAATCGTACGTTATGCAAACTCGACATGTGCACAACTGAAAATTTATCTCTTAAAGGGGCCTAAATGAAATAGGATTTTGTAAGCACAAAATGTCCCACTACTGTTTATTTATGATATTAGCAGAGCCATGAAATTGGGTCCTGATATCTTTCATCAGGGCATACTCAGGCTATCAGGTTACTGGCCTAAGCCTGGCATGGACCTCACTGGCCCATGATGTACTGACCACTGAAAACCCTCAATTCCTTCGCCCCATTGACTGACATCTCGACAATTATGATTACTGTGCAGCGCCAAACACAAATATGTCATCATTTTCTGGATAAATACATGGACCTACTGCAATCCAATCCCCAGTCAAGCCATCCACTAGTAAACATCCTCATCACTTGTCCAGATGTGTTGACCACTGAAGAAATATTTCTCTGACCTACTAACTGACATCTGGCCAAGTTTAATCATGTGTAGTCCTAATCACAAATGTGTCATCGTTTTTCAATAAATAAAGTAATCCCCAGCCATCATTGGAAAGGTCAGTGGTCCAATTTTACACCAGTATTCAGTAAGCAGGAGGTTGTGGGTCCACTGCTTTGAATATTCTCATCGGTATTTGAAAGCCCTGTGAGTCCATATCAAAATGAGTATCTGATGAAGCAAACGTACAAGTTGATTAATCGGTCATTCCACTATGTTGGGATATGATGGCAAATTTGTAACGTGTCGGATCAGTATTACCATACACATATCATTTTTACAGCTCCATGGTGTTACGTTTATATGAATAACTAGCACAGATCCATTATTCCTTACTAAGACTCATAATTAGCACTGGTATTTTCTTTTACTTATTTGTCTGATTGATTTAATTCCAATTTGAAGATCAGCTACTGATGTGCATTCATTGATCAAAGGATAATGGATGTGCAAGTTTATAGACATGACCTTTAGAACACCATCACAAATTGTGCCTCAACCTGGTGGAATGACCCTAACACTTAAGTATCTTCTAATAATCATTGTGCATCGAACTTGAGGGGGAAAAGGATCAAATTCAATCGTCTAGGATTCCCATCTGTAACTTCTGATTAAGATAGAGTAACAAAAAAACGAGGAGTCAAATAGAAAGACATTCATTGATTTATTGTCGATTAATAACAATATCAGATTTTTCTGACGATAAAATATATACATTTTGTTTTCTTAAAAAAATTCTTGATATATTGTTGATGCTTCTTGTCAAGCCTAATATGATTGGCAGTAGAATATATCTCTAAGATTCCCCATCTAGAGTGTCACTGATGCATGTCCATCATCAATATACTTGTTTGTAGGCCACAATGTTGACAGGCCTGTATAAATAAATGACAGTTTTTGATACAACGTTCCCCTGTGCGTCAGAATACTTGATATGTGGCCCATTCGATATACATGTATAGATTTCCCCAGTGTACCTACATGTAATTGTGGATGGGCATATATAATACATGTATTTACCATCTAAGCTTGGTGTTGAAAATGCATTAATTTTAAATACTGCAAAAACAGAGGACAGCAACCCCATCCAAACTACAAAAAACAGCCGATTACAAAGCCTGGATGAGTCACTATTTAAATGCTCCAAACACAAGGCAAGGACTTGAAAGCAAACATGCCAGTTACATGTAGGTCTACTCCGTAACTGTCCAATTTTCATGAGTCTACCTTTAGAAATCAAAATGTTGGGATGGTCTGATGTTGATTTCTTTCTCAAAAACTAAGTGAGAGGTCTTCTCAAATAACCCTCGTAAAAAAGTCTACCACACACTCCACCCCCCCCCCCCAACAAAACGCAAACAGATTCAAGTACAAATTCCCATACCCCTTGACCGGACACAGACCCTAGTCAGATGAACAGATATCGAACAGATCCTGCCCCGAGAACAGAAGAAAGGCGACAGATTATTGAGCTTTCAAATTAAACGGGGAATGATGCATGGAACGGCTCTTGAATACATCAAGTCACTCACTGCTGAGGCATCGTTCGCACCGGAACGGTTAAAATGCGAGCAGCCGGAGTCTGACATCAATGCTTGACAGTCAGACTGACCCAAGCAATGAACAGCGCTGCTTTCTCTGGTATTACATTCACACAGCTATAGAATTCCAATACTCCTAATATTTCCCCTCTGCGTGACTGCTTAACCATAAATCAAAGTGGCGAGAGAAAAAACAAAACGAAACGAAAAAAATCTCAGAAGATACGGTGACTTGCAGGAATTTCTTTGCAAGAGCCTGTTACAGACAAGTTGGGACCATTCTCAGATTTCTGTTCTTCTTTTATAGGGTGCATGCAGCCTTCCAACTGGTATCGATTTTGGTGAGGGTATTCAGAGCGGAACGCTAAGCATCAAATATCATGTCTGATGGTAGACGGTAGATGGGACAACCTGCAGAGGCCCAGACACAGAGATGAGTCCGAAGGAGCGGTTATATTGATGACCAATCATGAGCAAAGATGGATCCAAGCAGGAGTGGTTAAATCAATGGCAGGAGAGCCACAAACACCTGCCTCTCAATTCTAATAATTGCTGAACTGGCCTTGGGTACTTTCCTATACACACTTGCTACTATCTCCCACACTGATCACTGTCTACCAAACCCCAATGGGAAATTCACTTCTTGTGGTTTCTCTGTGCTTGAGGGAAGTTTAAAAAAAAAATCAGTGCACATGATACAGAAACACTTCCAGTAATGAGGAACATATGCGTGCGATCAATAAAACTAGGCTGTAAACATATTCAACTGTGTGCAGTACAAAGCCTTATGCTTCAATTTACAGACATCACATGTGACTGATTTTAGGAATATTAAATGATTTTTGGTTGGGAAATAGATAATATGCAAATTAGGCTTGTCCTGTAAACTCAGTATACAGTGCTCATCCACATCGGTGAAGGGCAAGCCTAATTTGCATATTAACTGATTTTAGTTATTCAAATTTTGACATGCATTTTCAAAGTTCACTAGCCTGATTAAAAAAAGTTCAAGAAATTCATATAATCACAAAAAAAGGTTTATATTACAGACTCAACAAAAAGAGGCCAACTTGATGCTTATAATAAATACTTTGATCCCTTTAATTACAGAAGAAAACACCTACGTCATATTTGTTCATATTTCATTTATTCATCAACTTGTCCATATCAGTGCCCGCATTTCAAAATGGCTTATCTTCAAAACAATACACTTGAGAGCTAAGTTCAAGCAATGCCTGCACATATTCTTGTTTTCCTTTCTAGTGAAAAACACAACAAAACAATGAGGCAGTATTTGAACAAACAAGCCTTCTGGAAATGCATTCATACAGTAACATTTGCAGCAGCTGATCAGGGATATGGAGCTTACTTCACTTTTGTTGATTTGTCAGAATTACCACGGGTGTACCACGCCATGAAATTCAATCAAGAAATGAATATGTGTGTTTCAGGTTTTCATCCCACAAGGGAGACAAGCCCATAGGTGTTTTCAGTTGTCCGGATGAAATAAGAATTTGAGAAAAAATCGACTGATTGAAAAAAAAAAATGCTAAGAAATACAAGCCATCCGTAACTTGAAGGCGATGTTACTGAAGTTACTGATGATATGCAGATTGTATGTATCTAGAATGAGTTTCATGTGTCACGGTGTTAATGGAATTTTGTAAAACTGCGGGTGAATCATCGCAAGTCATGTGCACAAACCCAATGAGCCGACGGGCGCTCGCACATGTATGCAATGCGTGAGCATGTCCATCACGGAATTCTGCACCAAAGTCTCCAAAAAATGCACGTGTTTTTCAAGGCGCTCAGCATAAATGTGTGAAACAAACGCTTCAAATTAACGATGGGTTGGGGAGGGGGGTGGGGAAGGAGACTTCTTCAGTCTGTCAGTGGATCATTCTTGCTATAAGTCTCAGTCTGGTTGGTGCTTTAACAACCGCTGACATTTCAGTATCACACATTCCATGTTTTCCCCACGAATCATTCTGACAGTTCATTTGAGGCTTGTGTCTAAACGGCAAGCTGTAATTGTCCACAAGACTCCACTAAAATATTGATAATATTATATAAGTAATAAACTGCCGCAAACTGTTCATCAACCAAAATAAAGACCTGAAATACACATGCAATACTCAGAGTAAGGAGGGCCTGACATTATGCTCCTAGCAAGATAGTCTTTGATAAGTAATATCCTGCTAAGATCTTAACGTCAGGCTCTCATAACTCCGAGTATACCGGTTATAAAAAATTAATAAGTTAAGTTCCGACGTCGTTTGTCACGAGTGTCATTTGTGTCAGGGAAATTGAACGTGTTTCATACAGCAGAGTAAAGGGAGTAAATAAAAGTAACTAAGCACTCTGATAGGGTTTACTTGCTTGCACAGATCATTTAACACAAGTCAAATTATGTTAATGGTCAAGATGAGGACCTAGGGTATAGAAACTAGAAGGGGAGGGGGACAGGGGGGGGGGGGTGGGGGCAAGAGGCAACGATATGCTCCCATTATGATCCTCTTCTCACTGCAAGTGAACACATCCTCAGATAGCGTGTTTTCTTGGGATGTGAAATGTAGTTTTAACATTTAAATGCCATGGCCATAATATTCCTCTGCCCTTCAAGATCTACCGCCCGCAAAATTGATCCAGTTTACTTGCCGATACAAGAAAATGAATGTATTATTGTAATGCTTGCATTTATGCACATGACATTCATGAAGTACATGTAAGCCTATACAGTGTGCATACAATAAAGACTGCATTAAGGAAATGGTCGGATGCACATCAAGTAGACATCACCGTGTTATTGCCATGGAGATGGGAAGATGTTCAATTGTTTGCAGACAAACATACGTGTGCTATGCCATGCCATGTTCAAGCATACGGTTGACAAAATTTGACTGTTCTCTACTCTACACTATACTTCATTCATTCCTACACAAAGAATAATGCAGCACTAATTACAATGCATGATCAATGTAACAATTTGGTTTTTGCTCATTCCCAATAAAGAAGAAATTTGAAAAAAAAAAACAAGTGCTCAAGATCATGAAGAAATTAAAGGAATTGCATTAATGCACGCAAAAAACAGCCCTTAGCAACAACCATCACATGGCATGTTGTCATGGCGTTTCCATGCTTGGTATATTTTATGCATACTAAGTGGCTCCACGAACCATCCTTTGAAGTCAATGCCAGAGGTAAACATTTCATCACAATTAACCAACTGCATTCACTTGTATGCATGTACTGAATAAACGATTGGAACAGGAATACGTGTGGAAAAGCCTTATGTTCAAAGAGATGTACATGTACACTGCGAATATCTAGTTACATTATTGCTTTCAATGCATTATTGATCCACAGACTGCTCTGTATCATAAACTAGAATTTCCTCCCTGGCCTAACGGCCTAAGTTTTTTACCAATTCTATTTAAACTGTCCATCGTAGACCATGCAGATACGATAGTAAACCTTTTAACTTTAACCAAAGATGGAGGATTTTTAGCAATGTGTACATGTATGTATGAACGGATCAATCCATGACTTCTTAATGACCTTGATTAGGCACGTCTGTGGAGATCTCAAGAAGCGAACACTATCCAAGGAGATATGCAAATGGCAGACACTGCCTGGGTGCGATCAGCACATTGAGAATCATGTCACACCTTGAGGGCTCTTCACACTTCAACAAAATGGTCTTTTCAGCCACGGACACGCTGCCAAGTACACAAGGCCCTGTCAAAGACAGGGACACGCTGAAGCAAGGAGGTAACCAATAGGTCCCTGCTTGAGTCTCCCAATAAATCATTCATCCCATCCGTGGATAAGATGGACGTCCCATCCATCCAGCCACTCCAACTTCTGTCTTGACAAGTTATCGCACACCTGAGCAACCTGGTACATGTACATCACCAACAGAACCTTGAAGAGGAGACCGGCAGATTGGCTTACAGCAGAACAGCCAACTTACTAAAATACCTGATACACCTGCGATTCCTTTCTTTGCTTTTTCCTTCTTTCCTTTCTTCAGCTTTCAAACTGCCACTGGCTTCCGTGTTGACTCACTCCGATTGGGGTGTTGATTACTACAAGGAAGATGGGATGGAGGGTGCGCATATACGTAGAGAGCAACGCCCAGACACCACTGAGCGAGGGATGACATTATCCACTCTGGTCCAGAGGAAAAGAAAATGTCAGGAGATGTGCAAGGCCTGTCAGCGGACAGGGATTGTCACCTCCTGGAGTTTCCAAAGTGTTAATCAACGCTCCAGGGACTTGCTTATTTTCAGACTGATCTTGCATTTGCTTTGCACAAGCTCCACGGACATTTCCAAGTTGGGCAACATGTAATATAATCTTGGGAGGAAGAATAAGCGGCCAGTCCCATGACTCAAGCCTATGTAACTAGGAGTAAGCAATTTAAACACCCCCTAAAATGAACGAAAGAGAAAACTGAGTAAACTTAAAGATCTCAACAAGAATGAAATTAAAATCAAAATTGAAATATGTTTCATTATAATGATAATTAAGCATTTAATTCTTGGATAGGTGACATCTCTTGCTACCCCCTAAAAAGAGACAGGTAGAGCCACTACATTTATGTGACTGTTTGTTTGCCTAAAGTATATTTTGTCTCACTGATTGTCAAAGTTGGACTAAGCTCAACTTTGCCGATCATCTACAAACAAGCTGATTTGTGTTAGTGTGGGCGGTTGGCGTCACTTCCACATGAAATGTTTCAACATGTCTGCATTGCAGAACCATGAGTCTAGTCTACATTGATCTCTGTTCATTAGAATGGAAACAAGGCTTAAGGGTAGATGGTACATTTACTCAATTGGAAAGAAGGACACCATCCAAAACTGTACCGTAACATAGGACCCATGATGGGGTAGCAAAGATCATGCATACAATGCTACATGCATGATAACGGTTCTTATTTTATTTCCTGCTAAAAATTCTGTGAGCCTTACATTACAGTTACACCATCTTCCCTGCACATGAAACAAATTCAGGACCATTGAAGTTTCAGTCTGGACAAACAGCACAAACTGCGGTAAAATTTGATGATTTTTTTTACAACTAGTTTCCGGTCTCTGCTGCATGTTATTGTGCCCAATTACCCACCAATCAGACGCATGCTATCTCCGGATTGGACGGGCATGCTCCAATCAAGATCCGTGACCCAAACAGCCAAAACTAAGGCTGCATCCGAATCTATTGTCCAGAGCTAGGTCTATACAGGGTGTGCCCCCAAAAAACGCAACACTTGTATTATATACATGTATGTTAAACTGTTTTCAGTTATGTGATACAGCTATGTATTGGCTATATATCACCATGTAGAATTTGAGCAAAATTGGACTAAAATTGAGTGAAAAAACTAAGACTGAATTACCCAACCTCAAAACCTGATTTTCATCTTTCTTTCATACCCATTACATGTATGTGTGTTTTGACCACTATGCGTGTTATCCTTGCAAATTTGTTTTTAAGCAGTACTCTTTCAATTGGTCATATTTTCGCCAATTTCAGCCCGATTTTCCTTAAATTGTACATGGTGATAGCCAAGACATGGCTGTATTACATATCTGAATCTTAAAGTGAACAGTTTAATTTTAACATAATGGTTCCCGACACAGTGTTGCGTTTTTTCTGGGACACCCTGTATCGCTCCATTGGAAATATGCCGAGACACCAAGAAAATAGACCCAGCCGTAGCTCTGGAAGCCCGTTTTGGACACGGCTTTTAAATTGAGACCACGCAAGTATCTTTCATCAGCTTGATAAAGGCTAGCAGTCTGCAGCTGAAATGTCGCTACTTTCCAGCCAACATCGTAAGCCACCAAACAATCTATCTTCATCTGACTATATCCACAACAGCCTCTTCTCTAGGACTAGTTTCATTTCTTCCCTGGGAGATGGGAGGAGGAGGGGGTGGAGTGATGAAGGACTGATATTGGAAATTCAATTATAAATGCATGAGTTTGGCCTTCTTCATTGGGAAATATAGGTTATCGTCTGATGAACAGATGCAACTTGCTTGTCTTCAGGCAAATATGGAAGAGCTTCGGTGATTATTAATCGATGTAAGCCTAAAGTAAGCCAGAGGCGAGATTGCCTTGCCCTAGATCTAGATAACATTAAAACAAATCCCAATCCTGATTTTTTGTTTGCAGCCTCATTTGCACCGGCATGATCTTGCTGTACAAGTTGGCACATCGTGCTTTTCGTCAATAAGACAATCTTGCTTGGAGTTAGGGGGTCTGACACATTTCGATCCTAGCTGGAGCTCTAAGGCAACAATCCTTTCTCTTTCTCAAATAGACAATCTTTTCAGATAATCTTTTGTGGTAAATTTGTCACTTAATGTGTCACACAATGGGACAAAAATGGGAACGTGTAAGACAAAGTTTTGAGCGTTCTCTGTGTGTGCATGAAAAATTTAACGATTTTCCAAGCTATTCCACATTATTTATTGATATCAACCATCCAAGATGTGTCAGAGATGGAGAGGTGGCAGCCCAAGGGAATGAGATCATAATTTTCTTGATCAGGCTCGACGTTCTTGCACAATTTGAATAAAATTTAGATCGTTATCACAAGTGGTGAACCGCTTATCCATTTTGTACAGTGACTTGTTCAACAGTAACAAAATTAGTCCCATGGATGCTGCTGGAAACAGCCACGATGCCGTGATCAGACTTCAAAACCTACGTGCCAATTGTGTGTCCAGCCAGCTGGGTCTGTATAGTGCCGCAGACATTGAAAACTGTTCTTTGGAATCTGTGTGATTGTGATGATCCACTCACCACCGAACAAAAGCAGCACTTGACACAAATAAAGCCTCGCGAATGGCTTTCGTCTTTGCCATTTTTCAATCGTACAAAGTGGCGTTCTCTTTGCCAAACATGTTGATGGATTCTCTTGGATGGTAGTCTGGAAGCATCATTGGTTTGAATGGTCGCTGAAAAGGATTTTGCTGGAGAGAGAGGTTAGAGAGAGGTTGTATAAGTAGACGGTTTGGGCAAAAAACATCAGCCGAGATTGATCCAGACCCAGAAAAGAAAAACCATTAGAAGAATGAAGCCCTGGAGAACACAGTGCACTCCGTACATTATGGCAGGGTATATATACCCACTGTGGGAGATAACAGCTAAAAAGCTTAGAGGCTTGTATGAAACGTGACGGGTGGAAAGCGTGTAGCATCCGCTGTGTGTTTGTGGAACCATTCTAAGCCAGGCCAGCACTAGCAGTGGCCTACAGGGCAAATAATCTGGGTCCATCTCCCTCCGAGATACCTCCAGCTCTACCTTCCTAGCTTGATGCACAGAGAAACCAGGCTCTGTGTCTTCGTTACAAGGACAAGCACACTTGAGAAAATGCCCATCCCTTGGCTATGAATTTCAAGAAACTATTTTTTTTTCTTGCGTTGGGGGAGGAGTTGGGAGAGGTGAGAAGAAAAGATGTGAAAGGAAACGCCATTATCTCCAAAAGGTGTCTTGGTTTATGAAATGTCTTCCAGCATGCTACAATGCATATTAAATGTGCATTGCATAATTTATACACTGTACACATGCTGTATGTATGTGACTTTTCATCTAAATGCTAAGTGGGAATTGTTCCTGACCTAAGCTTTACATGATTTTACTTAGTTTGTTGTATTTTTTACGGAGAGAATTTACGCAGACAAAATAATGTAATCAGCATTTTCATGAAGAGAGCAGAAAGTGGCGACATTTGGACCACAAAATAATAGATGTCCATGCAGGATGCTACTATGCACACACTCTATATTAGGCTTGACTCTAATTAGATCCTGGCGCTTTCATCGCACGGTTTGATTTAAAACTACTGAACATTCCACAAAAAATGTAAAAGCTATTCCAAAAAGTACACGCACCAATATCTTGGCAAAGGTCAGGGTACTTTCCTGTTGTAGGATGAGAAAAATTTATATTCCACTTCAGTGGACAATTTGGAAATGGGTCATGAATTTCAGTCGCATAAATTGGCATGCACGCTTGCAATATACCATTAAAACCGGTCTGTCTAGCTACACGTACTGTATGCGTTGTATTTATTTGTAGGTGTGTGCATGTAGAGAGTAATACGGTTCATTTGAGCACCTGACTTGACCAAGAAAGCTTTCAAATGAGGTCACATCTACAAAGCCATTTTTATTTTGAAATAGAGTATTGACAACAAATCAAAACGTGATGAAGGCTAGCAGTTCTAGCAGCCGAATTGTCGATATCAGCAACATACATCGCGTGACTTTGATCACCTTTTTTTCTTATCTGTATCTACCGCGATGAATAACCCTTTCCTTTACTATAAATTAAAAACTTAAAAAAATTGCATCGCATCCAAAGCCCTTGGCTGCAGCCCAAGTTAAGTACAGGGGCACGCTTAGCCCAATCTAAAATGAATCCTTAGAAAACATGTAAGATAGGAAACGGAACTTTCCAAAACACAGGGGAGGAAAAACCAAAATCACAATCAAGTACAAATTGCATTAATATTTTACCGCACTAATGGCCATGCCTTGAACTTGCCCACTGTGGACCGATTTCATTCCGTACATTGCAGACGGCGCTGATTTTGCAGCCTGTATTATTTTCATCGTAATGAAACAAATATTGATCTGTTTCTCAGAAGGGCAGAGAAGACATGCTAGGCGTGGAGGAGGAATTCTCTCCCGTGATAAAATGATCAATGTGGACGAAGAAAAACAACAAACCACTGCGCCAAAGTGGGCTGCCAGAGGTAGACGGAGGCTGCTCAGCTGTTAGGGAAATACCGATAGCTAAAAAACAGTGAAGGGCAAAGGGACAGGATCCGAGTGGAACGACCTTACAAGATGAACCACTGTATGCCTTAAAACATCCTCCACACTAATTGAAAAGCAAAGAAAACAGTAAGAGGGGATACATTACAGACGATATTGCCAATCCTAATGCCAGGACTACATGCGCTTATCAGATTAGGGGACAAGCTTGTAGAAGCGCCGGCCTAGAAAAAGGAAAAGAAATACTTGCCGACGACGCTGGCAGTCTCTTAAAGCCGGATAGGGGGATTATCAAGGTGTGTTGGGCAACAGTGTGAAAACACGAGCAAGACTGACGATGCGAACTGGCATCGGTAATAACATCACGGTACGCCTGCTCCCCTGGACTTGGTAGAGGACTTGGCAAGATGCATAATGAACAGAATTAATCAAGACGCCCAATAGAGGAGACAGGCACAGTCCTCTCAGAGACCTTTATTCAATTAAACTCCAAACAAGTCGTGAATATAATTATCAGGGGCTTACTGTCTAGAGTACGTATGAACATCTCTTAAGACGTTTCAAGGTTGCTGAATTCCCCTCCATACTCAGAAGCCGTGGGTAAATCAGGAATGCGTGCGTGATAAAACGGCCCTACACCTCTCTTACTTTTGTATGAAACCGTGATTTGATAAGACACCATTTCAGCGAGAGATGCCGAACGTGTGAATGATCATCTAATCACAATCCGCCGATCCAAATGATGCCAAATCTTCTTAGTATGGATTTTAAAACTGTGGACCTGAATAAAAAGTTTCTCCAGGGGAGGGTTAGAAAGTGCAGGGAAAAATCGACCAAAACGGAATGAAGACATTTGCACCAGTCATCGTCCGTAGTTGTGAGGTTTTTAACAAACCCACTTTTTTATCTTTAAACCCTGGGTAGTCTGAAAGACGTTCACTTGAGATACATGAATATCTAGGCCTATATACGTACAAGAGAAGTTTCTTAACTTATCTCATATGGATGAATTCTGATTACTTACACCGAAGCCTTCATCAACTGAGTGTTATTCTCAAACCTACATGTAAGTCCTGAAGACTGGACATGGTGTAGTTTTAAGCCCCACACAGAACTTGGGGGCGAAAAATACTGAAAGTTTGTTGAAATCATAACGGGGCCCTAAATCCTCCCTAGTCATGCTAGTGGACATAGTGGGTTTAACTTGTCTAGACGACTATCTGGAGCCAACCTATAGGGCAATATGGTAGCACCGTCTCTTCATGTTTCAGAGTTTAGCAGGGAGCCAATGGCATTCTGTGGGACTGACTATATGAAGAGCCGATTGGATGTCATTTCAAAATGTGATACATAGGAAAATCAACCACTGGAGTTATATTAACGGCCTTCCTTCCCAACAAGCCTGCTCTCGGCCAAATAAAGCTACACTATGTAAGCAATCTGACCTATCAAGCATTTCAAAATATCATCAATATTGAACTCAGTTCACAACCACAGTCTGCATATATATAAAACCCAGCAAATATTGTAATACATGTAAATTCATCAAGCGGTACAACAAATTGCTGACAAATAAGCAATAAGAAAAAAACAAAAACAATGAGGGATGCCTTAATTACTGGAAGATTTCCATGACCATCCACAGTGACACTGTCATGAATGTGCAGATTTTGCAGCACACCGCACACAATAATTGTTCCACAAATTAAAAAAAAAATCATTATAATTTTTAGAGAAATACAAATAGCACTTTATTGACTAACTAGAGTTTAAAATGTGTATAAGCTTTCGTAGCAACAACTACTTCACCAGATGCAATGAAGTGGCATCATCAGGCAAGGTATACATAAATATGGGGGCCAAAAACTCATTAAAATTTGTGACCCAAGATTATGTTAATGTGCCACAATTGCCATGGATATACAGTAGTTACAAAATACACATCCACACATGCCATAGATGCATGCAGACACAGCACATGTAATCAACTCACATATTACAACTAACAACTTGAACATCTATGATGTAATAATGCATTGTCAATGAGCATATTCTTAGAAGTGAATGCAATGTCGCAGTGCATTCATTCTAAACATTCAAAAACATTAATGTAGTGCTCATATAATGTAAGCATTTTAATATATACATGGCCTCAAAGTCACATATCCTTTGAGGATGAAGGGCAGTTTGTCCTCTTTCAGAATTTGATTAAGTAGAGTGCGTTTCCATTACTGCAACTAAATCAAATTTATAACCCATCTCACAGGACTGCCAAAAGAACACAAAAGACAAGAAATGGATCAGAATTTTTCGGAATTACTGATAATTCAATGCGAGTGCCCAGTAAATATAAAGCAAGGCATACATGTACATTGTACAACAGAGGCTATCGAGAAAATTGGAGAAAGGTAAAGTTCATGCAAGGTGTCGTACCTGACTGATACGATTGAATCCGTACTGCTTGAAACGCTCATCATATAGAGGTACCTCCCTGTGTCCGATGTAAAATGGTTCCCAGAACGGTTTCCATTCCACGGTATAGGCGATGTTCACGGCACCAGGCGTACCCTGAGCATAGGAAACAGAAATCAGTCAATTGTTAGGAGCAACGATGATGGAGATAGAAAGTAACATGATTCTCTTTTTTTCTAAATCAAGCATTTTGAAAATTAAAGAGCATGGATCTTGGAAGAGCCAAGGGATTAATGAACACATCAATTCAAAAATAATTATTTTTACTAGTTTGTTAATAAATTATAGGATTATTTTCTGTTCGCACCTAGATTGAGACCTTATGATTGATCCTGGTAAAGTTTACCCATGGTCAGGATTGAAGATTGGGATGTATGTATTAACCTGCATACATTTATAAAAAAATATATATATTGAGACTGATTATTGAACTAGGTATTATCCTTTTGTGAAAAGTCAATCATTGTGACTTATAACAAGAGCAAAGTGAACTCAAGCAGGATTGGTTTTTATTCATATGTACATGTACTACTCAGACAAACTCAGACAAACGATTCTGACGGCGCGACATACCATCCGCCATTACTGCGGAGTCCCCACCCGCCTTTATTGTGTGGCAACAAAAGAATGTACAGTCTGTCGCCGCACTCTTTACTGCATGGTGTACGTCCCCTCATACACCGCAGGGCCAATTACATGAATCACAAGTCAGATTCGTGCATACTGTACCGACCAGCATAAATAACCAAATGTAACTTTATGGCAGTTCTTTATTATAATTTTACATGAGCATTGGACGTATAAACCCAAGGTCTTAGTTGGAGTACATGTATCTGAGACTTTCTGAGTGTGTCCCATTTAAGACAACCCGTCTGACACCTGCGTTTAGAAGCATTGCAATGTTGCAAACCATATAGGCTATAATATAAAACTCTGGTTTTGGTGCAATTGAAAAACTGGACACTCTGTCTTCAAAAGTCTTAATGATAAATCCTTACTGAGACACGTACATGCACGCTACATGTACAGAATTTGAGGCACATGCACACGAGTCAGTCTGTATGGCAACATGGAGATAAAAGCCTCCATTTCCCGGTATTAACAGTGACTGCGCCCGGGCAACTCTAGCATCACTCATGGATGTGCGGGTAATTGGCCATGCCAATCGCTAAGTGTGCCCTAAAAACGACATGTCACAAGAGATGAACAAAGCTATTGCTTGACAAAGCTGTCGCCCATCTTCAACTCAACCAAGAATAGCAAAACATGCAGCAATTTTACAATCCATGCACACAGTATACGCATGCCTCATTTTCAAATTCTACGTCTTTCACAAATTTTGGGGCATGTGAAAACTCCTCCATTTATAATAATATTATTACTGTACATAAGTCCAAGCATTGAGCACTATTTTGCATCGGAACTGTGAACTCTGAATTTATAATTGTCATTAAAAAAACACTTGGTATTTATCTTTTCCACTCAGGGTACTCATATAAAAATCCTTCTATATAATACCACTATGGCATCAACCCTGAGGCATACAAAGCCATATCCCTCCTTTACATATTACGAGGATGAACAAACATCAACGGTAAAAATTACAGGCCGAATGTCACGGTGTTGGACGGATATGGCGTGTTGGTTTGTGCAGAGGAAAGAAAAATAAAGACCAAGTCCGGAGGAATGATAAGAAACCAAAAAAGAGACCCCAGATGAATCTACACAACAAGGCCCTGGGGTTGTTATTGCACTGAAATTTCAGCTGCAGACAAAGGCTTATCGGACGGCCAATGGGGTAGCGTGCATCTGCCGGGGACTTACTGGCCTGTATTACCATTTCATCTTGAGTGGCTCAGCAGCTATGGCTAGTCCGTCATATCTCCAGTCTGTTCAACTCATTAAACTCCTCATCTGTTTTTCCTCCTTCTTTTTTCTTTCAACCACAGACCACCCTCCATGCCCGTGGATATGTAGTTAGTTTGAACATGGTTTGAATCAGGAACGCGGGTTATTAGTTGCCATGAATGATGAATCACATCAAAGTTGGAGAGATTAAAAAAATGAATAATTGGGACAGTGGCTATTCAGTTAATGATGAATCGTGACATAGGCCTACAAGTGCAGTGAAAGAGAAAAACCGCAAGCCCCGGGCAGACATACCTTTATAATAGTTGTATGCATTGTGTACATTATGTATGTGAAGGGAGTTTACAATACTGTAACAGCAATGTTCTGTACGTGTTTATTTATTTCCTGTTTGCCCGAGGGCATGACTTCTTGAAGTGTATCAGATGTAGGCAGGTGCATCCTGCCTAAATAGCTTACTGACAACAAAAAATCCCTGCACGTGCTCTGAACTTCACCGAGGGCAACGAGAGACAGAATTGCCTCGGTTACCCCCATGCTCATTGCCATGGTATTGGCACGCCCCCCTGACACACGTTCTTTTCAGGGTTGACATTTCCCAGTCGGAAAAATAACCCTCCTGGACCCTTCCACTGATCAAGCTGTAAAGTTTCAGGTTTTTTTCATCTAGTTTTTTAGACATGGTCAAAGAGAGTTGTTTTGTTAAATTTTTGAATTTTTTTCCGATTTCAATTGTTTTCCTTTCTTGTTTATTTTTCCAATTAGGTTCTTCTAATGGACTCGGTTGCTATGACAACAGCACACAGTACATGTACATGCGCAGAGTGTACACTGCAAAGATATTTTTACAATGTGCATAACTGCATACATATATAATGTACAATGTATTAAAAACAATATTGTTTCTAGTCTAAAGTTGAGTGTTCCCAGCTTGTCTGAATTTCTGTGTCATTTCACTAAAAAAACATGAAGTAATTACAAACATGTTAAAGGACCAAAAGAAAAATGCATTGGCCAAATATTATACAAGTGAAAGCAAAAGAATGTCATTTGTTTTTGGAACAAAATCATTTCCTGTGCACTGGAGGCTCAAATAATAACAAGCCAGAAAAAACTGCATACAAATTATGCAAAGTCAGAAATTGACAAAATAATTTACATCAAAGAGAGATTGAACACATTTAAACTGTGTATATTTACATATCCCACTCAAGTGTTACAGTACAGTACCAAGTCTCAGCCATCTTCTCATTCAATGGACTGGCAAAATAATTTCCAAATCTGACCGACCTCCACAAATTGCTTACAAAAACTGCGGATTAAGTGGTTGCTATGGTGACAGAAAAGGGAAAGGGGCCTCAGTGTGCAACATGTGGCTGGGAGTGGACGGTATTAATTGTTCATCTTAGCGGGGAGTGAACGGACAGCAATTTGGTGTCACACGATACCCTGAACACGTACATGTACATGCACATGCAGTATATATTTTGTTTCCCTGTACGATATATTCTGCCCTGCTGTAACGCACAACTGAACATCCTGTGATTGATTGCTATGGTAACTTGTGTGACGGGTCACGCTTTGAGCTCTTTTCTTCAGTGGGACATCATCTACTCTCCGTGATCAATGAGCATTTGGCTATGAACACAGAGTGGGTGTACCTTCAAGTCCTATAGTTTAGCGCGGAGTGACGTCATTCCAACTCGCCGACCTTGGAGCGATGAAAACAAAGCAGCAAGTTATATGGTTTTCAAGACAAAAACCTGCCAGGATTGTTTTATCGGTACTTCAAAGAAGAATGATTGTCTGAGGACAAACTTTAACTCGACAATGACAGTCATACAGAACACAATATCTGCTTCTTGACAAATACATTCGGAGAATCAAAACTAGACCAAAGACAGTTTGTATGTGATTTGTCCGCTTGCACCATGTACGTACACGTTGGTTTTCATCGGTTGTCAAGTTCATGAGAATGAAAGTACCCGGATGTCCGCACTGATCTATACATTCCCTGAAAAGCACAGGGAAAATCTAACCACTTGCATACATGTATGTTTGCAGTGAACACAGATAGTGGGACATGCATGTAGATGAAAGGCTACATGTTTTAGTGGTTGTGGAGCAATTATAAAACATGTAGCAAATATGAGGCTTTGCAAGGTGACAAAAGCGCTCCACACTTGCGCTAAAAATAGCACCGGATCTCAGACAAACATGCAAACGTGCGTGCGTGTGCGCGTGCATGTACTGTTCATACTACGTGTGTGAGACAGTGTTTGTCTGACATCCCGGGATTTTGTGACGTCATTAGTGTGGAGCGCTATTGGTATGTGGATCGGTTTGCGGAAACACCATGTAATAATCGTTCATACTTTCACACTTCTATTTCGTTCGCACTTCTCGCAAGATCTCAATGTTTCGACTAGCGAGCTTTAGTCATCATCAGGAGATGACTAGAGCAGCCAGTAGAAGCGTTGAGACCTTTAATACGAGAAGTGTGAACGAAACAGAAGTACGAAAGTACGAACGATTCTTACATGGTGTTTCCGCAAACCGATCCACATGTAGGAAATTGGGTATGATTCATATGCCAATCCCTACAGTACACTTGATACATCTGGAGTACAGCGATATAGACATTTACATGTAAGAACATACACCCTTAGCTTTCAAAAGATCCTGGGTTTGGCAAGAGACGTACCACTCCGAATAAGTACACTGTAGAAGAACAACTTAATTCACTCCCAAAACACCAACATCATTCCAAATTTGAAAACAGCTATTCAAATTGAAAGGTTTCTGAGCTCATCATAGGCCCTTACCAACCTTTGAATAAAAAAAAAAACCTTTAAAAATGCATCGTAGTGTTAACTAGCTCTCTGTGCAATTACAGGCTTTGCAGTATTAAATGAATTGCTCCGCCTATCTTTTAAGTCGTCAAAATTAGACCTAATCCCTTTTTAATGACGACTGTTTAGCGATAATGTCTGCTAATTCTCCACATAATTGCATGTTGCGGGGATGACTAAGGTCATAGACAATACCACGCTTTAACGAGAGTGCCGCAGCAAATTGTTCAGTTGAAAGCATTGTTGGTGGTAATTGTGTGCATGTATTTGCATTCAAAGTAACCAATAATGGTTAAACATACATATGAGTAGACCCACATGTGCTATGAATTGTATTGGATAATTTGTGATGTAAATGAACTGCATATAATGTAAGCCTTGTAAATAATTCTGTGTACAGTAAATTTCATGTTAAATAAACACATGTCATAATTTATTTGATTGTTTTCAGATGTGCCATATATCATGAGAGTAAATAATGTAAAATGTAGGCCTACCGGGGACAATGTTTTTTTAGATACATGTAGATGTATAGCTGTCTACAACTGAGTGTACATGTACTGATAAATAAGAATTTCTAACTCAACCATACATTGTATGCAAATCATTTCAAGATAATGTCATTCAAGTGATCAACAAATGTTTGGGCAAAAATGTATAATAAATGAGTGTTTATAAATGTACTTGGGAAATAAATGACTGTCACAAATCTGCTTGTCATTTTTCACTTAATTAATCATACATTGAATCATCTGGATATTTGCGTGCAATATCAGTGTTTTCACAGTCTTGAGAACCCTGATCATGCCGATGAAAAACAAATTTAGGAAGCTCAAAATCTTGCCAAACCGAGGGATGTTGCATATTCAGTAGGACTACTTCAGTCTGCCGCAACTCAAGATAAAACCCTTGAAACTGAACGGCAAGGATTAATTTCGGTGCTGAGGAAACACTCCAGATACCATACAATACACAGCAAGGCATCACACAGTATCTGTCAAACATGAATACGCATACAAAACGTACATCTTCTGTTTTCCTTCCTCCATGATACATGTAACCAGTACATGTATCTAGCCTTACAGTCTCAATCAAATTTGGAAAAATGAAACCCGTTGTTCCCCGTTCTGTTTATTCTATTAAATACTGAACAAATACAACCCTTTAACTTCAACCTTGAATAAACCTAGTAGAGGCACTTCAAGGTATATTGATCTCTGAAGTCTCTTGATATATGTCCGTTCCAAAGCAATATGAAAAATATTAGAACTATTATTAAAAAAAAAAAACCCTCAATATCCGCAGTTCCGGACGCAAGAACTCACAGTCTGATGCGAGCACGTGCCGAAGCAGGAAATTATTTTTCCAAAGCTTCATATATGTACATTGTATCTGTCTGAGGTTTACAGAGGCAGTTCAATTTTGTGCACCTGAGAAATGTGCCTTCTGACGTCCAAGGAAAAGCAGTTTAAAGACGGCTTATATTGCATTTCACGTTGAAATAAGATTTTTATAACAAAGTGATATTGTTGAGTAGGATTCTCAAACTTTTCCAATGTGAAAAATAATGAGATAAGTCTACCAGTACCCAAGAATATGGCGACAGAGCATTTAGAATTACAGAAGCAATTTGTGATTTTTATAACCTTGATCATCCCAAACACATCGGAATCATTTTGTTGGACCTTAAAAACACTTGGTCCAGTACACATCACAAAGGGGACCATCGTGGTCCAAAACCCACAGAAACAAAGATAAGTACACCGTAGTGTGCCACTTTAAAATTTGGGAAAATTCCAAGCGAAGAAATTGAGGTTATTTAGGGTTTAAAGAAATCACATCACTCCGTTCCGGGCAGAATATTCAATAATATGGCTGAGTACCATTCAGGTACAGTACAATGTACTCCCAAGGTAGATGTCTTTATTGAAATATTGCCTGTGCAAGCTACTTCAGTAATGTCATCAACCATCCTAAAAATTGCCCCCCTTTTTTCCCTTTTAGAAATATGAATCATCTAGGCATTGGCTTTCATTTGAAGTAATAGCAATGGACAGCAATTTCAATTCATCAAACGTTTATGGAGAAATCAAAAAGTGACATGTTTACGAGATACTTGATGTGAATATTGAGTCTCAGTTGAAATTGAATGATAACAGTGTCCTGGGATTAACTTCCAGATTAAGTATTTTGGGAATACAATGAGATATAATTAATTCTGCTTCTTTTATTATCTGTTTGATGGTGCTCGTCTTGTTGAGCTGATCGAGGGCTCACTTTCAATTTCAATGATTGATTGATTGGGTATACTTTACTTGATTCGTCCTGCTTTTAGGCCTCTGCTGCTGATAGAGTGTTCGGTCCTATTGGATAAATCATAGCCATACTGACATGTACGTGCCATGACAGTGTACTTAATGGGTCATTTCATCAAGATGGTCCAAATGTACTCTATATTATCCTGCGTAATGACTTCTAGGTATAAAATTAACTTCCTATTTGGGAAGAAAGATCGATGACTGCATTTAAATTTGAAAGATAAAACTGTGGCTTTGTACCTAATAAAGGATAATAGATGGTACATAACATTGCAGGGGACACATAAAATAAATCTTAATTGGCCCAACTTGCAGACTTGGTGCAATGAACCTCATCAATTCTGTGAGCTGAACCATCCTTACCCCATCATTCCTTGACTGACAATAAAACAATGGTGAAAGATTTCACAGCACACAATAGTGGATAGCAATCTCTTTTAATAATCCTCGAACAAATCTAATGGTGGGTAGCCGTGTCAGTCAGATAACAATACAAAATAAAGAAATACAAGTACCACTTTATTGACAGTATAAAATGTGCATGAGCTTTCGTAGCAACAACTACTTCATCAGATGCAATGATTGCCTTGATGATGCCACTTCATTGCATCTGATGAAGAAGTTGTTGCTATGAAAGCTTATGCACATTTTTATACTCTAGTTAGTCAATATAGTGCTACTTGTATTTCTTTATTTTATATTGAACAAATCTATACACAGACAAGATTTGGTTTTGCTGAGTTTGTTCATTTTTAACAGGAAGGTCTTTCATTACAAAAACTTCTGGGAAAAGTCTGGACAAATGATTTCCATGCTGTTGAACTCAAACCTTTTGGCATGATTTGATCGTGTACACAAGGTTTGCAATCTGGATACTGCAAATACTGACAGTACAATTAATTCAGCAGATGATTTTTTTTTCCTACTGTAGCTCACCACAATTTGCATGTTGGCTAAAGCTGTCCAAAATTCAAGGAGAGTCGTGTACATGTAGGATGTATCGACACTGTATACCGGTACCCTCAAAACGGCACAGGTCTGCAATGTAAATTCTGACCACTGCTCTATCTGCGGAGTCTCTTTCCAATATTTTCTGAGGTGTGCAAATTTTGGAGCTTTTGAAATTAAGCCGACAAATAGCTCTGCAATTGCGCGGTCTGACTGCTCCTGTGCAGCATTATTCAAGTGCACGACCTGAGTCGCTGCCGACAGAGCAGATGTCCTGATCAAACATCAATGTTGCCGCATAAGCAGTTCTGCAAATTCAATCTTTCTTTTTCTTTTTTTTTGATCAGTGATCTCTGCCTAAAAACCTGAGGCTGCTGCTTGGCAAATATTAGCCAGGACTGTAGCCAGGTAAATAATATATCTTGGCAGTTTGAATGCACGGAACCTCTGTTATTTGCACTTGTCACATGTGATCACACGCTCACCAACTACAATATGTGCATCTAGGCATAAACGGAAAAATATATTCATGGTATCACAGGGGTGCCTAAAAACTTGAATCTGAATCAAATATCAGTATCTTGATACCTACAGGCCCTGGAAAATATGTCTTTACATTTCATGGTGTACTGGGCTAATTTTCACTGTAATTGCCTTGCTGTTCTACTCCTTCACAGAAATCCTGACCAATGCCGATTGCTGAATCATGTTTCAGTGCAACACTGAAAGCGCTCGATTTACACAAACAACTTTTGACAGGCCGTTAATAAACTTTGCACAGGTTGTCACAGTGGGTCTGGTTCAATATTATCCTACATTATTGTTCCATTGCCAATCAGACTAACTGGACAGGGCAAACAGTCCATGTTGACATTTGCTACAGTGTTACATTGTAAATCATTCAAAGCTGCAGACACAGCTAATATTTGACTAGCTCAGAAAGAGATTCTGTTCTTGGGAAAGAAAAGTACATGTGAGATAATTGGTCAAAGATACATGTGTCTATTACAGACGTGTCAGACTACAGTTCCGTTTGTAGTATCTTAGTACCTACTTCTAATCATATCAAAGTATCGGGAAACTTAAAGAATAGCGTTCCGCACTAATGACGTCACACCACGCGCGACGCGCACACATACTTCCACTCACCACACGTTTGCATGGCCACGTTGCACTAACTTGCAATGTTTGTCTGAGGTTCGGTGCTATTTTTAGTGCAAGTGCGCAGCGCTATTGAATGTCCATGTACACTATATAAGATTGTACATGAATATAGCATCAGTTGATATGAAATGCTTGAAAATGCAATGAAATGGGCCTGACATGTTTTATAGTGGAGGGATCTTTATCACCTTTACCACCAAAGATCTTGCTAGGAGCGAAACGTGTCAGGCCCTCCTAACTCCAAGCATTTTATAAATTTCAGGTCATTATTATTGGCCGATGAGCAGTTTACAGAAGTTTATTACTTGTATTAATATTAAAGGTTTAACTACATGTACAATGAAAAGTGCAGACTTCAATAAGATTCAAAGTTTTGCATGGTGGAGACTAAAACTGATTAAGATTTGCCGACACAGCATGTACAAGTTTTTTACTAACCAGTTCTCAGAGCCACTAACCCAATAACATTACATGTACTTTATTTATCTGAAAATCATTACTCAGAAGAGTGTTTTGACATGTTTTCATATCTACTTTATGGAGGAATAAGAAGGGATATTTCCTTCACTGTCAAGATGAGTTCCCCTTATCTCTACTTCTACGCATATATCGCCTGGATATCTATTACAATGTAGCTTCATGCATAGTGTATTGATGGTTTCTTGATCGATCCACTTAACAGCGGGTCCTGATTCTACTTCTGCATATTGTTTTGATATCTGTCTGCATGCATAGTGTTTTGCTATCTAGGATATGATTATCAAATATCGCTGCTTCAGGTCACCAGTTTTATCCCGTCGGATAATATCAAAAACTGTTTGCTGAGCTGGAAAATGAACTAAACCTTTCTAAACCTCCCTTGACAACTCAAAATCAGTCAAAGGTCTTGAGTGATGGCCCACTTTGAATTGGTGCATTAAAAAAGCGCTGAATTATTCAGGAGATGCATTGGATGGTTGTGCCTTCAGCCGACGGTTTGAGTGCTAATCACTGACAATCTCAGTTTCTCTGACGGCGCTATCAACAGCAAATCCTGGAATATCGTCGCATCCTCGTGCAGTGGTCCTTCTTTGGTCAATGACCCATAGAGAGCGCTAGACACGTATGTGTGTGTCATTCATCACTCACTCTAAAAAAAAAGCTCCGTCTAAACTAATCAAATTAACAACTTGACAATCTCAGACTGGCCGTGCTTTTTCCCTGCAATCCTCTTTGCCATTCGACTAAAAAAAGAAGAAGAAGAAAAAATCTTGAAAAAAAAATATGATCCTTTTAGCATTTTCATCTGGATAAAGTTCTGTAAATCTCATTCCAGGGGGAGGGATTGAAAGAGGGCATGAAGTTGAAACCAATTTGCAGCTCAGTGAGATCCGAGCCAGGACCGAGAAGGAATGACACGAGGGACCAAGCGAGAGTCCAACTTGCTTGCCACCAAGAGTAGGTCTTGCATGAAACCTGAACACCATATGAAAGTTAAATGGCTAGGGGCCGAGCAAATCCTATCAAACTGATAGAACGTAAACCTCAAGGGGAAGTAAGACTATCAAGTGCTGGTCTGGAGATGTTCTAAACCAGCAACTAAAATTCTGATGCTCTTGTGATTTTCCGTTAAATTTACAAGTTGAACACATCACAATCAAATGAAAAAACATGTCCATTAATTCCCACATGAAGGAAACTTCAAGTACATGTACATTTCTTCTGCATCAAAAACCGTAAAAACCTCTACATTTTGTTGAACAACAGATGCTCTGAAGTAGAATGCCAACCACTTGCGCATAAATTGGCCTTTGAGAATTTCTTCTGGTCTAGAGAAAATTAAGGTAGCACGAAAAGACTAACTAGGAGAAAAACTACATTTAGCTTTCGTAGTAACAACTACTTCATCATCTGGTCTAGAGAAGTTGATCTCTTTCAACGACTTTCCTGGTGGTCTAAATGAATGCCAGGCCTTTCTGAAGAATTTGTGACGTTCCTGATATTCAATGCTCAAGGTACAATGAACTATGTACATCTTCAGTTATAGCCACGACAACCAAGTTCATCCTGTCATGAATAAACACCGGGACAAAATACACATCATTACCGCTCAAAACAAATAAACCTTTCCTGTAAGCTGAAGTGTCTGGCATTCTCTACACAATGCAAACCATCCCAGAAATGTTTCACAGAGAGGTCCTGGACTGTGACTTGTTATTAGTTTCTCCATTGAGATGACAGGAAGTCCAGCCATCTAACATACTGGATCCATTATCAGTAGACTCATAAGGCAAACCGGATTCTCTCATCAATTTCTGCATTTAACACTTTTGATTTGGTTGTTTTGTAAGACTGGGAGGGAGTATGGATAGAAGTACATACTGTATGAGGAAAGAGAGAGGAGAAGGGGAGCATTGAGGAAACTGACTAGACTGTCTATTCCAGGCTACGAGGGACATTGGGAATACTTGGACTTTGAGGGGGAGGAAAAATAGGTGTGCCCTAGCCGTGCTGGGGACAGGCATGCTGGGAACAAATGGGAATGGTCCTGCCTCTACATGTAGTGAGGAGATTCTTCAAAGCTGAGAAAACCTTTCTAAACAAGCAATATACAAATGCTTGGAGTTGGCTTGTACACGAGGAGGGCCTGATGCATTTCGATTCTAGCGGGATCTTTTAAAAAGGCTGAATGACCAGCTGAATGGTCATTCAGCCTTTGAGAAAAGATCATGCTGACTGGCTAAGATCAAAACGCGTCAGGCCCTCCTACATGTAACTCCAAGCATTTGATATATTTCAGGTAATTTTGGCTGATGAGCAGTTTGCAGTAGCTTTCCTATGACTGGCTAAATATGGGCAGACTCTTCGGGAACTTGTTTTTTACCCTACATAAACGTCTGTACATATACAAGTATATAGTGGTTTTGAGGCACCACCAAGTCCAACACGAAGAAATAAAACCTAAGTGGAAAAATTAAATATTTAAGATACAGTAATTGTATTACATGGCTGGCCTTTAGTTTGAAACACAGATTGTACAATTTCTTTGTCCATAGAATAGCATGTACAGGACTACATGACAAGCCTGTTTCAAATCATTCTATCTCACTTACACTGCACTGACGTCTGCTTAACTTGTTGCTTCTCCGATTCACCAACAACCCCCAAAAAACGTTCAAATTTGAGCCGCAAACACATAAATTGACCAAATTTGCAGAAATATGTGAAGTGGAAACACAACACCAAGGTGTTGTTGCCCCATGCAGAATATCAAATTTAATGCCCCCCTCGGTGAATTTTGTAGCTCAGTGGTGGTAACAATTTGATCCTAGATCTTACATGGTCTTAGTTAAAATCCAGACCAAATCAGAATTTCTCTCAAATGACAGCAGTAAAAACTCCCACAAATGTTTTTTTTAATGTCTGGATTAGATTTCTCATGTACACACTAAGTCTGGATACAGGGCATGTGTTCATACAGGGTGTTCCCATAGCTCCATCGTGTTCCTAATCCCCTACTCTCTCTCTCTCTACTATGTGTTTGTAAGTCGATGAAGGATGAAAACTCGTTTTGACAGAAGGCAACACAACAATAGAGACAAGCATGCTACCAGTGCAAATGGGTGATGCCGGTGTAGAGTCAGGGATGGATTTCACCAAACACCATAGAGTTAAATAAAAAACAAGAGTGCACGCTTCGTATTCAATGTGCGTGCTCTCGGCACTCTGGCACGGACGCGCAGCCGCCATTTTAGTTGGGGTGACTGAGCAACCGCAGTAGAGTCCAAAAACGGTACCCGGATGTTAATCGAAGAACTGCGCACACTGTGCGTGACGCGACGTATATTTTATGCACAGTGCTGCGCGCACGAACCAGGGTAAGAATATTTACGCACAATTTGAAACGGGACACGCGCGTTTTCCCTTGTTTCCTTATTGCAATGGCGCTGGCCATGGTTCGAGCAACACGCGCAGAGTGCACACTCTAGTTTTTTATTTAACTCTATGCCAAACACCCATCTCAAGATGAGTTGTCAGTATCACCATCTATAGTGATTTGTATTGTGACATCACACATTGCCTAGCAACTAAGATTTGTTTTACAGTTCACTGTGAAACCAGCCCCAGGATTGGCTTTTACCCTGGGAAAAAAGATTCCCATGTGAAAAAGCAATAGCTGTAGCGTTACTACCATATAATATATACATGTACATGGATTCCATATCACATTCAGACTGCTGCTTGGAATTAAAGGAATTAAAAACAGGAATTAAAAACCAAATACAAAGCAAACAGACAACATTTTGAAAGCTATGGCTGAGAATGACTTTAAACCAGGTTAAAAGAATGATTCATGTGTGAACAATGAATGACAGGTGCTGTACATATAAACCCTTTACTAGTGAATCCTTAGGTTTGGCTCCATTCCATTTCCAATGTTACCTTGTTTTGTAAGAAATATTCTATGCTACCCTTTCACAACCAGATCTGAGAGAAATCTCCCAGGCTTGAAAAGACCAGCGCCCATTTCCACTGGGAATGTGATAGCATGCTCGGAAAATAATTTACAAGTAATAAAGTTTCTACTCTGTTTGAGCACCAAGAAGGAAAGAAGTGTAGAGAGTGGGGAGAAAAAACCCACCAAGCAGTGAGCAGAAGTAAAATGTCTAGATCTGCTTTCCCGCAGACTGACAGTGGACATGGGTTTTATAGATTTCCGCTCCAGGCACAAGTACACCGCCTGATATGAGAAAACGGCTCACGTTACTGAGGGAATGATGAGTATTACCTAAGGCCATTATTGGACTGCGGTGGTACAATGCCTCATCATGAGTTGTCCCAAAACTGTCAGCGAACATCCGGGGCCGGGAACAAGCCAGCGAGCTGGCAGGCTGGCAAAACCCGGACAAGATACCGTAAATTCTGACAGACCAAGTATTTTTTTATTGGTTTGCCCGTGGTGGTTGAATGATGGCGGGGTTGTCGGCGTTTTGACATTTTTAACTGTCAGAGACGAGCCAGTCCACGTGTGATTACAATTTCACTTCCAGTCAAACGTAATTATTCACCTGAGTAAACAAGCAAGGTGCTACACATCTGGACAGTAATTCTGCACTTAAATCTCTTTGAGCTGACAAGGTGAAAGAACTAAGAATTTTGGTATTTGACTTGAGCCAATTTTTAAAAATGAAAATCTGTATTAGTCAAAGCACTGTTTTGATACTTTTTGCAAGTTATACTTTATCACAAAGGGAAAAACAATAACTGCTATATATTGGTTACTCTCTGAATTCAGACCGAGTCAAGATGACTATGGGTTTGTTCACACTTCACTGCTAACTTCGCTGCTAACTTAAAATTAAATGTGTGCAGTGTAGCCACCCTATGCCTTCATGTCATAATGCAACAACACAGTCAGATAAGAAAGCATGGAACCATCAGAAACTATTGAATTTGAACTAGAATCATTTGGATAAGGAGTGTGTGAGTGTTGGTGATGATATTGCCTACTCCAGATTGACTGTCATCTAATGATCTTTCTTACAATTGACTGCATTGACCAATCCTCATGGCACAGCTACATTATTGGCTGTGTTAACTCTTAGCTGTACACTACAATGTTGATGTGGATTGAGCAATGAGCCGCAGCCACTGCCGATAATGAACCAGAGACTCAAACAGTAACCACTCCTTCCTTACCCATTCAGGCCTTTTTGGGCTTTGCCTGTGGCTTCGGTTTTGTCTCCATTATCCAAAAGCTGAATTTACAGGTTATGATTTTTTGTCAAAGCTGAAGCTTCATTTTCTTGTTCCAAACTCGAGTATGTATAGGGCCTACATGTACATGCAGACATGTACAGTACCTCAAAGCCGTAGGCAAAATCCACTATTTCAGACCTGTTTAATATAAATCAATACTGAATCATGGAGCAAAAAGCTGGATCTGGAACACAGTGCTCAGGCATTTGGAAAAGGCACACAGAAATCATCAATAGATTGGGTAAAGGTTTTTCAACCAACTTCTGGCAAGAAATCTCACCACAAATCTTCCATATCAGACTTCCATATCAGACCAAAGAGTCAGCAAAACTACTTTCCTTTTTATTGCTTAATTTGCCAATGTTACACGTCACAAAATTGTCTCATGTCAAATCGCAGAACCAAATTTTACAAGGATATTCCAGTGAGTACCAGATAAACATGTTAATGAAGAACACTAGATTTTGTAATTAATGCACAAGTTTGGCTCCTCGGAAATGTAGTGTTCTTGGCTTTGGACAGTCTGGAGACAAACAGCAGACAGTCTACATTGTTCTTGATATTTGATAGCAGGGCGTAGATCGCAACGACGAAATTGAAAATCAGCTTGAATCATCGTTTAGATAATAGAATGCGCATTGGTAAACACGTGAAGCATCGGCTTGGTAGTCCAAGTTTTCCCAGTACACATCTTCAAAATCAAACGGGACCAACATTTAATCAGGGCGACTAATTCTGGTAAGCAGCCTCCCTACGGCATCTTGCCATCAGTCTAAGGGAGGAGAAGGAGGCCATGTACATGTAAAAGCAACATGCAGATTTCCTTGATCTAATGAAATACTGGCGGGTTAAAAAAAATGCAAAATTCCCTGCTGCAATCGGCTGCGATCCGTGGAAATTGGAGACGAGTCATGAATTGCAGATGAGGTCTTTTTTTCCCCTTTTTTTTTAACTGATTGATTGCGGTAAGCGGTGGTGATGTTTGTGCAGTATATCTCCTGAGAGTTGTGCCGGCCGCATCTCAGGTTTTTTTTTCCTTCTTTAACTCCTTTCGCGACATCTCGCAAATTAAATCATGGACCAAATGAAAATGGGAGAAAAAAAAAATCACCGAGGTATCGTACTACTTGTCCGGCACACCTGTTCATCTGTGCAAGGTGCATGCATAATCGGCACGGCTTCAAATTCGCCGACATTTAGCGCACGGTACCGTGTTTGGCAATAATCATCAAGTTACAGCGCCGCATGAAAATTATCCACCGATGCACACGTTTGCGGAACAAAATGGCATATTTCATATTGGAGTGTTTTTATACTTGACACTGATTGGCTAGAAGTAGCCTTCACAAGTATGAGATGATATCGGGTGACTGGGTGGGCACTTGATGAACCAGATTATCAAACCTATTCGGGTTAATGTGTACCAAGTTGCCTGGAAATCTGGGAAAAAAAAACAAAATCTCAAACAAAAAGAGAAATAATGTGGCTGCTCGGCTCGTTGGCTTGCAAATTTTGCCCAAGTTCAGTGATTCCATCTCTGTGCGCTTGCATATAGCTTGAGGATACGTGTTCATGTATGTGTTTCCCAAATTACCTGAGGGGAGCAACATACGTGATATATTGCATACTGTACGTACTCTACAGGAATTGTATTTTATCAAGTGTAAATTGCAGCTGGTGTGGGTATGCTTCATGGTCTGAGGTACGTCACTGGCTGAAAATGTGAAGGAACTACAAGAACGAGATGACGAATTCAGCCAATACTGCAAGTTACTACTGTTCCGCTGCTAATGTTTGATATAGGTTCCGCTACAGGATCAATGGAAGCAGGAGGCCGCTACGTGATGTAACTATAACTAACCACACTACAAAATGCGCACGCACACGGCACACCCCAACTTGCTTTTAGCCAAGTATCAGTTCAACAGGACATAAAGTATTTACATATGGTCTACATATATTTCATGTGTATTTGATTCTGAAAACTACGCATATGCATTATGCAGGCAGTCGTTGCCATGGCAATGGATGTGTCTAGAATACAGTGTGACTGAGTAAATGTAGGCCAAATTTGGAAATAATTAAATTTCTAAAGCTGTTCATAGTGCATTTATATCACTGTTTATAAGCTTCAAATTGTAACAAGAAACCCACGGTTTATATATATATTTCCTTATGATATTAATGTACCGGTAGGCCTACTTATTTTCAAATTTCCAAATCAAATGTATCAATCGTCGGGATGAATTGGAGTGTACTTTCTTATTGTACATTATAGTTTACCATTCGTTTGGTGCCAGACGACTATGCACAGATTGTGTGTAGTTCTAGATTCTCCCACATCATTTCACCGTGCAAGTCTGCCGAGTGCCGATCGACTCTTACTCTGGGCGCTTTCACAGCAAAAAGGGGCAAAGATATGCACAAAACAAATATTGTGTTTGGCAGTGCAGGTGCACATTTGTCTGCCTTTTGCCATCCGTTCCTTTCTATTTTATCAAGGCGGTAAAACTTGTGTTTCTTTTGTGCAAAGACCTACCCCGTCCCCGTGCAACACCTAAAGAAACAGATTGACATGATAAGGCATTAGGCATGCGTGTTTGTCTACTGATTGTCAAGGTATTGGCCTAAGGCACTGGTGTAGATAACCACATGTCAAATTAGCTTGGACTGGCTGTACTGTACAGCACATGCATTGGACACTACTGGTAATTGTAATGAAGGAAGAGACAGACTGGTCATGGTGATTTTCACACCTTAGGCCAAGTTAGTGGACCTATAGTAGGTAGCTCCACAGATGAAGTCAGGGTGAATTTGCATTGTGCATTGCACGAAGCTTGCAACATTCAAGTTGATGATCTATGATTTGACATGTGCTTTTTGCAGTTTGGCTTCTCCAGTTAATTAAAGTCAATTGAGAAATTGTCAACGTATAATGTGCACATGAAGTGCATTCCATCGCTACTGTTAAGTAAGAGCAGGATTTGTCCGGCATCCGTGGCATCAGTAGACTTGATCCAGTCTATTACCAAATAGACCCTACATACTTCATGTCTCCTATTATTAGATTGATATGTAGGCTTTTGTAGGCCCTACAGGTACAATACTTTGCAAACTCTTGTTAAAGGGCTCTAATATAATGTTGAATACTTTCATTCTAATGTTGAAGAAGAGCAACTTCACAAGTTGCTCTTAATAATAGATAATATTAACATATTAAATTTTAAATTTAAATATCAAACCTTGAAAGAGTAACAACTCTTCGAACACATAGAAATCACACCCAAAACTGTCCTTATTTTCAGTGAAGTTTTTATAATGACCATTTTCCAAATAACAAGAAATGGGAAAAGACAAAGCGAAATAAGATACATGTACCATTAACCATCCATATCGTAAAATTTGTTCAAGTGCATTTCCAATTACTACCCTACAAAAATTGATTGTCGAAAGCTATAAACCCTGAAACTTAAGCCTGGGTATACGGTCAATTTATTTTACAAAGCTTCCCTCCTGTACTGTGCATTCCTGAAAACGTTATATAAACAATTTGTTGGCAAAATATTAAGTGTTTAGTATAGAGAGGCATACCAGAAATGTTTAGATGGCTTTGTACAATTTATTACTAACAGTTCAGGAGGCTAAAGAATGGCTGGCCTTGAACACAGATCATCTACTTCAGTATTCATTTCTGCTCTGGGTCCAAGCTTCCATGGACGATAAGTACCACAAGTTTAACTAGCATGAGCTATGTACATGCTCAATTACCGTACATACAAAATTTGGAATTGACTAGCAGTTCTCTAAGTCAATTTGTAGGTGTTGTGTGTACATGTATGGTGCAAGTACAAGACAACTCATTATATCCATGGCAACTGTACCCAAGGCAACGAGTACCCAGGTCATTTTGTACCCTGAAGCAAACTCGTACTGAAGGCAAATCTCACTCACTGTCAATGTATCCATGTGGAAGGCAACTCATTCCCAAATCACATCCAATTTGCTTGTATGCATGCACACTCGTCAACTTGAACACTTGAAGTGTAATCGTACCCAAGTCACAAGTTCTCAAGTCAACTTGTTCAATGTACAGGGTACATGTACACAATGTATGTATGTATATATATTTTCCTCAGTTTGGTGGCTCTATACATTAAGTTGACAATGTTGCATTGGATACGTCCACTCTGTGCAATTTTCTAACTTGTAACTTGTAACTTTTATTGTACATGTATTTTCTGTGCCTTTACCTTGGTTTTTATTCCACAACTGTATTAGATGTGTGTATTTGTGCATATATACATGTAGATGGTTGTTATCTTTTGTATGGTGTTTTATATCTGTAATGTGTTTTTTATCCAGTGGAAGCTAAATTTCTATGTACATGTATGTTTTTAAGTGGACAATAAGTTTAATGAATGAATGAATGAATGAATGAATGTACATGGGGATGTATGTAGATTTTTTTATGCAAGTTTAAATAGCGTGGTAGACTATGTGTATGGCGTTTGGTTGAGTTAACCAAACATGACTGGTTCATGTTCTGGGACAGTCATCATGAAGCTGATTTAGTTCTGTGTTTTTCATATCTAGTGAATCGGATGAGATGCAAGACACCATTGAATCTGTATTGAGACTTGTGAGTTGTGACTTAAATTGTGACTTGACTTGCACTAACCAGTCTAGCATGGACTTCCATGTTCTCATACATATAATTTGAACCTTTTTGTTTTGACCACTGACGGATTGTGCCTGGTTTGCAGAAAATATTTGGTGCAAAGATTGCATTGATGTGACATGGCTTATAATGCTGCATAGTATTGTACATAGAAGACCTCATCTTCATGAACACCACTATGATGAATACTGAGATGCTGTGACGAATACCTCCTAGGGCTCTCAATATTTTGGCTTTATAGTCCCACCAAGTCGTGACTCATACCAGGTAATGTACCGACACAGTGCACGTTGACATTACGTTGGTGCGTGTACATGCATGTGAAGATATTGAACAATTCTGCAGATCCCATGTCGTATTCACACATGTACTATTCAAGTGTACAGAACATGTGCCTGCAATACGTGCACATGTAGGCCTACACATTTCGACTCATATTTTTAACAATGTATGGTTCATTCCATATCCGACCGGGACACAATTCATGATGTTTGCCATTGTTGTACATAAAAATCATTTTAGGATACATGTAATTTTCTACATAAGGCACGGAGACTGGTTTTATTTAAATTTAGACTGAATCAATAAAATTCAATATGCATTGTTAATTTGCTGATTACAAAATAGGATGCTGATTCTCGAAGAGCTTGACGATATGACCCATTTACATGTACACGACTGTGTACACATAAATACTACACGTTCAATGATCATTTTTTCATTCATTTGATTTCTCACAGGGCGACCGAGATTACAAATCTGTGATGGCCTTGGATATCTAGAAATGAAAATGAAAATGCAACTTGCAGACTGTAAACATCTGCTTATGATACAAACAGATGCCTTGAACAAATCAATGCTATATGCACATTGTACATCAGGTCTGCTTTTATTGAATTAATTATATATAGCAAGAATTAATTAAGTACATACGTGAGTTGCTGTGAAAAACAAAAGGCGGGACGAAACACACAAATATGTATTTAATAAAAAAAAATGAAATTTATATGGAGTTTTCCACTTGTAAAATCTTGTCTGGTAGAAAACCTTATCATCACAAAGTTTCAAGTTTCTTATCCCCCAGACAAAATTTGCGACTGTTAATCCTGGGCTGGTGGCCTCGTTAACAACCACCGTTCAAATTAATTTGTAATGAAGGTGTGGGCCTATAGCTGGTAAAGCCATCATCTGTGAGCTGAGCGAGGTGAACCATCCAAGCAAGCACGGCTGGCGGGTAACGGTTACTAATGAAAACGGCTCTGCAGGGCCACATGGGAGTGTGACGGGAATGCAGGCCATCTACTATAGACTACCTCAACCCCTCCTCAACCCGTGAAACTCATTTTCCAGGGGTAATCAAGTGGACTGGATAGCGTCTTGTCCTCAAAAGAAGGGGAATAACAGAGAGAAAGAGAGGGTAGGGTAGAGAAGGGATCCAGAAAGAGACTGATGAGAGGAATGAGTGACTCATGAACTAGTCTGGAGGTTTGGTCATGTTGTGACACGTGGTAGCCTTTATAAATTACACAAAACAGTAAGAAGAAAATCTGTCATCTTCTGTTCTAGTGCCTGCATCACCTCGATCCCCCCAAAAGAACAGGTCCACTCTGATGCTCTGTGTACATATTGTACCCTATCAGCACAAACTAGAATGTTTTGGAAACTCATACTTGTGATGATGCATGCACTTTCTCCTCACGGATATAACGGTACACGACTGGTTGTGGCGTATCAAGAAAGTTTGGTTCCCATGTATGAATTGTGATCCCTGCTTTCAAGTGCAGCAACTGAAGATGAGACTTTCCCTGGTCACCTTGGCAACAGGGAAGTTTAGGGGAAGAAGGTAATTTCCCTCCTATTACTAATAGGAGGAGAGCTGGGAGCAAAGTCCTGCTTTGCTTTGATGACATCAAAAGATGGGAGAAACTTCATTGATCAAGTACATTGTCATTCTCAAGTTAGAAATCGTACATGTGATAGCTAAAAATTCTGTCACATCATGGCACTGAAAATTAGTTTACAGGCACTATTTAAAATTTTGGGGTACCAGTAAGCTAGTATGATGTAAAATTTCAATTGGCCAATAAAGAGAATTGCACTTTATTTTTATGATCCACTCAGAAAGATAAACTTTGGACAGAACAAACTTTCAACTATCAAATCGAACTGCACAAACTACCAACTCACTGCATACATGTAAGAATCATGGCACAATATATTTCGTAGACAATTTCCACGAAATATGCAAATAAGCCATTGCCTTATTTGCATATTTTGTGGAAATTGTATGCCAATACGCATTTAGCACAATGGTTTAAGCTTGCAGTACATGGTCTTTTGCCAATCAGTGTCACCAATAATGCACCTGCATACATATTATTTGCATAATTGACGGGAATGTTTTGTTTTTCAAATGGCTCATATTGAAAAAAAAAAAACATTTGGTGTAGTAACACAGTCCTTGAGCATTGCAAACCTAATACATTGTACAGGTACATGTAGGCTATTTGGATGGAGGACTAATGATGTAAAAGAATTGGAACGAAGAACAGTGTACATTTTATAAGTTTAAATGTTGGGAAATGAAATTAGCTATATAGTGCTTTTGCCACAGATATGTACACGTATGTACATTATGCACATTGTACATCTGAACATGACTTTAAACCTTTTAAAAGGTTGCCATGTCCTCATAGTCCAGTACATGTATGTGAGATTCACATCTGCCCGCTTGTGTACACAGTAGGATGGAGATATGTGCATATAAAATAGTGAATGGTGAATGTAAGTAAATGACTGCACGTTCACAGCAGAGTGTGAACTATACGTGTATACGGCATGTACAATATAATACCTGTGTGTGTGCATATTCATACATGAATGGTGCACGTTTGGTTTGTGAGTAAATGAGCTAATGCAGTTAGTTAGCCATTGCAATTGCTCGTTTATGAACATGTCCGCACAAGCTCTCAATTTGCATGAGGAATTGCAAGATGGATGACTGGCCCAATCAATTCAACAGTAGAATTATCTGAAGAGGATCATGTTTGACTATAAAAAGAATACAAATTCATCAAATGCATCCATACAAATTTGCCGATATAAAAAAATGCGGTGATAAATGCGGTACGTCACTGGAGTACACCATTGCATATTGGGATGCTGATTTTGGGAAAGGCACATTTGCAATGGTCTAAAACACGATTCTTTTAATTTTTTTTGGAGTTTTTATTTTGTTATGATTTGCTCTCAATACACATAATGATAAGAGTTACTGTACATGTCCTGTATCTCCTATACATGCATGTATCCATGGGCACATTCATGGATGACTAGTTAACTACATATTTTGTGTTTTGTAGTGAATTTAAAATGATTTCAGAATGGTGTTCATTCTCTTAGAACTGTGCAAACTCCTCTCATATTCACTTTGATACACTGACTTTGCCACATCCTGCTGCTAGGCAACCATGTGTCATGACCCAAGCTGCAGTACTTACATGTACAATGACTTAAGAAGAAATTGGCCTAATGTTGTCAAAACGCATCAACAAAGTGTGGAGAATTAAAATCTCATTAAAATCTCACAGCCAGATATTAAATTGATTTCTTTGTGGACGCTGCCTAGATTGCCTCGCGGCATGCATCTTGACACAATGGTTCTTAATTTCCTGGTTTTTCTATACTGTGCCCAGCAGCGGAATTTGGACCAAAGAAAAGATTGCAATTAAGGAACAAAGACGTGAATGGTATGATTCATTGCATGCTTTGTGCAACCTTAGCACCCAATAAAATCACTTCAAGATGAAAAGGGGGGAAAAAGAAGAAGAGATAAATTGAATTTTATGATCAAGTGAATGCTTACTTGCCATGAAAGACTCAATTTGAGATGAGGTACATGTGTAGTAGGTCTACACATACTGTACCTACACACTTGCACAAACCGTAAAAACCCATTCAATCAATTCATTTGGCAAAGCTATGCATGAATCGTGAAAATTAAACAAAAACAAGTCAGCAGATTCCCTGTCTGCTGTTGATTGCAGTAAGGTGCCAAGTGCTACTTAATGGCTTATTGTATCTGTAAGCTTACAGAGTGCTGCTAACACTGAAAAAAGCATTTGGTGTATTAAGCTTTTTAAACTGAATTCATGGGTGACTAGCAATTCAAATTCATGGTGAACACATTTTACAAGCCTGTAGCCTAAGTTTTCATAAGCTTGTAAAAGCTTTTTTAAAAATTACTTTTTTCCATGTACCCTACCACATACATGTAGCTCAGTTAGAACATGTATATGGTTAATAGAAAACTGACCAAATCCAGGGGTCACAGTTTCGAGTCCCACTCCATTAAATTTTTCTTTCTTCATCTTTAAATGACCGAAAGTTATCATTAACCCTGGAGTCAGTTTCACTAAGTATTTCTAATAATTTGTTTAGCCCAAAACATCTGCCAACCAGCCATCAACAAGACAACAACAACCATTGATTCTGTGTTACGTGTACAATACATTCGTGTACTTGGAGCTGTGCAAACAGATGAAATTCACACATAAATGTCTCAGAGACTCACAGAGGTAATCTTTCACCTCTTCCTCACACATAAAAGTACCGGGTAGTATTCCCAGTTATTCCTTATGACGTTAATCCCACCCTTACTTTGATTAATGCCTCCTGTGCATGATACAGACATTATCTCCACGTAATGGGTGAAACTACAGATGTACTGTACCTAGATGTTTGGGTATCAACAAATGTCATTTTGGCTGTCGGTGAGCCTGTTATTTATTACAAATGATGACAATCTGGCAATTCTGACTGCATTAACAGAAATACAGTCCTGACTGTAGGCTGTCCGTTATTCCCCAAGAAATGAGATATGATAGAGACAGAGTGACTGCACAGACTGCTCACCTACATGTAGCAACAAGCTCAAAGGATTACTTGTGAATGTTGAAGCTGATGTAAGACGTTAGACTCGATCAATCACAAGATGCTAGCAAAGTTTATACACACACTTGTTTGAACAGTTTGACCAGTGTAAACGCTTGCACAAACAGCATTTGATCCCAGGATCCAATCTAGCTCTCAGGAAGGATGTATGCATAACCAGTATTTTTAAACTATTATTAGAAAGGAAAAAAAAAGTAAAACAATCTGGAATGCAATCTGACAAAAGGAACGAGTCTGTGAACCGAACAACCGACCGGTTTGACTTCAATATTGCAAGTTACTGAACTCAAAACTAGCTTTCAGGGCAGGAACTTTCTTCAGGGAATGGCAAGACATTTATTTGTTGGCAAGAGGTACAGTAGGCCTACTTGAACTATGAACACGAATGCAGATTTCTTTTGTTGCCTCTGCAAAAGTTCCTGCCCTGAACTTCGGTGGATTCAGACTTGTCTTGAAGGATTGGCTCACAAATACTTTACAAGAGAATGTTAACCTACCCTCGCTCTCTCCCATCTGTGGTAGTCGGTGTGGTTCTGGCAGTGGGGACAATTCTCGATGTAGAAGGGCCTGATGCGCCCGTATCGAGCCTTGTCCACGATCAGTCCGTCTTTAGTCAGTGGGATGTCTTGTCCCTCTTGGATCTCAAAAGCCGGTACGACAAACGCCGTCCTCTTGGAATACTCTGTCTCCTCCTGCAGAATGATGCTGCTACGAGACAAGTGTAGGAATTGAGTTCTTAAGTGTGCGCTGGGCACCATGTCAATATCAATGACAAATACAAATCTAGACATGGCCCCACTCCTGGCTACATTGCGTAAAACATTGTTTGGGTACAGGACTTCCTGTTCGTAGTTCTTAGCTTGAAATGTGGACAGCTGCAGAATCTGTTGTTTCAAGTTGTCCAGGATTGTCTCGCAGGGCAACTTAGTGAGAGATGGTGCTTTGGCACTACTCAGCTTATCTGTTATTTCAGTAATGGGTTGCACAAGATGAAAAGTTACATTTTCTTTGATTGCCGGAAAACACTCCCGTAAAGTAAATAATACATTATTAAAAGTACTGGTGTCGGGTACGAGAGAAAAAACAGCAACAGACACGGGTCCGCGCCATCGCACCACCAGATCTACAAGGTGGTAGAGATTGTTCACTGAACACTGCGTGACTAGGGTCACATCTGAAGGCAACGGGTCCTGCGTCTTTCTGCTGACCGTGGCAGTGCTCTTCATGTAGGAATGGTAGATTTTGTAGGACCCCGTAGTGTCAAGTTTAGCCTCAAGGTGTTGGGATTTAGTCCGGTCGCGGCTGGAGAGGTTGTGCTTGCTGGGCAGGCTTCCGGACCCGGCCGAGCGCCGTCCATTGCTGTTAGACGTAGCTTTGTTCTCAAGCCATGAGATCATGGATAGGTGGATCAACTGCAAGATGATGAGAACAGACACCAGACCACCGACCATAGCACGCACCAGGGTTAACCGCATCTTGTCAGCAGCAGCAGTCCTGCCAAATAATGAGCCAAATACAAACATCAATTAAGGCATCATTTATTACATGACTGTCATGCCATTAGACCTCTGTACTAAGTACTTATAAAATTCACAAAAATAATCAATAAGCGCATTGCATTCAAAATTTGTTTGTTCATAATTATGTGCTTTCCAATAGCGCTCAGTTGGCTTAGATGGATACCGAGTAGAACTTAAAAAAAAAAAAAGCATTTTTTTAATACCAAGCAATACCGAGCACTTGGTGTTTTCAAAATACTGAGATCGGAGATACATGTACAACAACCAATGCTCGGCCGTACGATAACTCCGGCGACCATGCAATTCTATACATATTCATGTGGCACTCTCAGTATACACAACCAACAGACCCAACATACGTTGCTATGAATATTCAACGACCTAACAATCACACTCAGATGGTGGCACGGTTTCACGGTAAAATGGCAACAAAAATACATACATGTAGCTCTGACCAAAGTTCAAATACGACCGCGGAGTCCGTGAGTTCTCAAATGTCGGGTGTCACCACCAAAAATGGTCAAAAGGTCGAAGAAATGTACAAATTTGTACGTTTGTAAGTCAGTACAGGATTGGGCAGAACATGGACCTGGGGCCGATTTCATAAAGCTCTGTGACGCGTCGCAACTCGATTTGCGACGCGTTGTGGCTGCGACGCGTCACATTTTGTGGTGAGTCCATAGAGTAAGGATGCGTCTCAACTCTACGACACGTAGTAAGTTTTGTGAAATCGGCCCTTGGAGCTAGTATAAAAAGGAGATCCATGGGCAGTAGCCAGGCCTATGTCCCAATCAGTGCGAGAACTACCTCTGCTCTGTACTACATTGTGTACTGTAGCACTAGCACTTGGCATTGCAGCATGCATTGTATGTGAACATGGTGAATGCCATGTAAACTGACTGCGAGTGCATCATCCGAAATCAACCGAAAAAGCTCAATAAATCCGCCTCATCTACATGTACTTACCGCGACTAGCATGAATGTAGACGATATGGTGACAATCTGCATCTTCATGTTACCAGCAGAATCTTGGAGTGGCTTGCCTCGATTGTTGTCCGGTTTGTCCAGGTAGCCCGTGTGTGTACCTGTAGCTAGCTCCCCTCATGTGCTAGTTGTAGTAGCTACTCCCACATCACGTACACCTGCTATGTTTGAGTACAGAGAGCTAGTAATAGTATGACTATGAGTGTGTGTATCGCAGTGAATTGACCATCACTCAGTGTGCATGTTCTATTGTGTGATCAATGTCACTGCAAAAGCAATGCATACGTTGTCCGTCGTCGACGAATGGTGGCGCTGTGACAGATAAACACAGAATTATTTAATCATCTTGCCTGGCCGATGAGGGGGCAATTTACACTTTTTGAGCCCCTTTTATAACATCTTCAAAGTTAAAGAGTTCATTTGCAAAAAAATTTATGAAAAATTAACTTAATCATGCTTCACGTTTTAATATCCATGGAAACCGCGTACATTTGAACATATAAAACTTATTAATTTATTGCAAATAAAATTATATCAAAGTACAGAAAATGACCAAAAAAAAGAATGGTATTGAAATGGAATGCCCAAATTAGTGACATCACCAAAAGCTTGAAGAAAGTAGTGGGAGTCATCAGACGTAACTTCAAAACATGCACCGTTGATGTCTCTACCTTTCACTGGTCCAACCAAAACTGGAGTACGGTGCGACCGCATGGTATCCCAGTACACAAAAAGAAAAACATCAACTTGATAATGGTCCAAAGAGCTGCTGCAAGGATGTGTCTCAACGACTACCCTAGAGACTCCAGTGTCTCGGACATAATATCATCCCTTCAATGGACCGTTGCAAAGTGATCAGATCGTGCTCTTGCGGTTCTTGTTCATTACCCATTCAATGAACATTACTACAAGTGATGCAGACCAAATACCTCCCATCAGAATAAAAGCACCGTCATAACTCCCGCTCATGTCGAACATCCATCCTGCAGAGGAAATCGTAAAACATTTTAAAATATGCCTCCAGTTTTCTCCCTTACTCTCATTCTTTTTGTATTTAGCTGTCTGGAATTTGTTTTACATTTTGGGTTATACATGTGTTTTCTGTGACAAAGCACGGATACTAGAAAAACAAAAAGGTGATCCACCCAAAACAGTTCCTAGTTTAATAAACGTTTGAGTGCAACAAGACGAAGTTTCGAAATACAAACCTGGCAAAAATCCCAAGCCGCATGTGGCGAAGCTACTCATGACTCCCATCCAGCTGAAAGCACTGACAAGATCGTCAGCACCAAGAAGGTCCTTAGTGTAGAC